>JALRME010000061.1:0-122554 GCA_026120035.1 Coleophoma eucalyptorum
AGATCAGTTTGAATAATAACTACTACCTACCTACGTATACCCTATGTATACCCTACTTATCTATTGCTTGTACGTCACTCTGCCTGTGACACCTGACATATACATAGGGTCGTACGAAAGATAGATATCGTCTACTAGTCCTAGATGGCCATAAGAGCCACCATTCTACGGATTTTGAGCTTTACTGCTAGGAGTATAATATTATTACCCTCTGTATGCCTCCGTATTCTTCCTACCTTCTATAGCCACTAGACGTAGGGTGTTTTGGGCCTCTGAAGTAAGCATATGGTCGATAGATAGAGGACTTAATACGAGTATATATTAACTATATTAGTAAGCTTGAATTCCTCTATAGATTCCGGGCTGCTTTCTTCAAAGCTATAACCGAAAAAAACATCTAAGGAGGCTTTGCTAGAGCTAGCCTAGTACCGTACGACCCAGAGAGAGTTTTATCTAAGCTAGACGTATAGCTACGGACCCCGACACTACCCCTAGCTATAGCTATAGGTGATACCTAGGTTACAAGAACACCCTAGAATCCAATTGAAGCTGACTCTTAGACTGGTCTTATTAAGATACGGATTTCAAATCACTAGAATAGCTTACTAATACCAATTTTGGATGCTATAGACTAGTTTTCAAAGGGGGCAAAGGTAATAATCTTGGGGCGCCACACCTCAAACCGGACAAACTTGGGCCGTCATCGCTGAAGGAACCATTCACCGTTCCTGGGAACTAACCATCGAGTCCAGCGTATTTTACAAAGAAACTATTACGCGCAATAGCAAGAAAGTACTAGGCATTGATCAAGTATACTAGTGTATGAGTAAAGGAGCCGACGGGTATCGCCGATGGGAGAATGTGTGCAATAGGGCATTACATTTCGAACAAATTCCCCTAGGCCAAATAGAACTTTGTACCACGGGAGGAAAAGACTAGGTTATCATAACCGTCGCTATCAAAAAGAAAGCCGTTAAGGCACTAGTGGACTTAGGAGCTACTAGAAACTTTATCTCACTAGATATTATAACTCTATATAATATACATACGGTAGTAAAACAAGACGCCTATCAACTTGTTACTATTGATGGGTCGGCTATTATATACCGAGAAGGATAAGTCGATGTCCAGATAGAATTAGTTACTATGGTAACCTCATACGGGTACGTCGAGAAGATCACGTTCGACGTAATCAGCATCGGGAGTCACTAGGTAATATTAGGAATGCTATAGATTAGGAAGCACAATCCAACATTCAATTGGGTAATAGAGGAAATTCTATATGAAAGGTGCGACTGCCGAAAGCTACTACCTAAGGACCCTAGAGAAGTTAGCGCCACTTCCAGAAAGGAGTTAGAACACCACACTTAGGGTTCGCTAGCGAAGCCAATACCGTTGGAATATAGACAATTTGAAGAATTGTTCGACGAGCAATTAGGAATCGAAGCATTACCTAAATACTAAGATTGGGACCACGAGATACCTCTTGTGGTAGGGAGTAAACCACCCTTTGGACCTATCTATCCTCTTGCTTAGGATGACTTAAGGACGCTTAAGGAATACCTCGACGTAAATCTCAAAAAGGGATTTATCCGTGAATCGACTTCACCTTACGGAAGCCTAATTCTCTTCGTTCCAAAATCGGACGGAACAAAACGATTATATATAGACTACCGAAAGTTAAACGACTTAACTATCAAAGATCGGTATACTCTACCACTAGTAGATAAGTTACGCGATAGATTGCAAGGAGTAACTATTTATACCCAATTAGACCTAAGGGGAGCATACAACCTTATTAGGATAAAGAATAGGGAGGAACCTAAGATAGCGTTCAGAATACGCTATAGGCACTATAAGTATATCGTTATACCGTTTGGATTAACCAACGCGCTAGCTATATGTTAACGGCTGATGAATAATATACTCTAATAATTTCTCGACGTTTGTTGTATTTGTTTTCTCGACGACATCCTTGTCTTTTCAAAGGATGAACAGTAGTATATCCGGGATGTAGGCTATATCCTCGTAGCCCTAGAGAAGGCAGACCTACGCCTCAAACCAGAGAAATATAACTTCTACGCCACAGAAGTAACCTTCCTAGGTTACGTGATTACCACGAAAGGAATTAAAATAGACCCTACTAAGGTGGAAACTATTCTTATATAGTAAGCCCTTACGAATGTTAAGGAAGTACAATCCTTTTTAGGATTTACTAACTTCTATCGACGATTCATCAAAAGCTATTCTAGTATCGCGGTACCTCTTACGGCATTAATACATAAGGATACGATATTTGAATGGACCCTTGGACACTAGGTGGCGTTTGACAAGCTAAAAGAAATATTTGCTTAAGCCCCTATGTTGGCCTTATTTAACTCAGACAAAGAAATCAAATTGGAAACGGATTCTTCGGACTATACTATTAGCGCTATACTTAGCCAGCCTAATAAGCATAGGAGATAGCAACTAATTACGTATTATTCCCGGAAGCTATCAACGGTAGAACTCAACTATAAGATCTATAACAAAGAACTACTAGCTATAGTAGAAGCTTTCTAAGAATGACGCGTATACTTGGTAGGATTAAAATACTAAGTATAAGTCCTTATGGATCATAAGAATCTCGTTTATTTTACTACCACTAAGGAACTCAACCGACGGTAGGTCCGATGGGCGGAGACCCTTGTACAATTTAATTTCAAAATCTCTTATATCAAAGGAACGGAAAATATAAGAGCGGACGCTCTAAGTAGGAAACCAGAGTACCTTACAAACAAAACCTACGCATCCTACGTAATACTCCGTACGGATGGAGAAGGACTCGTCTATAACAACTAGTAAATTGTAGCTATTATAAGACTACGAGGGAGTCCACTGGACACTATCATTCGCTTAGGCTATAATAAGGACCCTATAATAGAATCAGGAGGACCGGGTTTCGAGAGGAACAAAGACGGTATTGTTCTATATTATAACCGAACCTATGTACCTACTCGAGTACGAAGGTCGTTCGTATAAACATACTACGAGTTGCCGGCATACGGGCACCAAGGGATATCAAAAACTATGACTCGCCTAGCGAGATCGTACTATTTCCCTGGTATAAGGAAAGTCGTCAAGGACGTCGTATCGGAATGCGATACCTATATAAGGAATAAGGCGGGTAGACATACGCCCTATGGATTTATGAAATCACTAGAAACACTAGCGAAACCCTAGGCGTCGATAGCCTTGGATTTCGTCGTTAAGCTACTAACGTCAACCGATAAAGTAACGGGAGTGTAGTATGACTCTATTGTGATAATCACTAACCGATTAACCAAATATATATATATGATCCTATTTCTCGAATCGAGTAGCGCTAACGTAATAGCATAAGTATTTCTACGAACTATTGTAACAAATCACGAAACACCGTAAGAAGTTATCTCGGATAGGGACAAACTCTTTACGTCTAACTTCTAGAAAACACTAGTAAACCTACTAGGAGTTAAGTATAAACTATCTATGGTATTCCACCTACAGACGGACGGTCAGACGGAAAGAATAAACTAAACCATAGAAGCCTATCTAAGATACTATATCAACTACCAACAAAATAATTAGGTATAACTACTACCCCTAGTATAGTTTGTATACAATAGCGCGGATGCGGAAACAATAGGAGTGTCGCCGTTCTTTACGAATTATGGGTTTAACCTAACGGCGTATAACGACCCTATAGCCGATAACATCCAAGCGTAAGAAGCGATCGTATAAGTCGATTAGCTTAGAATATTATACGAAGAACTTGCCGCCGATATCTAATTTATTGTACGGAAGTTAGTAATATACTATAACAACAAGCGTAGTATAGGACTAACGCTAAAGGAGGAGGGTAAAGTTTACTTACTCCGTAGAAACATCAAAACAAAAAGACCTAGCGATAAGTTAGATTATAGGAAGTTAGGACCATTTATTATTAACAAAGTGGTAGGACCAGTCAATTATAGGCTGAAGCTACCTAAAACAATGAACATCCACTCGGTCTTTTATGTTTCTCTCCTAGAACTAGTACCACTAGGCGTACCACTTGCACCGGTTACAGAAATCGAACCTATAAACCCAAACGTAGAATACAAGGTAGAAGGGATACTTGACTATAAATATGTTAGAAAATAAACCAAGTACCTAATCAAATGGATGGGATACTTACACTCGGAAAATACCTAGGAACCTAGGAGCAACCTCAAGTGTCGCTAGTTGCTAGACGAGTTCCACTATTAACACTCAGACTTGCCTAGAAAGGATCTAGGGGATCGTAAGAAGAAAGGGCGCGAGCTAAGATTGGATCAACCTCGGGGTCCAACAGTAGTTCGGGATCCTCAAAACAAGGAGGACGAACGGGAGGAGTCGCCTCGAAAACCATAGGCTCGTTTGCAACCTACTCGCGGCGCTCGGCTTCCTCGGCCTCGTCCAGCTCGTCTAGGGTATTAAGACTACGACGAACCATTTCAGTAGTACGAGTACGGAAAGCCTCGCGTTGCTTGTTCAGACGAAGAATCTTCGCCTATTGCTCGTTAAGACGACGGAATAATACAGCCTGCTCTTCCTGAGTACGCTCTTACTTATTTACTAATTTCCTTTCCTTACGAGCCAAACGATCCAAATCACTCTTTAAAGGACCGTGAACGTCGTATTTATTACCCACTCGAACGCACTCGGAGCAGCGAGATAACCCTACCGCTATCAAACACTTCGTGCCGTTACGACTATAGCGTGAACAAGAAGGTATAATGATGCCTATGGAAGAAATCAAGTTTGAGAGCTTAAGGCGATAGATGGTTTTCTTGGAACGCTTAGGAGGTATGATAAGAAGGACGGAAGGCTTAAGGATGATATAGAAGTTCTATAACGCTACTTAAGCTTAGGGATACGCTAAGCTAGAAAGGGGGTAGTGTTACGAACACATAACAGCTGATGGCCTAAGGCTCGACGAGGAAGGCTCGTACAGAGAACCATCAGTAGAGATCACGAGACTACAAGGTATCACGTGATTGGATCAGTAGGATCAGTTGGATCAGTGAGTGATCTAGGTGAGCCAACTGATCTACGAGGCACGACGGTCTATATAAGCAAATAGTATTTCCTTAGTTTAGGAGCTTCGTGCTCAACTCAAATAACATCTCTTGACTGTTAGTAACGCGGTTCACACTCGACCTACCTGCTATCTGTGATACACCTACCTCAACAACCAACCCCAACCCTCTGAGTACGAACTTCTAACGAAGCTACTACTTCGACCGTTACAGGTAGAAGAACTAAAAGTAGGGCTCGTACAAAGACCAGGTACTATAGGGTATATAGAAAGCCTAGTCATAATGCCCGTACGTATTAAGAAGCTAGTTCATCATTAGATTTAGTGATTTCAGATACTATAGTAGTTGATTTATAGGGTTGGTATAGTAGATTTAGTAATTTCATATAGGGTAGTTAAGAAAGTGGTACACTCGCTTGTATGGTACACTCGCTTATCATATACGTTAGCGAATTATTACGTGGTACACTTGCGTCAAAATAGTTGACTGGTTTCCGAAATCTCCTCCAAATTCCCTGACATTTACACCTATTTTCTACTTTACTGTACTCAGGTGATAAAGAGTCATCATGTTAGACCATTATAAATAGTGTGAGGAATAATCGTAAGAACAGTATCGTTAAATTTGTTGTAATATACTAACGTGTGGCACAAGCGAATGGCCACCCCAAGCGAATGGCCAGGTAAAGTAAAAAAACCCTACTTTTTATCTTATACTATTATTTTCTTAACAACCAACTATGGAATCCTCTTCGAATGAAAGCCGTACGATCCTTGCCCTTCAGGCTCTTAAAAATGACCCTAGTCTTACAGTTAAAAAGGCGTCTGAGATATATAACGCGCCTCGTACAACCCTAAGACGTCGTCTAGCTGGAAAACCTGCCCAAGCAAATATAACTATCAAATCACGAAAGCTTTCAGATTTAGAAGAGGAAACTATTATTCAAAGGGTACTTAAGCTAGAGTCCCAAGGGTTTCCCGTACGAATTAGTAGTGTTGAAGATATAGCAAATTTACTACGTCGCGAACGTGACGCGTCACTAGTTGGGAAGAATTAGGCTGAAAACTTTATACGACGACAACCAGAGCTTAAGACACAAAAAACGCGTTCGTACGATAATCAGAGGGCATTATGTGAGGATCCAGATATAATTAGGAATTGGTTTAGGCTTGTAGCCAATTTTATAGCCAAATTTGGGATACGCGTCGAGGATATATACAACTTTGACGAAACCGGGTTTTTAATGGGCATTCTTGGGACTACTACTGTAGTGACCAGCTTAGATCGTACGACCAAGCCTAAACTAGTCCAGCCTAGTAATCGAGAATGGGTTATAGTAATTCAGAGTATTAATTCATCGGGCTGGGCTATTCCGCCTTTCCTGGTTTTCAAAGGCAAATGGCATCTCGCCTCCTAGTATAAAAAAGAGTAATTTCCGTACGGTTGGAGAGCTACTGTCTCTGAAAATGGCTGGACAATAAATGAAGTCACTCTAGAATGGCTTAAGCACTTTGAGAAGTTTACTCGTACGAAGACAGTAGGCAAATACCGTCTCCTAGTCCTAGATGGCTATAAAAGTTACCACTCAGTCGAATTTGAGGAACACTGTCGTACGAATAACATTCTTACACTCTGTATGCCTACTTATTTATCTCATCTACTATAGCCTTTAGATGTAGGGTGTTTTGCGCCTTTAAAGAAAGTATATAGCCGACAAATTGAGAATCTCGTATGGAGCCGAATTACCTATATTAGCAAAGAAGCTTTTATACCTATATTTGTAGAAGCATTCAAAGCTACTATGACTAAAGCAAACATCCAGGGAGGTTTCAGGGGTGCTAGACTTATACCGTACGACCTAGAGGTAGTTATATCTTAGCTGGATATTAAGTTATTTACTCCGATACCTGAAAATTCTCGTCCGATAAGCTCCTATTCCTAGGTGTCTAAAACCCTACAAACTACAAAGGACGTAAGCTCTTAGACAACTCTGATTAAGAAAAGGATCGTACGACATTAGAGTAGCTCTCTAACTCCTATTTTGGATGCTCTAGACCTATTTGCTAAAGGTACAGCCAAAGTTATACAAGAAAATATACTTTTGAGAGCAGAGCTTGAAAGGGTTCAACGGGCTAATAATGAACTAAGCCGTCGCCGCCGTACGAAGCGGAAGTTACTCTAGGAAGGAGGAACCCTAGATCTACAAGAGGTCCAAGAGTTGGAGACACAGACTAAAGTTCAAAGCCAAATTCGTACGGAAGAAGGCCAAAACAGAGGAAGGAAAAGATAGGGCGAATCACATGATCGGCGCTATAGAGGTTGTAGACAAACTGGTCATAATAAACGAACCTGCCAGGCTAGTAGAGCTGCTTCTTACGATTCAGATGATATATAGCTTTTGTAATTTAGAGTTTTAGTTATAAATTTATTTGTAGTTTTATAGTAGAGAATTACTTTGACCTGGCCATTCGCTTGGGGTGGCCATTCGCTTGTGCCACACGTTATCAGTATCGGAATAGTATTATTTCATGCGATTGTATCACATGACCAGTCACGAGACTACAATCGTGAAGAGGGGTGTATTCCCCTTTCAATTTCACATTTATTAGAAGGAATAAGAACTACCTATAACACTATATACTCTATAATTGAAGCCTAAAGCCCTAGAGTACCTCACGACTTACGTCTCATGTGACTTACTACCCGTCGATGACCGTTGTCCGCCCTCAACCTTAGTATCTCTTATTTACTCTAAACGTCAGGTGTACTCACCTTACTCACCTGTAGCTATCTAGTACCTTTCTGACTACTCGTAGGTTTGATCAATAAGGGTTAAGCTAAGTTAGGACAGGTTAGAATAGAGTGAAAGAGTGCCCGATTGGAATTAAATAATATTAGCAACTTTGCTAGCTGACTTCTGATATACCTATTCCTCTCTTATACTAGGTAATAGGAAATAATTAATTATTTAACCAAGGAATGTACCTAATCAGGTCACCAGTGATTAGCTTACGCATAGTACTAGAAACTTGTTACCCTTTACTACTACGTGATTCTTCCTGCACTACCTTAGTGAAATTGTAATAGGTTCACAGAAAGCAGCCTACATAAGATGGAACTACTATCTACCATTACTATTTGACTCGACTATTCTACTCTACTACACTATAAAGGGACTTATGTAGTTCCTTGAGCTCCTACCTCACCTTAACACTAAAGAAGCCTATGCTACCGTCTATAGGTAACGAGACGTAACAAAAAGGGCTAGAAAGATCGTAAGAGACACATTTGACTATAGCTATTGTAAAGGGATAGATATATATATACATATATAATTAGAACACATGAGTATGTAATGATGCGAAGGAAACTAAAGTCGTGAAAAGGTAACAAGAGAAAGAAGATAATTCAATTATAGCTACGAAGCCGTAGTAAGAAACTGATCAATACGAGGTGAAACAACCATCTACCGTCAGTACATAACTTGACCATTCTACTCTACCACAATGTTACGTTCTCCTAATATTACGTGTCTGATTGTACTATATCTTCCTACATAATTAACTGTTTAATATCTCTACAGAGTCGAGACTACAAAATAGATTTAAGGCTCTTAAATTAGTGAAGGTAGTGTGTTATCATTTTTAGAACACTATATTTTGAATCGTTTATAAATTTTTAATACTGCAAAAGAACGCTTTAGACTTCTCCATTCAATACAAATAATGACGAAACACTTATCCTTAGACATAGATTCCCTTGGTATAAATATAAGCGTCTCTTTGAGCTTTGTCTAAGAAGAAAAGCTAAATATTTTGCCAAATGTTGTCTCGAACTCCGATTTCTCGCGTACTAGCTCCTCCTTTGCTATTAGAGAGACATAAGAGATTATAACGAGTCACATAATTAGGTATTTCTTAAACTAAACTGTCTTTATTAGCACTCTTATTACGCTATCTACTTATTATAGAAGCTCGATTTACATCTTCTAAGGGTATATTAGACCCGTCCAGCAGGGTCTTCATCAACGTCATATTCAGATGAATGCCTTGGCCGGCACCATTGGAACGGGTCTATTTCTTAGTTCCGGTCCAGCCATTGAGCGTTCAGATCCGCTTGGAGCCTTTCTTGGATACGCAATCATGGGAGGAGTAGCATGCAGTGTCACCTTGGTCATCGGTGACATGGGAGCTCTCGTTCCTCTGAATGGCGGGATCGTTCGTTACGCGGAATATTTCGTCGATCCTGCATTGTCATTTGCTAATGGATGGAATTTGGTGTACTCTTGCCTTATCTCTATTCCTACTGGGCTACTGAATGATTCATTCTTTGTACTTATTTTTATTGAGCTCTACCTTTTCCGCAAGGAATTATTAGGCAATTATGACCTGGATGGACCGAATCATCCAAAACGCCTTCCTCTACAAATTGCAGGATGTATTGCTTTCCTCATTGGGGTGGTTGGCTGGGTTTTTGGTATGGTTGAAAAATGGTTCATTGGTCCACTTGGTGGTCTTATTGGTAGTGACGGTGGCGATATTGCAAACGAACTCACTTTGGTATTTACACTTGTCACATTTATCCCATTGAGATTTGTGGAGCGCAAGTACGTTGGCCGTTAGTATGATGTATCAGCAATCAAGACTTGAATGTTATCGGCAAAAGTTATATTCTTTAAGACAATACTTACATAGCAGTTCAAAGTCAGCCAACGGTAGTCTCAAATATTTTGTGTCGAGACACATTTCACACGTTCGTCTAATATCCCCTGAATGTCGCGTACAAAACATAAGAGAGCGTAGGCATGGAGGTAGGGGGCAAAATTACAATAAAAACAGGAAGGCGACCGTAGGGCATTCAGTTTCACCTCGACTCTCGTATCGAAATACTACCGTTGATCAGAAGGATAGAGGAGCGTGACATTCTATAGCTGTACGACTGGTTGATTGGTGGGCCCAAAAGAGTTTGAGGAGTTAAATTAAAACACTAAAACGGATTTAAGCCATTTATTAGAGAAATAATTGAACATTTGGTCGCTTGACACCGTAACCTGATGATTACAACGTATGTGAATTTGCTAAGCGATCATCTTGTAAGTACATACCAATTCAATGTTTCCGCTTATAGGTAAAGCCCGATCACATGTATAAATGGGACGGTGTATCTAGAGCTCTAGTTTATGCATGCATGACAAATCATTACAAGCCACAGAAAATCTTTACCTGATGGGACCAAGCCTGGATAGTAGCACACGCATCTCGATCGGCAAACGACCGAAGTGCTGTTAAAAACAAACGACCTCATTTTCATCAAGGCTTTCATTCTGTAGAAAACACACTCCAAGTCTTCTAAGTAGGAATGGTTTGATCCGCCGTTTGGTGAATTTCACAATTTTTGGGTAGTCGCTACAGTGGTTCGTAGGGTATGCGGACAACGGCGATAGCCTATATTGTTAGTTCGTACGACAAAGTGGGCGTTTTAATTTTCTGCCGGCAAATTGCCTATAAAGGATATTTTAGATTTTGCATTGGTCCGCTATGTTATGAAGTCTTACCGCCCGCTTGCACTAGTACTATATCGAAATTTGCGGGCGGTGACTGAAACGCCCACTTTGTCGTAAAGAGTCGCCGATACTCCTACCAGATCCTAGCCTCACAAGATGATATAAAGATCTCGTCTCGATGCGCTCCCAGTACGCTTTGATATAAGCTCTTTGTATAAATTCCAAATTACTACTCGAGTCGTTTCTCCCCAAAAGTTTCGAGCAACTCTCTCCAAAATGACAAACAAACATTTACCAGAGGATCTTGTATCCAATCTTCTTACCGTCACTGAATCGTCAATTGTACCTCTCACCCGTTCGCAAGTCTCATCAGGGAGCAAGCTCTTCGGCGCTGCCATCCTTTCCAAATCCACACTCAAACCCCTCACCGTCGCCACCAATAACGAACATGCATCTCCCCTTCTTCATGGCGAAATAAATTGTATCCAAACCTTCTTTGCTAGCCCTAAGGAAGGAAGGCCACAGACCAAAGACTGTGTCTTCTTCGCAACGCATGAGCCTTGTAGCCTCTGCTTGAGTGGAATCACCTGGAGTGGTTTCAACGAGTTCTATTATCTGTTCACGTACGAGGATAGTAGAGATTTGTTTGGGATTCCGTACGATATTGATATCCTTCAGTCAGTCTTTCAGGTACCGTCATCAGCAGATACCCCAGAGATACTTGCTGAAAAGCCACTGTACAATCGCACGAACAAGTTCTTCAAGGCACACTCTGTTGCTGAAATCGTGGCTACTATTGGGGACGAGACAGAGAGGACAAAGTGGACAGCTGAGATTGCACGTGTGAAGGCTATGTATAACGAGTTATCAGACACGTACCAGAAGGGCAAGGCAACAGGACACGAAACTTCCAGTGTCTTTCAGTGAGATGCTTGACTGGAATCCTGGGACAAAGGAAATCCTCCATCATTCTATTCAATAAAACATCATGTTTTGGCAATACCCGCTTGCATGATGGCGAGTCTGCCTTTTTTTTCTTTTCAAAAACAAAAGTCACATTACTGTGATTGAATAACGCTGTATATATATGATATAAGGCAGAAACAACGAAGTTCTCTATCAGTCCTCTACAGCCCTAAAAATGCCCGGCGTCGAATCTTCGTCAAGAAGTTGGAGATAGCGTGTAGATAAAGCCATTCCTCTAAATTCTAACCTAACTCACTACAACATAGCCATAACTCCTTCCCATCATCTCCAGAAACTGTCTCAGAATCCCCAACCTCTTTACTCCCTTACTAAATTCACTGTCTATCCGGAGTCTCTCCGTCACTAGTGCGGCTGTCTTATATACCAAAAAGTTTATGGACTGAGGGAGCAGATCGAAATCAAGTTTTGGTCACCTCGGTTGGATGTTTTAACTTCTTTGACGCTGATTATACTTGAGAGGAGAAAATCGAGAAACTCTGCTGTGGCGGACAGACATTTTGAAGATTCGTCACTTTGCATCCATCTTGACATTTTTTGTGCGCCCAAACTTGGTCATCTCTCTCCCTAGCACAAGGGGTCTATCCATATATGCCTTACGGCGGCCGCACCGCAATTTACTCGTTCGGGCGGTCGAAGAAAGCTCACGGTGATCGAACACGGCTACAAGCGATTTGGAAAGCTGCCATGGATGCGGTCGCAAGGAACCTAGGTGTGCAGTTTGGGGAGGATAAGGGAAGTATAAGGACGTCATGGTGAGTTCGATTGATGTGGAATCGACCGATATGGAGAGGTTAAGGGATGTGGTGGCCCAGAATCACAAGTTGAGATCACGTATGCGATTCCATTTTTAGAAACTAGATGACTACAAGTTTTATCTTTTGGTTTATTTCTAGAAGTTTTATATAGAAGGTAATATTATTATACTTTAGATACTATTATATTCTTCGTGTTTACTTTAGCCTTTAGACGTTAAATGTTTGACCTTACTAAAGCGCTATATAGCAAATAGATTAAGAATTAATCAGACATTTGACTGGCTTATTTAAGAAGCTTAAATTATAGTCTACTTAGCTATACTTCTTAAATCTAACGTAAAGGCTTTATACGAGACAAATTAAACTAAAAAGAGAAGAGAAAGAAAGCAAAAGAGGCGTATATACTATAGTAGAAGCCTTATTGTCGGAATGTCGTTAACAACAGGTCAATCACGAGACCTAGTCATATGTCACATACAGTATTCTTAGCGAGAGAGGTACTTATACCTCTCTACCTCACATTCTCTTCAATCAGCATCTATTACATTACTGTCGGATTGCAATGACATATACTTAGCACGTGACCCAATCACGTGGTAGCATTCATTGATGGGATATAACCCCATTTACGATAGACATACATAGAGAATCAACAACCACCTACAACACACTGCATACCCTGTAATTGAAGCCTACGATGCTATTACGAGGTCCGCCCGTTGTAAACGCATACCAACAATTACTTCTGATTGAAATCACCTGTTTGACCTACAAGTCAAATACCTACCTTACTAACGTAAAGTAACAGTTATAGTTAAAAATAGTAAAGAATTTGTAGAAAGCATTTAAACTTAACAGAAGGAAGAAAATAATACTATATAGCCTATGTAAGGATACAGGTTTGATCAATGGCAGGATAGAGGTGTTTGGGAGCACAATAACCTTATATTGACTGAATCCTATAGGTCTCGTACGAAGGACACAAAAATATAAGAAAAGACAAAGGAAAGAAACCATTTTCCATGCCATGTCCCCTTTATGCTTCCTGGGTCCGAAACCCCTCCAACTCTGCTCACACTGGCTTATGCTGGTCATTCGATCACGTGACATCGATACTGAAGAATCCAATTATGGCATCTGGGTATGTCAGGTTCTTACAGCCTAAAGGCTTAAATGAGCAACAACGATGCTGTAGCTTATATAATCAAATTAGGTATAATACTTATATATAAAAGCAAGCTTGATACAGAATAATTGATGTTTTCAAATAAAGCTTTTGTTCTATACTACAAATTACTGTAGTCTTACGTTTTCGTATCTTACTTGGTTGTGTCTCTTATTCGCTTGTGAAATACGTTACTATTGCACTAAATCAGGTGACATGAAAAGTATCCTAATGTCAAAAGAGTATAATTTAGCTGGTGAGCCAATTATGCTATTTGTAGTGCTTATATATAGAATAAATGATGCCTTGGGCAATAGAGACCTTTGAAATATAGTAGAAAAAGCAACAAATATGAAATCTTTGATGTAAAAGATCTGACAAATATTCAAGGATCCGGTGATCTAGGTTATATGACCATTTTCCTGACACAAACACTAAAAACCCTAGAAAAATAACTTATTACAGTTCTACTTTCAATGGACTATAAGAGAAAGAAACAGCTAAAGACAAGATATATCTTTAATAGTAACAGATTTAAAGCTTAATCTAAGTATAATATAACTTACTCTAAACTTAATTATGTCATGACCCTAAGTAACAAGTTAATAGTCAAATAATTAGATGATCAAGCTCAATAGGATCAAAGACATGATTCGGGTTTATAGTCTAACACTATCTTAGACAAGATACCGGAAGCCCTTGATCATTCTCGGTGCCTCGCCGGGATTGTCCAGATGCTCCATCTGAGTCATATTCTTCCCAGTATCAGGTTGACCCATCCAAGTTCCCTCTAGCACATCAAGTTCTTTGTTCATCTTTGTTAACATGACGCGGATGATGAAACATCCCACAATCGTCACCCCAAACATGGCCGTAACGATACCATATGACGAGCGATAACCGTTGTCGGAGAGGTGCCAGACATACGACCCTGCAATGTTGCCAAGCTGGGAAAACGCGTTGATGAATGCAATGGCGACAGCTCTTTTGGCGGGCGGCCGCGGGAAGGATGACGATATCCAGGAATAAAACACGATAAAGCCTGCATAGGACGCGGCCTGTAGGAACAGAGCGACATATCGAGCCGCTGTATTGAGGGTTGACATGCTGATGATGAAACCACAGAGTCCCACGCAGATGGGACCAACAATGTGCCAGAACTAAATTAAAGCATTAGTTAATGGTACATAATCATGAAGGATTCGATCTCACCTTCTCCCCATTCCGGTCCGAGTGCCAAGCGTTAACCAGTGAGAACAGGCAGGAGAAGACCCAAGGCGGCGCACTGAATAACAAAGTAGGCACATAGCCATAGCCAAGCGTTCCAGTAAGCGTGGGCTATGCCACATGATCAGCAATGGGGTAACCTTGATGATAAAAACAAATGGAGAAGGTTATCTTACGAAGAATGCGTTGAAGGATAGACCCACAACATAAGCCGAGAACGTTAAACTCATGACATAGATCTTGACGTCCTTTAGAGCCATCTTGAGACCATCAAACATGCCTTGACCGGCGGAGTCCTCGTCGGCCTCACCGACATCCTCGAGCATGCGGAGTTGAGCGACTTCAAGTTCCTCGGCGGTGAAACCGCGGGCGTTAGTGGGCAAGTCAGGGAGGATGAAGCCGGCCGAAATGGCCACGGTCATGGTGATGGCTCCTTCTATCCAGAAAAGCCATCTCCAGGCTGCGTGACCGAGCGTACCTTCCATGTTCGACAGAACGCCAGCACCGATCAACGCCGAAAAGGCATTGGAGATGAGGTTGCCACAGAAGAGAATCGCGTTCCGCGTTGTCAGTTCACGACGGGTATACCATTTCGAAAGAATCAAGAGCGCGCCGGGAAGAAAGGCTGCTTCCACAAAACCGAGGAAGAAGCGAACGAGGACCATTCCGGTGAAGTTGTTCGTGACACCCGAAAGTGTCGAAATGAGGCCCCAGACAACCATGACTACGGAGATATATAATGACGGGCGGGGAATTCGGTTGATGAACATATTCGACGGAACTTGCATGAGAATATATCCCACGTAAAGGATGGACAAACATGTAGAGTACTGCGTATCGGTAAGGGCTAAATCGGCTTGTAACCCCTTCAGACGCTGTGGGAATCTAGGTTAGCTGTTGAGCCATAGGTAGGATCTTGGGGGTACCAACCGCGGCGGCAATGTTATTCCTGTCAAGATAGTTCATAATGTATATTAAGACAAATAAACTACATCTCGCGTCCAACTTTCGCTTTAACGATTTCTCAACGCGTGCGCGGTGTTCTGGCGCCATTGTACGAGCATTCACGTTTCCACTTTCTGTGTCTCGAAGCTGTGGTTGTGTATGAGTTTGTTGGTATGCATCGGCATCAGCCTTGCTAGGTGGGCCATTGGCGGCATCATCCTTCAAGATTTCATTGGGCATTTTCAACGTCGACGAATTCGTAACCGCAAAACCCAAGTAAGCCGTAGGAGAGAAGGGCAAAAGTAACAAAAAAGAATTCTCGCACAAGAGGTGGCCATTATTTAATCAAATAATCCTTTATCTCCAGCGTCACGTCACTGCGTTGAACAGCTAACCCGCACTGTCCACTACCGACCTGGTCGTCGCTGTGGAGGTACCGCGCTAAAAGTGACATTCTCTATAAAACATGGCCATATCCTCCAATCAACCCCAGATCAAGGCCCTTCTTCGGCGTTTCAATTGACGAGTTCCATATCCAGCGCGTAGAATCTCCATTGTATCTCCACTAATTTGGAGCCCCAAAGACCGCATATCGTCGGATTTCTTACCCCAAGTAGAGTGGGGTCGAGTGGGATTTAGGGGGAAAATGTTTTTCCTCTAAATCCTGCCTACTTTGAACGGGGGCCGGGGAACGAGGGGAATTATAAGACGAGAATGCCTTGAGAGCACATGCGGAGGAGAAAGCCATAATGTCCTTCCTCTTCTAGAGGTTTATGGTGAATAGGGTAATGAGAGTGAAGCATAGAAATATTTCAACCCGGATTTGGTCACAATCTGCTGTTGACGGTATGCAGACTACGCTGGCAGTGATCGGTTTGCGGGTAAACATTCACCACTCGTTCCGATTCTCCCCGCAGCCTCCCACACAGTATGAAAGCGGGGACAGCGATTCGTATTCGTTCCTTCAAACTGGCCTTGTGGGACTAACGTGGAAATAAGTCATAGTATTAAAATTGTACAGAATAGTCGTAGCAGGATTCCCTTGAATTCTACTATAGTATCTAAATCGGCAATAGTGTGTATAAGTTTTGCGATATCAAGAAACAATATATTGTCAAGAAATTGTACGAGGTCAGGAAATTGTATAGGGTTAAGCAAAAACAAAGAGGTCTCGGAAGCTAGGCATAAGATAGCGACGAAAAACCCGATTAAAGAAAACCCATATATTTGATCGATTCACATAAGTCTGACCTGCATGAGAGTCGCAGGTGACTTCAAGAGGGCGGTGAAGAGAGCTAAGGGGGAGTTCGGAAAGCATGGCACCGTTCCATAAAGTTGACCCCATTGCAAGCGATTGACACCGTTACAAGAACCTAAACAGTGCTGTTATCTCGATTTTGTTGACACTCTTCCATATAGTTTGGCATAATAACACCTTTTCACCTATACCCTTGTAGGCAAGGAGTACAGGCGACTTATTCTAGTGTTTACCTGGCGTATGCCTTATAAGTTAATTACACCGTGTGCTCACTAGAAGTGCGAACATAAGTATAGTACATTTTCTAATCTGGTTCTTGTCACTAGTGCGCTACCTGTCCCAAAAGGCACAGTCCACCTGATCGCGACAGGTTGAGCCATCGTACTACTTAAGTATATAGTCACATGCTCAGAGCCTCGATCACTTGACTTTAATATATATGTCATGTGATATGTGTCGAGTTGCCACAGCGACCGACCGTGACCAGTGTAGCTGCAATAATAGCTGTTGTATTAAAGTCTTCGCGTTCCATAAAGTCAAACCTTGTCATTAGTGGGACCTAATCTTCTGCTGTAGCTAGTTCCTGGTACTAGTACTCTCTTTGAGTCATTCGAGAGCGAGGCGCGAGGCGTGTAGTTATAGCTATGCCTTGCATTTCCTCTATAGCTAAGTGCTTAGCAGCTAGCTGCAAATGGGACGACAGCACTGACCTGCTAGCTACAGGCTGCTAGGGAAGTCAATATCAATACCAAAAAGACCTCACTATACTGAATGGGCATACCGTATTTCTCAATGATAGCACATTTAATATAAGCAACTAGGAATAGTACATTCGCCCTACCACTATCTGGAATCCCTTAACGGCCAGGTCTAAGTACTATGACCTTAAGCGCTACTACAACTACCGCCACGTCACCTCCTTAGCTCGCTAACAATGTACATCTTAGACCTTCAAGAACCTCTTCCCTTATACTACGGCATGGAAAGTGTCGTTCTAGTCTATAGAGTTGCTACTTAACGAATCCGATACTAACAAGCAGAATTATCTTACCGAGAAATAGTTATCCAACATAGAGCAGAACCTTAATTTAATAAGCATCACAGTACGATTCTAATTATCACGTCTCTCGAAGTCGAAGAAAGACAGTCTAATTCAAAGATGTCAGTACAGAGTGTTGTTGTCGCTAGCAGTATATCTAGTTACTTCAGCTAGCCTGACTTCTAGGATAACCACAGAAGCTCGACTTACATCTGGATCGTGCTGTACACATAGTACTACGCGACTATATTCTCTCTCGGCTCTATTATAGCCGCCTTTCAGCAAGCTAGCTGTACACATTGACTGAATTCCTACCTTTATAATAACTTCTAAAAGGAAAAGACTTTACATGGAAAAGGTTATAGAATTATACTTAGTGTTGAAAGAAAGGGGTCATGTGATCACGCGACAGGCACCTACATATAAATAGACCTTTCAGGCAGACATTCCATTCTACAATGTCAATGTCAATACCCTCAATTCTCACCCTCTCTATTGGTCCCTTACATCGTTGCTCGCAATACTTAGTTATTGTACATATATTTATGCACTTTTTACAAAACTCTATTAATACACTTATATAGAATTTTTTATATAACAACTATAACAAATGTTGAAAGAAAGGGGTCATGTGATCACGCGACAGGCACCTACATGTAAATAGACCTCCAGGCAGACCTTCACCTTCTTTCTACAATGTCAATGATACCTTCAATCCACCCTCTCTATTGACCTTGCATCGTTGCTCGCAATAACAAAAGTATTTATTATATATTACACTTCTTCAACATATAATCTGCTTAAGCTAATGATCACTTACATAGCTTATGCTTATATAATCCTACTACTTGGGTTGGACGTTATTTTAAGGAGGTTAATTGTTAATCGACACTCTTGTTATAGCGTTTACCCTTCGTATCGACCTCCTGCGTAATTATTTATCTAAAGCTTCTCACATTTCTATAAACAACTAATATCCCGTCTATCAGCTAAGTTTATGTTCAGTGATAGGAAGCTCTTGGAGGTCTTGAGCAGCTGAGCTCGATGTCTTGTGCTTTGCATCCTTGACAAACACCGACACATAAATTGCTCCTCCGACCACGAGAGCAATACCCAAAACCGTTGCCCAGTCCGTTGTCGTGCCCCATGCAACTCGATCCATCCACAGCGCCCACAGCACCTGCGAATAAATCATCTGTGTGGCGCGAGACGTTTTGTCCAATGCAAGTCCCGTGGTAATCAGAATTTCCTGCGCAGCCATTAGTGACCCTAGCCGTTTCTTATAATTTAAGGATCCCATCATTTCTTACCATTACTAAACCGGCCAAGCTCATCAAAAGAAGGAGGGCCCAAGACGACCAGCGTAGAGAAAAGTTGTACTCCAATCCTGGTACCACCAGAAACATGACGGAGCTCACCGTGACTGCCGCCACGGCAAAAGCATTGATGTTGCAGAGCGGATGAACACGAGTCCCAATCCGTCGAATCGCCGTGTATGCAACCTAGCCAGCTTAACTTTGTGTGAAATGTCAAGTCAGAGAGAAGGACTTGCTTACCGTGCCTCCCACAACCCCCACCAGGGCATAGACATAGCCTAGCGGCGAAAACTCGGGGCTTCCTACATTTACTGCATGGGCGCCGAAGATCATCTCGGGCTCCAAGATGCAGATGACGCCAATAATGGAGGCGAGAGAGGCAATCCGCTCCGCTCGACTGAAAGAACCCGCGTGCAGATAGACGGACACGAACGAGGAAAAAAGCGGTGCCAGGAATGACAAGACGGTCGCATCAGCCAGAGGGAGGTATTTGATGGAATCTGTACAGGTTGGTTTCCATTTCATAGAGTGGGTGGATGCAAGGAGTTGTCAAGCTCACAATAAAAGCCCGCAGAACCCAGCAGACCCGACAGTCCTCGTAGCGCAAGGAGAGGCTTGAGGCTACCCGGACCCAGAGGAAAGTCAGGGGAGCCGATCAGCCAGAGGTAGACACTGCAGCCGACGGTAGTGATGATGAGGCGGACATGGAGCACCTGTAGCGGACTGATATGCTCAGGGCCTGTCTCCAGAACCTTGGCCAGGCCGTGGAGCAGCGCAGCGGCGCCCTGCGATGCGAGCACGAGGAACGACGAGCGGTGCCGCTCCCAGATGTCGGAGAGGCCCATTGGGGGACAATCGCTGGACTCGCTCGTGACAGAGCTCGAGGTGCTGTGATATGGATGACTGGTGCGCAGCGTGCTGTATATCCATTCAGTATATATTCTGGTTGTTAATGAGAGAGCGGTTGTCGCAAAGGGCTACGTGTAACCTGAAGGTCAGCCGGACGAGGCTGTGCGTTCGAGGCCCACTGCGATGCACGGCCATAATTGCAAGGGTCGCCAAGCAAGATGGTGGTAAAAACACAATGAATGCTCTCTCACGCCTCACGCTTCATCAACAACCATTCCAGACGACTTCTTCACCTTGTATTCGTTGGTCCTTCATATGGCTACATGGCAGAGATAAGTACCATAACAGATCACCTTCTGTTCTGGTGCGACAAAGAGAATCAGCTGACGACAAAGAGAATCAACTGACGACAATAGAGCGTATGCTATCAACGCCCATGCCAGCTTTCAACTCATTATGATAGCAAAAAGTCTGATTCTCCTCAAACCGTTCAGCTCTTTGCAAATCCCTTGCTAAAAGTGTGCGACTCCATCAACCTTGTCCAATTGTGAACCATCTCACTATTCTCGCTGCTCTCTATCACTGCTTTACGACCCCGGGGCCACATTTCCTTCTCGTACTCGAGCACAGCCCGCCTCATTTCCCTTGCGGTCGGTTGTTTCATTGTTTCCAGCTTTCTCGAGAACTCCTGTGCATCGGTAATGGCGTTGTTAAGACCTTGTCCGCGATCTCCACTGCTGTGTCAGCTGCATCCCGCTGCGCCAGAAAAGAGTGCACTACTATGGAAAAAAAAACACTCACGAAATGTCATCGGATGCGCTGCATCGCCCGCCAATGTCAACATGCCATCAGCATTCCAGTTCTTCGTGGGCCATGAAGACAGTGGACTATGATAAGCTGGGGTGTTTTCGGGTATCGAGGCCCAGACTTCGTCGAAGGGATGTGCAAGACGCTTTCCCCGCTCTTTCATCGCGGCCAGGATCTCGGAACTACTTGATGAAAAGCCGATGTCGAGGTTCCAGTAATCATTCTCTTCGAGCCAAGTTTGGATAATCATCCATTCCCACTCGGCAGGGTTGGGACTGCGTCGATTATGGACTAGAAGTTACAGAGATATTAGCTTACCAAAGAACAGCCAGAGACGAAGCATCTGTCGTTCCATTTCCAATTTCTCAGCTATAAAATCATCGTTGTCGGCTGAGTATTAACACCACCACCACCACCACCACCACCAACAACAATAAGAAAACGACATCTTACGGGCATGAAAGGTGTACATCCCTTGCGGATGAAAAGTCATTCCATGAATAGGATGAAAAGCCGCCAGCTTCTCGGCTGCCTCGGCGCTCAAAGTTGTAAGGACTGCGCTCAGCACCACGGGAGATGGAAGGAGCGCAGCTTCCTCAGCACCGAGTAAATATTGACGGACAAAAGAACGAGACCCATCAGCTCCAATCAAGAAATTTCCTCGCGCTTGCCAACCATCTGTAAATGTAGCAGTAACTAATTCGCGAGAAGTAGTAATACTAGAAAGTTTCTTGCCAAACTACATAGATGCCTTTCCGTCAATAAAAGTGAGCTCGACACTTGGATTTATATTTATACTTGCCTGAATATTCATCCCCTCGGCCAGCAACATGATGAACGCTCTCCTTTGAACTCTGAAGTTCCACGGTGTTGGCAACTTCTGGAGGAGTTCCCCAGTTGCTCCATTGAAAGTGGGAAGGAAATTGCCCCCGGAAGTAACAAAGGCCGGATCGCATTGGACAGAGGATAGGCGATCATATACATCATCTGGTAAGCATTCGGCAAGTCGCGATTGAGCCCAGTAAATGCCGAAGTTCCAGTCCCGAGGTCGTTGAGTGAATGAGTCGTCTTTTTCAAATATTTGGAACTGGATGCCTTTCTGGCTTTGAAGTTAGTCCAGTAAGGTGTGACGCGATGTCTTGAGTTTCACTACCTTCTTTAGGACATGGGCAATCAGAAGCCCGGCGGAACCTGTATATGGATATTGACAAAGTGCAGAGAGAGAACCGTGGAACGCATCGAAACTTACCAGCCCCAATGATCATGACCTGGGGTTGTTCATTGGCTTCTGTCTCCATTGCTATAGACTCTTCGCCTCTAACAATGTACCTGGTACAGGATCCTCGGGTAGTTGAGAAATATATGAATGAGAGGCTATCTGATCAAAACTCTGCAAGCTATCGTATAATAGAAATATACAAATAGCAAAATCGGATATTTGCAAAGGATAGGAATACTAGAGCGGGATGACGGAAGACGTGAAGTTAATTTGCGGTGCTGAGTGGGATGATAAGCCGGTGCAACTCCGAGTTTTGATAAGTCAGCTCTGACTGAGGAGATAAGGAAAAGTCGGCCAGGAGCTGTGGTATATTTTCGAATACAGGGATACTGATATTATTGTCCGCTTTGATCTATGGATGTTTAGGTATGGAACAGAAGAGTTACCGTGGTAGACTGTAAAATTTTAGCAAGGTTATTTTGAAAAAAGAAAAAAGAAAGAAAAAAGAACCAAATTCTCTTTAGGTTAGTTGATACTTTGTGAATTAGGAAAAGACGAAGCTTAGCATAATTTTCAAATTATTTACAAATACACTAGATCTACAGGTATGTACACCAGAATCTAAAAACCTATACTAAAATAAATGACGCTTTCTATGAAGAATCCAAGGGTTTCTCCTGGTATAAATCGTTGGAGGTACCCAATGGACGAGTTGCATAACGTACTTTACAGGCGAGTGGGCCATACAAGTGAGTGGGCCACCTGAAAACACACCAAAAATGGCAATTTTCATATCCTTACATTTCTTTGATTACTTTACCAAATATTTTAAAACTTCGAACATAGGTTCTTCAATAGATAAATAGATAATGTCTAGAGTCTTAGGCTAATATATATTGTTGAAAGAAAGGGGTCATGTGATCACGCGACAGGCAGCTACATGTAAATAGACCTCCAGGCAGACCTTCACCTTCTTTCTACAATGTCAATGTCAATACCCTCAATTCTCACCCTCTATATTGATACCATACATTGTTGCTTGCAATATATATTATAAGTATTTAAATAAAAAAATTTGGGGGCCAAATAATCCTTGTCTTTTACTTTTCTTTCGTATTTTGATAACCACAAATTTTATGTACCTAAGACTTATATCGTCTTTAAAACATTTAATAAAAAGCTTATTCATTAAGTTTTATAAATCCTTATTAAAAATTGGTTAAGATATAGCAGTATAGAATTCGCGATTTTTGGTGTGTTTTCAAGTGGCCCACTCACTTTGTATGGCCTACTCGCTTGTAAAACACGTTATCTGATCTGCTGTTTTACTCAATGCATGTTTACGAAGCTTTCTTTCCATCGCACGTTAAGTGGTCGCCAACGCATCAACGTCTGCTTCTTAGTGGACTTATGGGTGTATGTATCGCTTCGCGTCTATTGCTGATCCTCTGAATGAAGGGGCTTTACTGACAACGCAAAATTAACCTGGAGGGGCATTAACTTGCCTCTAGGACTAGTCATTGGATTTGTTATTTTATTTTTGATGTTATCTGTTTCTAAATATAAGAACAAGACTAGAGTTGGCTTCCTTGGTCTACTGAAGCAATTCAGAACAAGAGTGGAGAACGTGTGAAGGTGCCAACGCGCGTGCTTAAGAATCAAAACATCTGGGGTTCTGCCATGGTGCTGGCGCTGTTGTTTGTTTTCTTTGTCGTGCTGAACGATGTAAGTCTCTCTCTTTAACCGACACTAAAGATTATTAACGGACTACAGCCTCCCTTTGAATGTTAAATGCCTATTTGGTTCCAAGAGAGCACAGGAGCCAGCGATATCAAGTCAGGCGTCATGAATCATCCCATGACTCTAAGCTTTGTTGTATTTTCATTCCTCGGCGGCACTCTATCTCTGTGACAGCCACTATGTGCCGTTCATGTATCTTACCGTCTTTCTCATAGCCATTGGTACTGGACTCTTACTTCTCTCAAGATAGACCCCAATTATGCAAGGTGGATCGGCTATCAATTTATTTTCAGTGCAAGTATTGGATTTGGTATGCAGTCATTACCTGCCACTCAGACTGCGCTACCACTTGCAGACGTTCCTATGGACACTGCTGTCGTGATTTTCTTCGTGAACCTTGCGGCTGCGATCATGGTGATGGTGCCGCAGAATGTGATTACCAACCCATTGGTTGTTAATTTAAAGGCACACGTTCCCACCACCAATTCGCGCATTATCTTGAATGTCGGTGCAACCCAATTCAAGAATCAGGTACTTCCAGAGTTTGAAATTCAAGTTCATGTTGCATATAATATATCCCTAACATATATATTTCGTGTCGAATTCAGCTTGTCCTGAATCACGATCTGATCATTGCGGCGAGATGCTGAAGAGTAGATGCTACTAATTGGTCAGCCCATATTCTCGTGCCACCTTTCCATGTATCATACTCTGATGCTTGTCTCCACGTTGTGCGAGGCGATGAAGCCTAGATAGTATGCCACCTCCACTGTGACAGTGGCAGACGGTAATGATGCTGGTGGTGGTAGTAATGCTACTGCTGCTGCTTTCAGGCGTTCCAAGGGTGATGTTGCGTGCGAGAGATGGTGGTATTTGGACTGAGGCGGGAGTTCATCTGAGGATAATGGTGTCGCTGCTGTGTAAATAGTCGCTAGGTCGCTTCCGCTTGTACGAGATGGGCTGGGTCTCGTTCTGATGGTGGTTGAGCTTGCTTGGTGATGAACTGAGCGGTAAGTTGTTGGTTTGTGGATTTAGTGTAATTGGGCTGTAGGAGGAATTTCCTTGGACGATTAAAAGATATAATTTACTCGGAGGATGTAACTATTGCATAGGTTGCGTTGGTGGTGAAGCTGTTGTGCTGTATTATCGTCGTCATCGTGGATCGCAGGTATCAGATATTGAGGCCAGCCTTGTCAGGTATTCTGTGCTAAGCATAGGTGAGCCAATTGGAGAGCTCGATTGAATACGAGGCTGAAAGAGTAGTATGCTATGAAATGGAGCCTTTTGAAACTGACGATGGTCTACGATTAGATACGGTCCATTGGCTTGGTAACAGTTTGCATGAGGCTAGTTTACGAAGGTAGGCGACGTTGCAGCTTACCATGAAAAAGTAGCTTCTTATTGAACGGGATGAATGAATCAGTAATCCGCCGTATCCCGTTAAATTCCTGATAAGATATGAACAATCTTATTCCCGGTGCTGTAGTTATAATTCCTGTCAAAATGTAAACGGTTGCATTGATGTTGAACATTGTGCCTAGTATACGATGATGATGCTCTGCTACAACCGTGGTTGGATTCACTAGGTGAAATTCGAGGAATCGTATCAGTTTCATTATAGGAAAAGAGATTAAGAGGGGTGTGTGAAAGTAGGGGAACGAATTCGTGAAGTAATTTTATCTCATATGCAATTAATTTGGGAGCTGGAGGACCGGGCTTAAAGACCAGACTGCACCTCTCAATAATGTCTGTTTATACAGTACATACAGATTTACCTCCTAAACTGGCCATACTATTCCTCTGCAGTCGGTGCAACACTAGAGTCCACTTCGGTCCGCGTTTGCTTTTCCCACATGGCGAAATATTTGTCCCGAAGGCCTAAGAGTTCCTTATGCGTGCCACGTTCGGCAACCTTCCCCTGATGAAGGACGATAATCTGATCTGAATTGGTGATGGTCGACAAGCGATGTCTGCACGTGCCATTAGTAACGTTCTTCTCCATTCGTGTATGTAGAAGGACAATAGTTACTTACGCGATGGTGATGGTCGTTCGTCCCTCAGTCACCGTCTCCAACGCAGTCTGGATTTCCCGCTCAGTGTTTGAATCCAGGGACGCGGTCGCCTCATCGAGAAGGAGAATGCGGCTGTTCTTGAGAATAGCGCGCGCAATAGCGATCTAGCAAAAGTAAGTTAGGCATATCCCAAGTGCGGTCGAGATTTATGTTTCTTACCCGTTGACGTTCGCCACCAGACAGCTTCAAGCCTCTTTCACCAACTTTAGTGTTATACTGCTCTGGGAATACGAGGATGCGCTCATGAATGTTGGCAGCTTTGCAAGCGTTGAATACCTCGGCCTCTGTGGCGTCAGGGTTGGCGTAGCGGAGGTTATACATGATGCTTGCGTTGAACAGGACGGTGTCTTGCGGAACGACACCAATATGTTTTCGCAAGCTGAGTAGTGTTAGATCACGGATATCATGTCCATCAACCCTGATAGATCCGTTATCAACATCATAGAATCGGAAGAGAAGTTTCAGACAAGTTGATTTTCCACTACCCGACTCCCCAACAATGGCTGTCTTAGTACCAGGTGGGATGGTAAAGCTGATGCCACCAATGGCCGGTTCTTTCCCCTGGTATGAGAACTTTACATTTTCGAACTTGACTTCGCCCAGCGGGGATGGAAGCTCAGTTGCATCGGGTTTCTCTACCACCCCTGACGTTTCTTTGAACTAGAGTGAATATTTTAGTGAAGTTATTAAATAAGGGTTAATCAAGGCCCTACTAGATCGAGCATCCGTTCAGCTTCAATCAAACTGTTCTGTATCATGGTGTAAAAGGTGCCAAAGAAATTCAGCGGCGCAGAAATTTGGGCGAAATATGTGATTAGAGTGACAAATTCGCTGACTGTCTGCTGACCCAAGGATATCTTGTATGCAGATAAGACAACTATCATGGCTGTACCCAGGCTGAAGATTGAGCTCTGGGTCACGTTCAAACCATTCAGTGACCACTGAACTAGACGCTCGGCATGTTGGTAGACGGTTATATACTCTTCAAACTTTTTGGTTTCAGATGCTATAGCGCAATTATGCTGCACAGTCTCATAAGCGATGATCGCATCCATTCTAAGACGCGTTTTGTTAATCATATCCGCATGGAATAAGTGAGTGTCACTTACTTGGCGGCCTCCATTTCTCGAGCTTTCGTAGCCATGTCTCTTCTTTGCCTCCCGCGGAATTTGGCCATGTAGATCGTGAGGAAGATGTATGACCACATTATCACAAGGATTATGAGAGTGTAGAAGGCGTCATATCTAATGAAGAAGACCACAGACGCCACAAAGATGTCAAATATCATTGGGAAGACATTGAACATGAAATTCTCAAGGAATGAGTTCATCGCACTGCCACGACTGAGTGCGCTTGTTACTTCGCCGATCTTCTTGCTCAGATGGAAATCCATCGATAGCCCAAGAACGTGTTCAAACGCTGCGCACGATAGTCGACGAAGCAGCGATTGCGATACTGGGATCCAAAGGACAGATCGACCGGCGCCGATGATTCCCTGTTGACCCTGGAGACTTCGATAGACTACGTATAGGACTATCTCCTTCCATGGAATGCGGCCGTAGCCAAGGGCGGCGACCAGATTTCCCAGCTGGATCGGCACGAGAACATTGATTGCGCGTTGCAAGACCATTAAACCAAGACAAATAATGACAATTGCTTGGTACAAGTGGGAATCAGATGGCCTCTAATGTGTTAGGTTCATGAACTCCTGAGTCTCAAACATCCATAACTCACCATAGGTATGGGAATAGGACTCGAAACCCGGCGAAATAATCAAACCAGCCCGCGCTCTGAGCATCACGTGGCTTCTTAACTCTCCATTCCGAGGTACCAGACCCGTAGCCATTGGGAGTATCGCCATTCTCTAAGAGGGACTGCCGTTCAGATTCTGGTCCTTGTTTAGAGGGACCTTTTAAGTTATACTCCCGGAGAATAAGGAGCGCAATCATGATACAAAGAATCACCACTCGTGCCGAACTTAGACCAAACAAGCTATCAAGAAGGCCTTGGGGCACATGTATCTGTCGTTGCTGAGACATAAAAATGGATGCAATAACCACTTCAAGAAGTATGCCGACTACCCATGTTAAGCCATGGCACGTGGTTGGACTCCACGGTCCGTCGGGATCGGGCAATAAACCAGCTAGGAAGTACAGCAGCACGGCGGTGTGCGAGGCTAGGTATGCTGTATATGGGAAATTGACATGGTCGGGGATATCATTTCGACGAGCTATCGCAGCGCGCACAGTCAGGACAAGGCTAGCCAGCTAGGTGATAGTAAGCATATATCACAGCGGCTGATAGCGACCTATGATGCACATACTAGCAGAGGGGAGAGCACGAGCTGGCAAATCCATATCAGCTGTGTATGCCGGCGATGCGCCCGTTGACGACTCTTGTCGTTGATCGTGGGCGAAGGCTCGTTGGCAGCTCGATAGCGGTACCAGATCAATTCTGATGCGAACAAGGTGACAAAGAGGCCGCACGGGTAAAGATAAAAAGCAATAGCTAATCCTAGCTCTGTATCCGCCATGACAGTCTCACTCCTGTTAAAGTGATTACAGCAATCTAGTTGTGAAGCTCACGAGAGACGCGATCGAACGAGCATGCTAACTACGCGTGCGAGAGTGTGGCGCTAGTTAATTTCACTCTCGGATCCGATTCCACTAATAGCCGAGCCTACGGTAGATATAGGTAGGTGACGTGCGTGTATAACGACGATTATTACTGACCAGTTCTTAATGTTCTCGTTTAATCGTGGCCCCGTCCTACATAAAGCATTTGAGCCTCCAGCCATATGCCTTTCTGTTCTTACGTTTGGAGCGGCCATTTATTTCGGATATGGAGCTGCCCCCAGCTATCTTGTTACATCTTGTTACCCAGGCAGTACGTTGCCTGCAGGTCCTATTGAGTGGACCATGTACTACTTTCCGCACCGACCGTTCAAGCGGTTACTAAAGCGCAAGTTCGCAGACAATCCTGCCCAATATGCTACGGGCTGGGCTGAAGCACGCTGATGTCTAGTACTTTCGGCCAGGGCTTGACGTTTCTAAGCACTAGCTCTTCAGCTACCGTGGCGCTTTATTGTCCAATGTAAATGTCACTCCTAGATTGCTTGAATTAACTTGCTGAGAGTGACATCTCTGATGATGGGATTACCAGGGCATTCACACAAATGCACACTCGGTGCAACGCGGGCGCTCCAAGAGAGGTACCTAAGAGGTAATTGAGTTACTCTTAGCAGCGGATCCAGATAGACTGATTTTGAGGATCATTTCATTAGTAACAAGATGTTTACTAATGGGGATCGACTTTCTGGTCTCCAGATCATTGATTCATCACGTGTAGCAGCTGAGCTGTCCCAAGGCGCTTCACCGTACACGAAGCGGATCCATGCCCCAGAGAATGCCTCAACCAAAAGTTGCTGCTCAGAACTCATATGCTCTGCTAGGTTTCCAAATAGATATAGCAGCTTGATTGCATGGTATGCAGTGCCTTTAAGCACATTATCCAGAGTTGACCTCTGGTCGAAGTGATAAGAAAACAAAGCGTGATTTTCCTTCAGTGCAGTGCATTTCTGCAAGGTAGCGTAATTGGGTACCTTGATGGCGGCATCGCCTGCCATATGCTCGAACTTCTCACTTAATTCATGCTGCTCAAGAGCAGGTGTGATGTCGTAGAGGTTTAGAATATCAGTTGCTACTGCTGCAGAGTTGACATGCCGCGAAAGAACCGAGTGAAAGTATTCATAGTTGTCGTCTATAATATTGCCATGAAATATGATGCCTTCATGGTAGACATCGCCCAACATATATGCCTCCAGCCAATCAGGCGGTGACTGGATTTCAAGCGGTGATGCACTGTAGAACCAGTCATCCATACATGGATTTCAGTGCCAGATGGAACTCCTTGGATGCTTAGGGTTGCAGCTGCCAGATCTTGTTCTGGAATTGCTCGGAGTTTCTCGAGGACGGATGTTTCATCTGCGTCTGGATCAATTCGAAAGTGCCGACAAACTGCGCGAAATAGATCTTCATGCTTTTCTAGAGGCCAGGCTGGGATTGTGATTGCCAAGCCAGACATGCATATTGCACGATGAAATATGGGTGGTTGTTTTGCTAAGAGTTGGTTGCTTATGGAGATACCTCCAGCAGACTCATCAACAACTGTTACGTGAGTTGGGTCGCCTCCAAAGTGACGAATATATTTCTGAACCCAATCAAAAGCAACTTTCTGGTCAGTGAAGCCAAAGTTGCCGCAGCCTGCAAAACCATCCCGCTTGAGCTCAGCTTCAATGGAGGAGCTTGCGAAGAATCCGCCAAGACCCACGCGATAGTTGAAATTCACACATACAGTTGGTATGTTGAGATGTAAGCTGCGTGATACAATCCCAACTGAATCGAAGATGGGAAGATTAGCTCCACCGTAAAGAAGCGACCCGCCATGAACATAGACCAAGACAGGAGAAGCCGTAATATCTATTGAAGGGATAACAATGTTCATAACCAAACTGTTCTTCTCATCATATCTAGGTGAATTGAAATGTGAGAATTGTGGAACTGGCGTTAGGAGGTCGCCATCTTCATCGTCCAGTGGCATAGGACAACAGCTCCTATGGTTTTGTTAGGAAATACTCAAATATTCAAATTTTTTGTTCCCATCCTGGTGGATTAATTTACCCGAGCTTTGTCCCATCATGAGAATTGTTTTCCCAACATGTAGCAAGTGTTTCTCGAGTCCATCTCTTAGCTAGCCTGCCGTATGGAATTCCACAAAACTGGCGAACACCATTTGCATATTGGAAGCCTTTGAGGGAGCCTAAGCCGAGAATATCTATTTCACAAATTTTAGTAGGGATTTCTCCTGGCATGATGAGATGTATTTTCGATGTTGTCGATGGTCGATAGTCAGTAATGAGACGTAGAGGAACACGAGGAGAAAGTGTGTCAGTTGCGCAGAGATAACCTTAGATAAGGCAGTCAAGGAAGATGAAATAACTACCTACAGTCTCCGCATACTGCCAATTTGAGCAGCACGGATTGAGGGAGGTATAGCCAAGCTCGGTGACAAGGGGCATGCAACATCCATCCGTACCTTTCACAATCCTCCAAGACGACTCGAGTGCTGCAATTCTGAGCCATGAGTCATGACGACACGTACAAGGTCGTCTACAGGTTGTCAGACATGTAAGCGTCGCCGGAATAAATGCGACGAGACGCGTCCCAACTGCAACGCATGTACTACACTGGGAGTTATCTGTGAAGGCTACACCAAGACCCTCGTATGGGGCAATGGTATTGCGTCACGTGGTAAGCTCCGAGGAGCTGCCCTTCCAACGCCGGAGAATGAGGTTCAAATGAACCAGGGTCGCGCAAGAGATAGGTCGAGAAACAAGAAGAAGACCAATGGATCGAAGTGCACTATGGAGTCTACCGAGTCCATAGAGCATTCTTCTGCTCCCGTAGAAATACAGGCCGAGGACAGGTCTCCCAGTTCGGGTTCTAGCCTTCAATACGGGCTCACAGATTTTAAGCCAAGTATTGATGTACTAAATGTCAATGCTCAAATCGATCCTGTGGTATTTGCTGTGGATGAATCTCTTAGAGCAAAGTTAATGAATGACTGTGAGTGACATTCTGATCCCAAGAGTTATTCTTGTTTTTGCTGATCAGGAAGCTCTATAGTTTTCACCGTTGGCCACTTAATCCTATAATCTACTAGTAGTGATGACAGCCCCCTCTTAAAAGATTTCTTGCCTTTATGCCGGGCATCTTCAACGCTGCAATTTACATGTATTGCATATCAAGCATTAATTGCACATCTACCATTTTGTCAATTTCAAGTCATCTACGACACAGCTTTGCAGAAATTTCGAGAAGACCTGGAAGATCTAGAGATAAGCCAACAAGATAGTACTATTGCTACAGGAATCCTCTTATGCAGTATCGGAGTGTGTATATCCATTACCCAAGGCTCTTCTATGGTTTCATGGCTAATATTGTTGGAATCATAAGTCTTCTCAAGGCTTACCATGGACTTTTCATATTAAGCCTGTTCAAAATCTCCTTATATCGCGAGGGGTATCATCACTTTCTGATTTCGGTCGCCATGCCAAGGTCACTTCTGGATATATTTTCCCGTCTTGAAGATCCTGACTGCGAAGAGCAGTTCTGGCTTTGGCGTGGCCATGTCGGAACTTTTCTGCAGTGCCATCTCTGGGATGCCTACCGCTACGCTGGTATTGTAAAACATAGGGAACTTTACAATGATCTTCTAGAGTGCATTAAAGACAGTGAAAGTGCACAGATCCTTCACGGTCGTCTGCAAAGCGATATGGGGCCTGAACAAGATAGTGTCAGGAACCAAGCACGCAAAACGTCTTCTTTAATCCAGGCACCCACTGATGATGCCATAGTTGTAAACCGTCTAATGGCAAGCTTAAGTGCTCTCAATTGCGGCTCGATGGAAATCGAGGGGGGTAAGACTTTGGTCATGAATGCAATTCTCTATCCTCTATTCGTTGCAGGCTCTCAGATTTCCATCTTACAACAGAGGCCGGAATGGGCCACTCTAGTGGACGAACTACTTGACAAGGTGGTTGAAGATGGGGTGGACAAGTCGAGGCTTTGAGAGATATACTGCGAGAATTAAGAACTGGGACGGATGCGACTGCAGATCAGATAGCCGCGAGAATGGGGCTAGAGGTGGCACTTTTGTGACAAATAATAACCAATAATAATGGCATCAAAGCTTCTAATGTTTAAAGTGATTTTGCTCTTACTTGTCGGAGGACTAGCACGTCGAGATTCATATCACCTACTGAGATCATATTTCTCTTTCCTCAACATGCACCACATCTTCACTTCATCCTTCCCATGAGATAAAACCACGATCTCGACAACTTCAAACCCAAACTTTTCGTAAAATCCCACGTTTTTCCCATCTGTAAATTCGAGAAAACAAGGCGCACCGTTCGCCTCTTGAAGAATCCACTGCATCAATTTCTTCCCAATGCCCATCCCTTGAGCGGACGGCCGAACGGCACAGATCTCAATATACCAAATGAAGTTTGCCGTGGAAGCTTTGTGCCTTTCTAACAATTCGTGATGATTTTGCATGAGAATTTCAATGCGCTGTCATGATATAGTATTAGCATATAGTCCTTACTCCCAGTATTCTCGAGATGGACGAATTTTTCGAGATGGGAAAAACGAAACTATCTCTCACCTCGTCATTAGAACCCTCCTTCTCCAATGGGTCAATCCAATCCATAATTTTCAGTCTCATCCACTCGACCAACCCCCCTAGATTCCATTGCCTGCTCATCTTTGCCGGTGGATAAACCATTGCAATGCCGGCAAACGCGTTATCATCATTACTACCGACAATTTCAGATTTCCTGATACCTTCCCCTTCGCCACTGTCGGGTTTAAGGCTATCAAGTGGCTCCACTCGAGGGACTGCAGCTCGCACAACAATGCCTTCCAAAAGTGCCCACTCGACTCGTCGACGCTGCCAGCGTATTGAGGCAGTGTCGAGGACGCCCCAAGAAGGGGCTGAAGGCCGAACCCAGGCTATGAGCGGATCATTGGCGAAGGAGAGGTTGATGGTATGAGCGGCAGCCACTATTGAATGAGGATCTGCGAATGGTTTCTCAGCTGGGGAAAAATTTGGAGAAATAGATTAGACCGAAGAAAGATCCATGAAGACGCTATGGGCTGTCTGAGGAGGTAAGGAATTCAAAGAGGAGATAACTCATACCTTTCCCAACATAATGGATAGAACTACCCACATTACTTTTCTTGATCGCACCCTGAATTCTGAATCCTGCCGCCATTTTGGTGCTGCACCTCTTTAGCTTTGTTTCTGGAGGTACGTTGGTGATGGCACTTAAATATTATGATCCGATGCTACAGAGCCGCAGGAACAGCTGTGACGTGGATATCTATCCTTAAAGTTTCGAAATGGAAAAGAAAATAAGGGAATAATAGATCCCCCTAGGCTGAAAGCAGCTTCGTTATACCTGGCTGGACCCTGCTAAAAAGGATTATAGAAGGTAACGACAAGAAGTCTATCTTCCAGGGCAGAATCCATAATATAGTATCAGCTCACCCCAGGACCAGGAATACCATGATAGATATGGGTGTCATATCTAAACTCTGACCATGCGGTATTTCCAACCTCCAATTTCCGGCTCGTTATCCATAGCTATTGGTTGATAGATATAGATACTCCAACGCTCATTATTATCTGGGATAAAACGCAGAATTCAGTTGAGTAGTTCCCTTTTGAATCCTTATTAGTCAAGTTGAGAGCATTTGGGCTTAGTGGATATTGCACGGAACCACGTTAAGTAAGTTAGGCTAAGGCGCGTCGAGGTGCCTATTTGAGGTTAGTCGATATGGAGCGGTTTCTCAGCTAGGGTTGCTTGTCTCCTCGCCTAACTTACAATAAATAATATCGTAAATAAGGGGGGGCGAAGTGTAAGTGAGGGGAGAAACTTACCGTTCCCTATCTATGACCGCTTGAAGATCTGTCTGATTTTGGTTGCTTGTTGGATGTAGGAAGACTGTTTCAGTTCGCTCCCGGCCAGCCTTAGTCATGAGGAGTAGGCTGGCTGAAGTGCTGCAGTTACCAGCATCTCTCACTTGATCTGCATCACGAATGCCACGATTTACTCATATTGTTTAGCGATTCCAGTATAGAGATGAAGAAACCCCCTATCAATTCAAGGATAGGACAGAGACCGTATTCCGCTTACATTTCAGAGGAGTACATTTCTGGATACTAAACTCGTCGATAAAAACTCTCAGTTATTTAACTACTCTGCTAAACACCAATCAATACAAAAATTCCAGCGTCAAAACCAACTATGCAATCATCATTGAAACTTTATCTTAACTTCTCATACCGATACTGGCAACAGTAATTCCACACTGAAGACCCGTTACTACTTTCACCGTTGCTTAATCTATCTTCTGCACACCTGGCACAAAATCCTCAACACTCTGAGTATCTCTAATCCTATTTTGCTCAATGCCATGTCCATTCACCATAATCCGCACTCCATAATGCTTATGTCCCACCACAAACCAACTCACAAGCGCTAGTAAAGCTTGCACTCCAAGCGCCGCGATCGCCCAGTTCATACTACTTGCTCCAGGATTTGGAGAGCTGGGGAAGAGAAAGAATACTCTGCAGATTGTGGAGTTGCAAACTGCGACAATGTTGCAGAAGTAACCCAAGCGGCCAAGCGAGTAATCGCGTTTGGAAGGGAGACGAGATCTTCCAACTATCAAGAGTGCAATGATAGGCAAGATGCATGCCAGATTGAGCGTTATAGATGCGAGGGAGAGGACAGCGGTCAGGACTTGGCTACAAGCTTTTAAGATGGAGAGAATTAGTGTGATTGAGGAAGGCTAGAACTTACTTAGATATAAATAAAAGAACAGCGATAAGACTGATGGCACAGGTCTGTCCTATGGTGGCACGAACAGGCATCTTCCAGTAAGGTTCGATACGTGCAAAGAAAAAGCCGAATGGGACACCGTCATCACGGGCCAGTGCGTGGGTAAGTCTACTCGCAGCAGTGGTGATTGATATACCAGAAATTACAGCTTGGATTTGTATCAAGATGAGTGCGACCGCAGTCCCCTTGTACCCGAAGACATCCAGCATGATTTGGAGGAAGGGGAGGCCTGATATCGCGTTGATCACAGTGTCCAGGTTTTGAATGCAGAAAAGCAAGACAATCAAAAAGATGACCCCTGTGAATGCACCGATCAAAATAGACCATATCATGACTTTAGGACCTGTCTTCGTTGGTTCTGGTAGTTCCTCAATCATATGAATAACTGAATCAAAAGCAGTGAGGCCATAGGCTGCTTGAATCCAGCCAAGGAAGAAAACAACTCCGTCGGGCCAGCCAGTGGTATTGATCCACCCTGAAAAGACAAAGGATCCGGTTTGAAACTTTCCGAATTTGGATGTACAAACAAGGAGACCTATGATAACGCCGAAGAAGATACTAAGATTGGCGTATAGCATAGCATTATTAAACCAAGGAAGAGCTTTCGGTGAGCGTGCTGCAACGAGGTTGAAAATCGCTGTGAACCAGACGATAACCTCAAAAATGACGAACGAGTGCCATGTTTTGAATACAAAATCAGGATGGAAGAGATTAATAATAGCCAGGAAGAAAGTCACGGAGTAGGCGGACGAGCTTGCAATTAAAGCCCACCAGCCAGCCATGTTGATCCAAGCTGCCACGAAGGAGAAAATTCGTGACCATTTTCTGCCATGTGCAAGCTGAAGAATCCAAAAGGCTTGGCCTAGATTTGTAGGATATACTGAAAGGATCTCAGCAAGCAGCAAGCGATGCCGCAAGGCAGTAGACGCACGCTGTTTCAATAGCAAGCTAAGCTCACATCAGTCAATGGTTTTGCCAGAGACGAGGAATACTGACGCCATAAATCATAGTGACTGGGCCACCATTATTTAGACCAGCTCCCATGCTCGCAGCGAAGGCAACTTTCATAACAGTTAGTGGGAGTTTTTTTGGCAGAAGATGCGAATGCATTGTCAAATTTATACTAACCCCAGGTCCCTAGAATTGAAAATCCCATAGCCAGCATGGACAATGCCCCGAATTTTCGAGACATCTCTTGTTGGATGCCCATTGTAGCCAGAATGTCTTCAGCTTCTGCCATGCTTGTAGCTCTTTCGTCCGAGCTACCCGCATCGATGAGGGCATCGTCATTCTTCATAATGCAGTGGGTAATGGAAAGAGCAATTATTAAACTATTGGTGTTTAATATAATATACAGATTGTGTGGGGACGAAGCTTATATCTTTCGTGTGAGTGCTAATGGGAAGTTGTGAGGCATAGGACTCTACTCTTTAAGACTTGGTGAGAATCAGTCACCGGTTATGTCTAGCTCAGAGTGTGCAGTGTCCCAACCCATGCTCATATTCGTCGAACGGCAATGTTACGAACATGGATGGGATGATTGTAAGCCAGAAGAAATGCTGGGAGAATAGTAGTTTCGTATCAGAAAATAGAGTTAGGAATTGTTAATTTCGGGAATGGCTGTCACGGCGCTTCAACGCTAAATCCAGAGCAGAAGGTGGACGCGCTGCTATCATTTTGTGGGGTTTCAAAGCGAGCGAGATGGTAGTAGGTTAAGGCGCTAAAACCCCATTGCATAATAAACCATCAACCTCCTCGGCGACTATTGCTCAGATATTATGATTTATATTGTGGCAAGTGTGTCAAATACAAAAATAAGACTTACAGTTGTGAACCTGGAGTTGTCTATTGATTTTACTCTTTCTAGCACTTTCTTATGAAACAGCAGAAACCCATCTTCAGCTTGTGTTTAGGAGCTAAAGCACTCGACCAGCCGCCATCGTCATATCGAATTAGTTCTTTCTAGGAGTTATTAGAGTATCTGTATAGCTTTGGGCTACGTCACAGATCACCATGTCTACAAACACATCCCCTGGGAATACCTACTTCCCAAATACACCACCGATGAGACTACCACAGTTCAAGTTTCTCTACAGATTAGAGGCAGAAATGTCTCTTGAGGATATCGAAGTTGGGGCTGCCCATGGTATTGGTGTAGATCGAAGTATTGCAAATATTATTGGCGGAACAGTCAAAGGGCCACGTATTGAAGGGACTGTACTTAAGCTCGGAGCCGCTGACTGGGCGACGATAATTAAAGGAACACATGTAATTTTATACCCTTAACTTCATCATTTGAAATTATGGTCAAAAGAAAGATAACTTACACGCTTAATCTAGTCAATGCATCTCGATGCCCGATACACAGTTAAAACCTCTGACGGGCAGTACATTTACATCCGTGCCAAAGGCCTCTATCGCCCAGGCCCCAACACAGAGTATTCGCGCACAGATTTCTCACAACGGCCACCGCCTACAGTGACTCAAGACGATGTCGAGTTCTTCTCTCACCTGAGGATTGAAGCTGGTGATGGGAACTACAATTGGCTGAACGGACTGATTGCATTTGGTGTTATGACCTGTATTGATGAGAGAATTTGTATTGATGCATACTACTTGACAAATTTTGCTGGTGAGGAGCCTGAAAGTGTAATGGTTAAGAGCAATATATGATGCTTGAATGGATTGTTTAATAGGCATAACAGAGGTTAAAATATACGAAACTTGTGATACTCATTAAGAAGTTTAATAGTGCATGATTAAAAATTTGAACAGTACTCTTAATTCATCTGGGGGAGATATTTTGTCACAAAATACCTACCTATAGAGAAAATTTTGATCATAGATCTTGTGACCAATGGGGCTCTAGCTAGATCCAAATGAAAAATCCCAAAATGGAAGGTCGACGCAGGTAAATATTAGCCGCATAATGAAATAATGAACTGATATTTGCACCTACCGCGAATATATTCATGTATATTTAACAACTGATGACTTGAAATATGAATCATGCTCTGACGCCCTCTTCATCATAAGTCTTATCTCACGATATCCTTCCCTAGCAGTTTTCCAGCACTGCTTATACTACATCCAGAACCAAACTTAAATTCTAATAATTCAAAACTCCGGGCTTCAAACACACGCTTCAATACTAACGCAATGGCATTTGTACAAGCTGTTTTATCCGACCCCTCAGTTCCCCGCCCCGCTAAGTCCTCTGCATTACGCCGCATCTCCCGCACTCCCGGTCTCCCTATCACTACACCTACAGCCTCTTTCTGGCTTACGGATCTTCATCCACGCTTTTCTTCTCCTACAACCCAGACCCTGCCGGAAGTGGCAGAGGTTGTCATAATTGGATCAGGTATCACGGGGACGAGTATTGCAAGGAGCCTGGTGCGTTCCGGAAAGGTAACCGATGGAGAGGCACCTGGGAAGATCGTCCTTCTAGAAGAACGAGATATTTGCAGTGGTGCTACAGGTCGCAATGGAGGTCATATCAATGAGGTCGGCTTCGCAGTGTATCTGGATCTGAAAAAAAATTCGGGAAAACTGCCGCGGAAAAAATCACACGCTGCCGTCTCTCTCATTTAGACGCTTTCAAGAAGGTTGCGAGAGAGGAGGGGCTTGAACTAGAAAGTCAGATAAGGGAAGTCCAAGGAGCCAGTGTATATTCTGGCCAAGAAGCATGGAATGAAGCTAAAGAGGCGTTGGGGGAGTTTAAGAGCGATTTGGGAGACATTGTTAAAGAGTGGGAGGTAGTTGAGGGAGAGGAGGGTCTAAAAGTTAGATGCTACTTTCTTTCATCTAAGAAAATGTTTTGTATACGCACATATACTTACTTGTTTGAAGAATTACGGCACCCCAACAGCAACAGGTATCATAGTTGGACGTGCCGGCGCTGCCTGGCCCTACCGGCTGGTCACTAGCATCTTATCAAATCTCTTGACATGTTGTTGCCCGAACTTCCATGTTTACTCCCAAACCCCTCCGACTTCAATCGTTCGTCTTGCATCTGGGCTCTAGCTCGTGGACACCCCCAGTGGAACCATCAAAGCGCAGCATGTAGTTCATGCAACAAATACCCACGTCTCACATCTCGTGGCCGGAATGCGGAACAAGATATATCCTCTACGTGGGCAGATGTCAGCGCAGATACCACCATTGACGTTTCCTGATCAGGCGAACCTAACAAGTTGGAGTTTCAGCTATGAAAAAGGGTCTGATTACCTAACCCAGCTTCCGCAAGTTCATTCTAGTAGTAACGGGCTTTATATTGGTGGGGAGTTGATGTACGGTGGTGGCGTTGCGCAGACTCCCTTTGGTGGAGTTGGTGAGATTGGGATTGCAACGGATGATAAGCTGAGTCCTGAAGCAGAGAAGCACCGAAATGGAGCATTAGAGAAGTTATTCCCTGGCCTAAAAGGAAAGTTTAAGGTCAAAGCGATGTGGACAGGAAACATGGCTTTCAGCGTTGATCTGATGCCGTGGGTGGAGAAGCTACCTGTATGCCTGACGGGTCGCGACATTTCCCACTTTGACAGTGATAAGAATGGTGATGAGTGGGTAGCAGCTGGCTATTCTGGCGAGGGAATGGTGCCTGCGTGGCTTTGTGGAGAGGCGTTGGCGCTCATGATAAGAGGAAGAGGAGCAGAGGCTGAAGAATGGTTTCCAGAGCAATTCGGAATCTCAGATCCGAGGATCTGTAACTTAGTGCTAGAGAAGTATGTGGATATCAAAGAATTTGCGACTTCGAAGATCTAGTCCGAGTTTGAGCAAGACACTCACGAAGGAGGCCAATGTGTATATTGAAAAGCAGTGTATGATTTTTTACCAGTTCTTAGCGAATATAACTATATCTATGTATATATAGAGAGACTCCCATACCTATGCATCTTGATAAATTTTCGTTCACTAATATTATAATCGCATCTGCAAGGCAGAGAAATGGTCTAGTGCGAGGATGCTTTGCGCAATTTAAATGACGCAGATCTGAGTCAAGTCGGCCAGCCTTATGGAATGTTCAGCTTCTTCAATGTTGTACCGACCGGATCAGAGTAGTAAGTCAGTCCTTGTTCTCACGGGGTACATGAGAAGACTAAAGAATGAGATCCGTGGATCGATGTGAAACCTTTTGAGATAAGAACCACCAAGTAAGCAGTCGAACTCTATTATCCCCCAGTTTCAGTGAAATCGCGTTTTTTCCCCATAGAAAACATGTCTGTGCGTAGACTTGGCACCAAAACTCTGTTTCACTGAAACTGCGTTCTAGGGTTAACTTTTATTTCCTTAATTCTACTCTATTTCGTACGAATAAGTATACCAAACGAATCAGAGAATCAAGTTAAGCCAATTCCACAGCTTTAGAGTTATTTAGTCTACTTAAATATGGATTTTCAAGTATTAGTCTGCTTGGGCGACTAATGCTAGGGATGTAAGAACCTAATCTATCCAGATGTCATAATTGGATTATCCAGTATCTTTGTCACGTGATCATAGGACCAGCTTATGCGAGTATAACCAGAGTCGGAGGGGTTTCGGACCCAGAAAACATATAAAGGAAATATAGCATGAAAAATGGTTTCTTTCTTCTACTTCTTCTTATATTTTTTATATCCTTCATACGCAACCTATAGGATTCGGATCAATATACGCGTTCTGTGGTATTCCAATTTGTGCAATTAGCTCGAGAGCAAAGGGGGACGTTGTAGTCATAGAGGTTGTAGGCGGAGAAGTCGACAATAGAGATCCGGAAGTGGATATTGCCGCAATATCCTGTTTAGTAACGAAATTAAGTAATGGTAGGGGGGGGGGCAAGACTGAACACCGCTTAGATTATTCCGCGCGGACAGATACGTGACTATACTCAAGGCGGGACTTGCTATTATATAGGATATAAATACCGTGATTAAACGTAAAAATGTTAGAATTAATTCTTATAGCAGCTTAAACCTGTAACTATATGGTTTTTCTACCCTGAAACTAAGGGCCACTGTCTTGAAGAAATACATCAAGTCTTCGACGATGAAGATACGCAAATAAACCTCAAGAGTAGTTTCTAGCACCACTAGAATGGAGAAGCAGGATAAAGTAACAAAGGAAAATAGTGAATCTGGTACTACTAAATACCTTGAACTGGTGAATACAAAGGCAGATGTCTGATCTATAGGACTAATATAAATCCGAAGAAAATAAATCAAACGCTTGATAACCGTAGTATATTGAATGAAAAGTGAATAAGAGAGGAGGAGCATTCTATACCGAGGAGGTTGTCTGGCTACAAGCAAGAAACAAAAACTAAAAACAAGTCGATATACCCTTAACTATAATACTTTTACCTGTTACTTTGTATAGTATGCCCTTGGGGTTATATTTTGGGCTATATTTGTTTGAATATAAATTACCTCCAAATTCGGCTCTACCGGTTATCACTTAGCTCTAATCGTTATCAATACCTAGATGTTAATCGTAATTCGCTAACATGTGTTCCAAGAAGCTGAATACTACACACATACAATTCTCCATAGAGACTGGTATACTTACACTATCGTTACTATTATTTGGCCGGAACTTAGGAAAACGGCAAATTGAAAGGCCAGACTCGTGTGATTACTCTACTTTGCGAAATTCTAGCAAGGCTATGCTCGAAAAAGGAAAGAAATATTGAGGGGTACACTAGTCAAAATTTATTGGCCGGGGAGTGTCGGGCTCACGGGCCTCGTCCATTTGTGGTTGATTGTCTGCACTCCACCTTAGGCGACATCGAACGTATACTTCGTGGAAATTATAGCTTACTGCCTGCAGTGAAATAGCTCAGCGAGAGGGGAGAACATGTCTTCGTTGGGGTATTATTGGTTAGTGAATTGCTTGAGGCTCATCCTGTAACTTTTTAAGCTGAGATCTAGAAATTCAGGTACTAGAACGATCTCGTCTTGGTTTTCCATGGACTTGTCTCTGAGTCGAGACGATACACGCGTAATTCACAAAATCCAAGCCGTCGACTCGTCTACTGTGGAGAAAGGCAATCATTTGTTACCAACTTCATTGGATTATACGCATCTAATCTGTTCACTGATAGACAATTTCGCCCAATTTAGCTAACCATGATAGTCTGTTTTTCCGATTTCGCTCACCCTCACCAAGATTTGATCCAAAATAACGAGAGCACCAGAAAGTATTAAAAGCTACAAACCCTCTAAAGCATATGCACTCGTAGTAGAATGACAGCATCTTCGGCAGCTGCAATAGCAACAGAAGAGGGGCGAGAAATTGAAACTAAGGCGAAAACTCTAGCTTGGATACACGCAACCTTTTCCATGTTGTCAAACCACGCCAGAGGCTTGGCATATGGACAGCCTCCAAAGTAGAATAGAGGGTGCAGAACCTATAAAACTTAGTTGCGATTTTACAATCGTAATACTCTTAATTGTGTTCGAATCTATACCAATTGATGCCTATAACTAACTACCCAACATTAGAGCTACAAGACTACAAGTTGAAACGAGCCATCCTGGGCTGTCCCGAAGAAAGAAAGAGGCCTGGAAGGGCAACCAACGGACATAGGAACTGTAGAATAGAGGGCAGTTTCCAGCCCCATGAAGAGGTGCTATTACGCACACCAAATGTGACCCAAGCAGCCACTATAGAACTGATACAGAAACCACACATATAGGGCACTCGCAATGCTGCGATAGGTGGGATAGGCAGTTTCGTAATCGGAACTGGAATGTTGTTATTCCCAATAAGCTGCAGCATTTCCAAACGAAAAACATGGCGAGCAAGAAAGTTGTTCGGTTCTGCAATGTCGTCTGCATGACGGCGCAGAGTGTGACACAGTCTTACCATACGTAGATGCCTGGCTTCCGACCATATTTGTTGGATACCCAGGTGACCAGTGGAAACATAACCCGTATTCCCAGCCAGTAGATAGCATTGACAAAATCTAGCCAGGATCCTGAAAGATGATCCTGAATCCACTTCATGAGTCTGGAATTTGCTTTGTGCTATAGCTGCGGCCTTCAATATTGAGACTCGGCAGCTTCGTGGCTATCCTGGCCTTTTCCGGGTAGACCGTCCACTTCTTCTATCCTGAGACTCGTCGACGTACCCATGAAAAGTGACACGTCGCAGACGAAAATTCAGCAGCCACTGATAATATGGCTGCATAATGCCCCTACACTACTCTCCATATTATGGTGTGTTTTCATAAACTCGACCACGATAGAAAGATTTTGGACTACATGGCCCTCCTGGAAGATGCACGGGTGTACAATTTCTAGTCCTCCAAGTAGCTGGCCACCTTTGCCTCCCACTCCTCGCCTATCGTCGTCCTCCTCGTCCCATGGATAGTACGTGATTCTAAATGCTTCCAGGTAGGCTGTAGTAAAACTCTGAATCCTCTAAGTTGATACAGAATAGATAGCTTATGCCAGGCCAATTACTAATAGACCTATTGGTGACTGGCCTATTTGCCTGGACCTTTGGCCAATGGGCCCTATTTGTGGTTGGCCTGGGACAATATAAGCAAATCCCTTACTTTAGTGATTAATGCAAAGACTCTCGAATTTGGAAGCTTTTGAGCACATGGTGGCCTGCACAGAGCACTCAACACTAGTTCCCTTCCTTTCTTTCCTAGTCCTTAGGGTAAGGGCAGAATCAAATGTGGGCGCCTTGCTAAGCGCTTCTACATCTACAAATTTTGCAATTATCTATTCATAACTACCAAAGTTACACCATCCAACGGAGATGCCTGAATTATGAGTTCGGAACCAAGAGGGGGCTATGAAGCGGATCCCCCTAACGAATCCCCGTAGATTATCCCACACCACTATTTGCACCATCGCTTGCGCCATTGGTGGGAGCTGTGCAACCAATAGTAGCCTTGGGCATTCGTAATATTTCGGTTCCACTAGTTATATCGCCCTTGGATGAATATCATAGATTGATTCGGAGGTTTAGACTAGTTTGAAATATTTCACTAATATTGTGGTATACATTTTCAAATGATCAGCGTTTTCTCCAAAAGATTCGTAGACTATATTGAACTTCTTCTCCTTTGCTTCCCCACATTTTTACCTGCATGAAGATCCTTTACGGGAAGCGATATTTTGTTTAGTAGTCCCACGCCGTCACTCCATCGCAATCGCTTCCGCTAGCAATCGCTTCCACCCCCAAATCGCTTCCACCCCAAAATCTCTCCGCACCGGTTGAACTCCGGAAAGACGAATTGTCCGGGGAGTCGCGGAGATCAGATTCTTCGACTAGCGTGACCAGGGGTGTCTACCCTGGTAGAGCTTGGAGTGAATGTGGAGTGTCACCCCACAAGTAGAGGATTTTGCGGAGGGTGAAGACTAGACGCACATCCAAAGCTTGGAAAGCTCATCTACATGTCAATACAACCTGTGAAAAAAGCTGTATGTATAAGAAGCCCTTGCCCGCACCGATACAACGACAGAAATTCCCCCAAGTCTAGAGAAAACGACATTTTCCATATCTCTTTTTCTAAATTCTCAATGGTGTCCAATACATTCAAGATTGTTGGTGCAGAACTAGCAGCAGTTATTCCTCAGAATGATAGGCCGTGGTACAAGAAGAAAAATTTGCTGGTCCTCAATCTCTGTCAACTTTGTTTATTCCTGCTGTCATCGTCAAATGGTTACGATGGGTCAATGATTAATGGATTGATCGCCCTCCCCCAGTGGCAAAAGTTCATGAATTACCCTAGTGGTCCCTGGCTAGGTCTTATCAGCTCATCTCAATATCTTGGTTCGATCCCATTCTATGCTGTCGCTGCTTCGTTGGGTAATCGCTATGGCCGCAAACCAGTGATTTCCATTGGCTACATTCTTCTTTTCATCGGAGTCGGTCTTCAGACCAGTGCAACTGGTGATGCCATGTTTGTGGTTGGTCGGGTCATCATTGGCTGTGGTACATCCTTCTACTCAGGCTGTGTACCTCTATTAATGACTGAGACGGCGTATCCTACTCATCGGGGCATCCTCACAAGTCTGTACATGTGTGGTTGGTATGTTGGTGAGTATCCTTCTCAGTAATTCGTGTTCAAAGCTAACATAAAAGGCTCATTCCTGGCTGCGTGGGCGACTTTTGGTTCGCGTGTTTATGTTAACTCATGGTCCTGGCGGATTCCATCCCTCCTCCAAGTCTTGTTACCAATCTGCGCAATACCTGCCCTGTTCTTCATGCCCGAGTCACCGCGTTACCTTGCATCAAAAGAGCGCTATGAAGAAGCCCGACAATTTCTCGTCAAATATCATGCTGAAGGGGACGAGCATTCGCCACTGGCAGAATTTGAGTTAGCAGAGATTACTCGCACTATTCGGCGGGAACATGAAATGAATGCCAAAACTTCATATCTGGACATGCTGCGTACTCCTGCAAATCGCAAAAGAGCTTTCATCACGGTGTATCTGGGCGTCTTTTGCCAATGGGCTGGACAAAATGTCGCAGGCTACTATTTATCGCCCGTGCTCACGTCCGTGGGCATCACATCAGTCACAGATCAGACTCTAATAAACGGCTTCCTCCAGATCTGGAATCTCATGGCCTCCTTGACCGGCACATTTAATGTTGATCGTTTGGGACGTCGGATGCTCATGCTCTCATCTGTTGCGGGGGCGCTGGTTTCTTACATATTAATCACCGCTCTCTCTGCAACCTTTGCTCAGGGAGGATCCCCTCAGGTCGGAATCACCGTTGTCCCTTTCCTCTTCATCATGTATGGATCTTTCTCATTCGCCTTCACACCACTTCTGGCAGCCTACCCGGTAGAGATCTGGCAATATGAGCTTCGCTCGCGAGGTCTTTCAGTCGCATGGATCAGTAGCTCCCTTGCAGTCTTTTTCAATGTTTTTATCAACCCTATAGCGCTCACGGCTATCGCATGGAAATATTACCTTCTGTACGTCTTCGTCCTTGCTGGTAGCGGAGTGGTGATGTATTTCTTCTTTCCAGAGACCAGAGGTTACAGTCTTGAGGAAATCGCTCGAGTTTTTGAAGGCGATAATGCTACTGTTCCTAAAGAGGGCGAAATTTCTGAGAAGATGGCCCAAGCACACCACGTTGATGATGTGCATGTTTCAGCGGCTAGCCATGGCCAAATTTGATTTACTCACAAAAATTGAGATCACTTTGCCTTGCTGAGGAAGGAAGTGGGAAAGAGAACAGGTATGCTATTTCGGAATCCAGGAGGATGGGAATTATATGTACGAAAGGGGGTATCAAGAATGGAAGGCTACTCTGTATACCCTTAACTCTACTAGCTAAATAGGGTAATTTTTCTATACTGCTCTATATAGTCTATATAATATTAGTGTATCTGTGCTCACCTCCTAAGTCTAACCTTCTCAAGTCTAACGTTAGTATCTGTTGGTATGTGTTTACAACGGGCAGACCTCGTAATAGCATCATAGGCTTTAATTACAGGGTATGCGGTGTTGTAGGTGGTTGTTGATTCTCTATGTACGTATATCGTAAATAGGGTTATATCCTATCAACGAATGCTACTACGTGATTAGATCATAGACTAAGTATATGTTATTACAATCCGACAGTGATAGAAAAGAGTTGAAATCAGGTGACAGCAAGTGACCCCGCCACAATGGTGTTAGGGCAATTGTTCACTTTTATTTATAATGGCAATATATCGCATGCGGGTCTTGTGTCATGTTCATAAGGCTTAACGCGGGTTATAGGCGACATAAGATTACATGATAGGACTCTCGTGTGCTAGGCTCTCAGTTGAAAATCAAAGCAAGTTAATTCATGATAAATATTCTTTGATTGACTATAAATATATTGAAACGTCGTCTATATATTTATATATAAGGTATATACTCTATAATAGTGATCTTGGGGCATAAGACACCGCAGCCATAGGTGTAAGCGCCTTGGGCCCAACGGCCCAGTCTTTCATTGAACGTCTAAGAATCTTACCCGACGCACTCTTCAGGATCTCATCTACCCAGATAACTCCACCCCGCAAGTATTTCGTCTTTGACGCCCGCTTTTTCAGCCACGATGTGATTTCCTTTGCCGACTGCTCCGTCCTGGGGACGTGCTCTGCCGGCACGATGAATGCGAGCGGAACCTCGCTCGCTATTTCCGACACGTAGATGCCAATCACGGCCGCGTCGCTGACCATGGGATGGTTCATCAAGATAGCTTCCAGTTCTGAAGGCGCAACCTGAGACCCTTTGTATTTGATGAGCTCCTTGGCCCTATCGGTAATATATAGGTTTCGGTCTGCATCCTCGAAGCCGATATCACCGGTTTTAAAGTATCCATCTGCTGTGATGGAATTTGCCGTTGCCTTGGCATTGTTGTGATAACCCTTGAAGATGCTCGGTCCCTTGATCCACAGCTCGCCTTGCTCACCAGGAGCGACCTCGCGCTCATCTACCCCAACAAATTTGAGGTGCAGGTTGGGCAATGGACCACCTACTGATCCCATTGCACTTTCCCAAGTATCCCAAGTCCACTCAATGTTAGTAACGAGAACGTGAGAGAGCGAGATAGTAATGGAGAGGAAGGGGTTAGCCATACCTGGCAGTGGGTCATTGGACTCGTTTCACTCAGACCATAGGCTTGCTTTACGGGAAGGTTGAGGCGTTTATAGACTGCCTTTATCAAGTCCTTACCGAGTGGAGCTGCTCCGCAGGTGAGCATGCGCAGCGAGCTGAGATCGTAATTATCCACGAGCGAGTTTTTGGCCAGATGTAAGACAATGGTGGGTGCGACGTAGCAGTATGTTATCCGATGCTGTTGAATCAAGGAACAGAAAAGGCCAAGCTCGAACTGCGCCATGACTACCGTCTCTACACCACGCAGCATTGGCTGGTGTATCAAACAGGCCATCCCTAAGCAGAGAGTGTCAGCCCAGAAGTATGTGAGAGAGAGGTGCAAGGAACCATGAAAGAGTCAGGAAGATGTAGCGTACGTACCGTATATGTGATAATATGGAAGGACCGATAATATCTTGTCCTTCTTCCAATCTATCATCTTCCCCTCCACCGTTTGACACATGGACTGGTTAGCCACAATATTCTCATGTGTGAGCATCACGCCTTTGGGAAGACCCGTAGTGCCCGATGAGTATACGAGGTATGCAAGATCAGTTGGTGAGACCTTGGGTCTACGGCCCACACCTGAAGCATCAAGAAGCACATTTAAAGATTCGATCCCTTGCCCGTTTTCTCTTTCGTCTCCGATCAGGAATATGTTTTTGGTAGGAATTTTAACAGCAGCAGCAGCAGGCAATGCAACTGACAGCATGCTACATTGTGTGACTAGTATCTTCGCGTTCGAGTCCTTAAGGTGGTGTATCAATTCTTCGACGCTGTATGTTGGGTTTGCCGGCGAAACCACCCCTCCAGCCCAGAGAGATCCCCATATCACAGCAGGTGTATCGATACAATTCGGTGAGAAGACAGCGAGTACATCCCCTGGCTTGTATCCCAGCTTGGATATTAAACCTGTGCCAAGTTGAATTGATGTTGACCGAACATCTGCGTAACTATATCTGCGATTGCTCGAAGAAGAGGTGTAGATTGCTGATGATAATTAGAATGTGTGCGTATGTGTATATTATAAATTGGTATGACTTACGCTGGTCATCAGGAAACTGCCTGTCTTTTCTCTCAAACAAAAACGTCCAGATATCCACGGCCGGGAAGGGTATGGACTCTATACGCCGGGGAAACGTACCGGCAATTGCTTGGAGGCCCCGAGTGGTATGTGAAGCCGTCATGCTTGTACTAAATGTTGCCCCAAATCAACAGATGACAATAATGATAATGGCAGTGGTCTCTACCTATGTACTATGAGTATGGGATGAAGAAATAAGAAGCGGAATTTAAAACGGAGTTCCGTACTTAGTATTTTCACCTAGGCATTACTAGGAGCACCAGAATACACATTTTAGACTATGTCCTAAATTAAACGGTCTAATATGTGTGTAGCACTCTTTCGGTAGCTACGAACTGCTTATCAATGTATCATCCAAGGAGGTTCGCATTGGTGCAAAGCAGGGGGATCTCTCTACAGATTGCTACATCGACGGGTTTCCAGGAAGTGCGTTCGTTGGTTGTTCCGTCGAGGAAACATTTAGCTCTACCGAGATCCTAGGCCTGCCTCGGTACACCATAATGCTGACTATTCCGGAAAAGGTTCCGTTCGTGTGTTGCGCTTTGGGCCACTTCAAAATGCTCTCCAGAACAGAGGTTCAACTTTAAGGTCTTTTAACTCTTCCTTCAAGGCTAGTAAAATAAACACACTTTTTTAATTTTTTGAAATGGGATTTGCATTGAATAACTCGGACGTCCGCGATACTAAACGCAACTCGCACAACCATACCCTCATCAACTTCTTTTAGTGCCCATTGTTTTGAAAAAGATTATTGTGTTGTATCCGAACAGACTTTATGCCTAACATTGTCACTGTAGACAAAATCCTCGAATGGAACTCAAACAGAATAAGAAAATGTGAGTGAAAGCCTACTAAGGAAAGCATCGCAAAAAAATATCACAGTTTGAGCATAGTTTGAGTTCATTGGTAATTATTCCATTCATTCTCCTTGCCCAGATGCTCCAATAAAACATGAAACTTTGGAACTCCCATGTGTTTGATTAAAACGACGCTACCAACTTTGATCCTCGCTTATGTAAAGTTAACAAAAATATCTACAGTAGTATGGCATTTGTTTTGCGAGTTCCAAAGCTCAGCAATAATATTCTCAGTGGTTGACCAATCTGCCGAATCAAAGAGATCCAGCTCGAAGACAGAGCTTTGTGTCTCGGTGCTCATGATGACAATATGACCATCCATCATTTTGGGGTGCACACCCTCCTTTGTGAAGGCAATAGAGCGGGCTTTGCGCATAAAGGCATCAAAATCAAACGGTGCATTCTCTTCTGAAACTACTGCACTCTGAAAGATTTTCTCGCCCTTGAATCGTACAAGGTACTTGATTAAAGCGCGCGGGACTGATGGAATCGCAGAGTGTGATTTCGAATCTGTAGATTTCGTGCTGCTACTCATTCGCCTAGCTATCGTTCGTGGCTTGGCAAATGGTCTGTCCGGCGATACTGGGCGCTCCGCTGGTTTGGGTTCGGGCGTCTCGGACGGTTTCTAGCGATAAATAGTTTGGGCATGATTATTATCATTATTTTGAGATAGAAATTACGATCTCAATTAGAAAAATCCCAATAGATCAAGAAAACATAAGACCCTCGAGCAGAATGAAAAGAAAATGTATGCAACTCACTCGTTCATTAATGTCATTCGCAAGACCGTTGTCAATGACATGGGAGACGAAAGCAAGAATCTCTGCATCGGTCATGTTCGGAAATGTTAAATCACTCCCGGGGGCGGCTGTTGGGCCACCACTAGACACAGTACTGTCAATATTGCGGCGTAAGTCGACACGAAGCTTTTTGAGAGGCGGACTGGTGCGATGAGCGAGGATAACCGTCGCATCATAAACCAGATCTAAGATGAACCGCGCGCTCTGGAACCGATTGGACAGGTTGGTAATGAAAGAGGTAAGTAAGCTGGAGTTGTTGAGATTCGTAACGCGGTATGAGCTGCCCTTAACTTGAAGGAGGGTCGAGCAGATGGCTGCTGGGAGAGCAATCCAGGATAAGCTTAAATCGAATGTCAGAAGTGATTCTCGCGAGGATGGGGTGACACAAGTAGGTGTGTGTGTTAATTAATGTTGGGGTATAATCTTACATGAATGCGGGGATGGCCTCAATTTGGGTGGAGGTAAGTAGGCACTGTACACTTCTTGTTACAGCATTAGAGCCTTCCACTAGCCTGTTTATTGGTAGAGGCCATTTGCTGTCGGCTGAACTAGGGGCCCGAGTGAACGTGTCTACATAAGGTCGATAGAGTAAGAGTGAGAGACCACTAGAAAGCCATCAGTAGAGTATTCGTTATGATGGGGACTGTAGGAAGACACACTCGCTCATGATCCGAACTATGCAGGCTGCTGCAACATAACCGTCCGGCACCGGTTCACCTGGTTTCCGTGAAGAGGCTTGCTCGAACCCACTCTTCCACCGTGCCAAGCGCTGATCCAATGACATGATTTGATCAAACTCTTCGGCGCCCACACAGCGTGCTTTATTCGTGTTGTCCCAATCGCGTTCGAAATTTCGGCGGCTCTGGAGCGCAGCGACATCGGCCATGATCTCGCTGAGCTTGCACAGCCAGATGAAGGTTGACATTGAGACCTTCTTGGCTTCCAAGGTAGAGTAGCTAGGAAACGACGACTCCAAGCCAAAGTCGGCCTCTGTGACAAGACCGCGTATATTCCCGATTTCCTGTAACCGGTGGGGCCTGCGCATTCCATTTGCAAGCATCCTATCGCGCACGAGGCAACACCACCAGAGCAGACTGCGGCGGCAAGTCAGCGTTCCCGAGTCACGCGTAGGATTCCACAGCTCCGCCTCTCTGGCATGGTGAAAGGCACGATCCAACCAGTAGCTGTTCACTTGCGACTCGGAGTCGCAGGGACTCCATAAGGTTAGCAGCAGCGTTATCTGCGTTAGAACTAAGGGGTTTGTGGTAATCCGTAGTTTGTAGAGAGTCTGACACGGAATTAGTGAAGCGTAGGCGGCGGGGTGGGGGTGGGGCCGGGTGGTGAAAAAAGAAGAGCCCACATACTCTCGCCATATCAAATCTCACACGCTGACCCTCGTGTACGGATTTGAATGGGGTTTTTTTCAATTGGGCGTCACTGACGTGCTATGTAATCTTGTTAGTCGATCTGAGTGGCGACAAAGTGGGGGGTTTATGACTTACGGCAAACGCAGCGAACAGCACTGCTTGGAAAAGTGGCAGCTCAATATACCGAAACAGGTCGTTATTGCCTCTATATTTGCGATAGAGTAGAGTGAAGCTAAACTCGTCCACTAGGGGGCAGATCGGATGGACATGCTTGAAGAATAATTCGACCAAGTCGTCCTGGATGGCACGGATCGGGGAGATACAAGCCTCGATCAAGGACTTCATCGATTCTGGACTTGGATCCGCCCAGAGCACCAGAGATTTGGGGTCTTTGGACGCGACTCCCGGTATGCGAGGTGGCGGTGGTGGCGACTGACACATGGCACTGGCGACCGGATCAGGCTCATCTATGCGACGCATGAAGGAGAGGGCGGTGGCCATGTCGAGGCCTACAGATCAGTCTCTGAGTATGGTCACAAGGAAAGAAGTTATCTCTTACTCGGCGACAGCAGGCGGCTTAGGCCTTGCTTGATGTTGCATGTCGGGATGGAGAAGAACTCGGATCGTTGGTGCGGTGAGTCAAGGGCGGCTATGGGCCGTTTGGGCGGTGTACGTAGGGGCGGATGTGATGGAGAATGTGCTTGTGGTTGTGACTGTGGTTGTGATTGTGGTCGTGGGTCTGATTGTGAGGGTTGTGGTGGTGATGGGATGAGGGGCGGCGAGGGCACCCAGCAGGTGGCAGGAGGGCTCAGGGTCGACTCCATGGACGGCGCACGTAGCACATGCGGATTGAAAAACTGGTCGAGAAATTCGTCGAAGTCGACGAGTGAAGCATCGCTGGTAGAGGTCATGATGGGAGGAGGGGGGATGGGAGAATGGGAGAATGGGAGAAGAGGAGAATGGGAGACGAGGAGGGTGGAGAGGAAGAGGGTTGGTGATGTTTGAAGGCAGACGTGGGAGCAGGAGCAGGAGCAGGAGCAGGAGCAGGAGCAAGAGCAAGAGCAGGAGCAAAAGGCAGCATATAATTAGCAGCCATTACTGTGTATTGGCCCATCCGGTCGTGTGCGGCTCCACCGGCCACACGGTGATGCCCCGGTACAGTCCCACCAGTGTGGATAACTGGACAGAACTGGACAGAACTGGACCCCCGACGCAGACCCGATAGATGCACGTCGATGCAGCCAAGACGAGGGAGAAGAACGACCAAACTCCACTGTCCCTCATTATTAACGATACATTCATCAGACCAATGTAGAACTAAGTAAGTCAGACGACACCACCAGGGATGGACCCTGGTTAAGTGTGCAGAGCATTGCGGGGCAAGTGGAGAAGTACAGTAGTGCGGGGTATGTGGGACACCCCTGCCGGAATTCCATCATCCCAACCCTCACGTGATCGTATCTCCGCCCAGGTTTGCCGTGCTGCCGTGGGAAAAGAGGGCGCTTGTTCCGCTTGCACAACACACACATTGGAGGGTTGTTTTCATGATCAATTCCATTAATTAGTTGCTATGAGATGTCTACGCCCACAGGTCCACCACCGCTCTTCCGGAGACCTTGCCTTCGTGCAGCAGCTTGATCGCTGCCGGAATTTCCCTGATGCCGAACTTGGTGATCTCTGGCTTCAGGAACCCGCGCGCAGCGAGGTCCAGGGTGGCCGCGCAGTCACCCAGATTGCCCACCATTGTGCCTCTGATAGTCATCGACTTTGCGATCAGGACGTTGGGGTCGGCTCCCGCAACGGCACTGCCTGTCGGCGGCATACCCAGGCACATCACCGTTCCCCCAATGCGTAGCAGTTCGGGTGCCTGTTTGTAGCTGCTAGGATGGGAAGCCGTGACGATGACGGCGTGTGCGCCGCCCCCCGTGATCTCGTGCACCTTGGCCACCAGATCGGGCGTGGCAGTGAAGTCCACATACTCGTCGGCGCCCAGACGCAAGCACATCTCGCGCTTGCTCTCGCCGCCGTCGATGGCAATGCAGCGGATGCCCTGAGCCTTGGCAATTTGCAGTGCCATGTGGCCCACTCCGCCGCCAGCGCCGGGAAAGACAGCCCATTGTCCGACCTTGAGGCCGCTGTGGCGCAGCGAGTTGAAGGCGGTCGTGCCTGAGCACATGATCGGCGCGGCAGCGAAGTCATCCACGCCATCGGGGATGCGCGTGGCATAGCTTGCTGGCACGGTCACGTACTGCTGGTATGTCCCCTGGACCGTGATGCCTGGGAACTTGGCCTGAGGACAGTGCTGCTCTAGGTTGGAGATGCACATGTCGCACGACCGACACACCCAAGAGATGGGCTTGACGCCGACACGGTCGCCCTTCTTCCAGGTTGTGACTTTGGACCCGATATCTGCGACCACGCCTGCGCCCTCGTGGCCTGGAGTCTGAACCGATGAATCCCACCCACTCCACACTTTCGACATGATGTACAGGTCCGAGTGACACAGACCGGTGGTATTCAGACGCACGAGGATCTCGTCATCGCCCGCCGTGGGAATGGGCTTCTCAATAATTTCGATTTTGAAGTCAGGACCTGGGTTTGACCAGACGGTCGCCAGCATTGTCTTTTCAGCCATCGCCGGTATGTTTTGATGTGGTGTCTGAATAGGAATAGAAGATGTCGTGTGTTATGCGTTTGCGTGAGCTGATGGTAGTTTCAAATCGCAGTTTTGATATTTGACTGGGGCAGCACTGTTTTAAAAACGGAGGTTGGAAGGCAGTGTTGTGACAAAAAGTGAAAAAATTAGAGTCAGAATCAGAGTCGAATCGTTTATACATTCCCCAACTTTGTGTTCCATCGCGAGTAGTCAAATAATTCCCTGCACGATCCCAAGACTTACTTACACACATCCGTGGGTGACATCTCCGCACTGAATTACACAACCTCGCTTCTATAGCAGTAGCGTATGCATGACATAGCTGTATACTCCAGAAAAGATTCTTTGCCTCGGCACTTCTGCGGCCATCCGATTTCTCCTAGCAACCTTGGGCCAACTCTATTTCCGTTGGTCTGAAGCATGTATCTCGGCGATATCCCCACAAGCCTAGGGTGGGGCTGTGATGCCATTCTCGAAGACAGATAGATATGGCCGCGATGAACCAGTTTAATTCCAGATAGAGGTGTGTGTACGTCAATTGCAGAGCATCGTAATCATTGTATTCTCTCTCACTGTAAAAAGAACGAATTGTATGCAAGACAACAGGATGGGCTACGAACGCTTCCAAGGTCAGCCGATAGAGACTCGCTGTTTCATCAACAACGAGTTCGTTGATGGAGAAGAAACATTCGCGGTTTACGATCCGGCGACGGAGGAGCTGTCTGCCAACGTCCACCAGGCAGGCCCAGCACTTGTTGACCGCGCGGTTGAAGCAGCAGAGAACGCATTTCCAGCATGGTCAACATTAGAGGCTGCAGCGCGGGGTCAGTGTCTCCGGAAGCTGGCAGATTTGATAGTAGAGAATGCGGAGGAGCTGGCGTACCTGGAGGCCGTCAGCATGGGCAAGGTGACATCGTACTACCCAGCTGAAGTCGGCTGGATTGCCGACTTCCTGCGCTACAATGCTGGATTGGCCACAGAGGTGCACGGCGAGACCAGTCTATCAACAGCTGGTATGATCAATATGACCCTGCATCAGCCATATGGCGTGTGCGCTGCCATTATCCCATGGAATGGGCCCTTGGCCTCCTTTGCTATCAAGGCAGGCCCGGCGCTGGCTGCTGGAAACACGCTCCTTGTGAAACCGTCTGAAAAGTCACCACTCACCGTTCTGCTGGTCGCCAAGCTCGTGGCGAAGGCAGGATTTCCTCCCGGAGTCCTCAACATCCTCCCGGGTTACGGCCATGTCACCGGTAAAGCGCTCGCCTCGCACATGAAGATCCGCAAGCTGGCTTTTACTGGCAGTGGGCGTACCGGTAGACTGATGAAAGAGCTGGCTGCGCAATCGAACTTGAAGCATGTTGTTGTCGAGCTTGGTGGCAAGTCTCCCTGCATTGTGTTTGAGGACGCTGACTTGTCGCTCGCGGTACCTGCGGCCGCCTTCTCTATTGCTGTCAACTCGGGTCAGGTGTGCTACGCAAGTTCAAGGGTCTACGTGCACAAGTCAATTGCAGATGACTTTATAGCTCGTTATACCGCTGAGTTCAAGAAGATCGTGGGCAAGGCTGGTAGTACATTGGATGCCGATACAACGCATGCACCACAGGCCGATTCACTTCAATTCAAGCATGTCATGGGCTATATCGACCGTGCTGCCGAGAGCGGTATCAAGCCTGTCATGGGTGGAAAAAGACTTGGCGATAAAGGCTACTTCATTGAGCCAACAGTGTATGTGAACCCGGGTGAGGATTCGAGCATTAACCGAGAGGAAGTCTTCGGACCAGTTGTCGTCATCAACACATTTGAGAATGAGGACGAGGTTCTCAAGCTAGCAAACGATACCGAGTTCGGTCTCTATTCTTCGCTCTTTACTCGTGATTTGAGCAGAGCTCTGCGCTTTGCTCGATTCCTAGAGGCCGGCATGGTGGGCATCAACTGTACATCGCCCACCACTCCGATGGACTTCCCCTTCGGTGGGTGGAAGCAGAGCGGAGATGGGAGAGAGTTTGGCTTGCGGAGCTTGTATTCCTGGACCGAGATCAAGACTGTCATGATCAAGGTATAGATAACAATAAAATAGCTTCATGGCAAAGGGACACATTGGATTGGCTACCTACAGATCTATGATATATTCAGTACAACAGATTGATTTCTTTCGGATCGTAGACTATCAATTGACCTTTTTCCGAAACCATGCTTCTGCTAGTCGACGTAAGCTACAACTGTTTTTGTGGTGATGACCATAACTCCTTCTGCTGGTCTTTTCATTTTCTCTTTTACTTCTTCTCCCACCTTTCTCCATTGTCTTTCAAATTTCACAACTATAGTATAACTATATCTCAGGTTTACGAGTTACTTGCTATGGATTGGTCTTGATGGTTCCTTTTCATGAGTGATTTGGTTTCGAACTTGATATTTTTTATTTATGGGTATTGATGCAATACCCTATTCATTCAAGAATTTCACACCAGAGGAATTAAGCCTTTGAAGCTAGAAAATAGTGGCCGGGGTAGGTCATAGTTAGTCTACCTCAGGGGGTGGGGGTAAACTGTTAAGCGAAAGCTTGTTCCCCGCCATGTGTTGCTCCTGCAGATCCAACATTCACAGTGTGGAGTTGTTGCTTGCTACTTCGACCACACACATCAGCATAGCCTGTCCTCGGGCCGCGGCCCCCCCTTCCCCTGCAAAAGGATAATTCGCCCCAGAGCAGGGGGGTTCACACATGCATAACTTTAATCCCAGTCACGGGCACATGGCAGATGCACCCCTGTGATAATGCAGTGCGGAATCACACTGCATTGCGGCGTTCAACCTGCCTCTAGTGGCGGCCCATCCTCGTCGCGCCTCGGCTGAGCAGCCTTACCGTGGGTTAGCAACTCGAACAGGGATGCCTTGTAACTTCTTCACAATTGGGGTTCATCACGCAAACGAGAGCCGAACAATATACTCGGCGGCCGAAGTTGGGGTCACAACTGGTATGGAGTAGCAAGTAGAATTGACCGCCGAAAGAGATATATCGCATCATCATGTGGCCCCGCCTGCTCGTCGTTGTCATATCCTGTACCTATGTAAACCCCGCGTTCCATTGGAAAGAGAAAACTTTTTGCCCCTAAGAACTTCGGTTATCGGTATACCTTTTTCTATACACAGCTATTTCATTAATAGCTTGAAGACATCTCATCCCTACCGGTACAATTCTGGATATATACCCTCCTCTATACTGTCCAGAATTAGATTTCCCAAGAGTCAACTTAAATCGAAAGACGCACACATATCGTCATGACTTCGCCAATCCGTATTGCAAACGTTGCAGGGTGGCATGGAGATCGAAAAGAAGCAATGCTCAGGCAGGCAAGAGCCGATCCTAGAGCAGACGTTCTAGTTGGAGACTGGCTAGCAGAACTCACGATAGGTTGGTCGGCACGAGAGCGTTACGTCAACCGCCAAAAGGATCCTTACACTTCCATGGACGAGTACTACATGAAAACCATTCTCACCTTGTTTGAGTCGGCGGTTGATATCATTGCCGAAAGGAAACAGAAGCTAGTTACTAATGCTGGTTCGCTCAGTCCAAAAGGTTGCGCAGAAGCAATTGCCAAAATCGCCAAAGAGCACGGGCATGTAATGAAGGTTGCATATATCACTGGAGATGATCTATTGGAAAGATTCGACGAACTCAATGCAAAGCACCCATTTAAGCACTTTGACAACTCTGATGCTATAGGAAACTTGGCAAAGGGAAGCTGGATAGGCGCAAATGCTTATCTTGGCGCGTGGGGAATCGTAGAGGCACTCAACGATGGAGCAGACATCGTAGTGACTGGAAGAGTAACAGATGCCTCTACCGTCGTTGCGGTTTCTGCTTGGTGGCATAAGTGGTCTCAAGATAGTTACGATCAGTTGGCACAAGCTGTAGTCTGTGGCCATATTCTCGAATGTTCAATGTATGCGACAGGAGGCAACTTTTCCGGATTTAAAGATATTTATGACAAGAGTACGGACTTGTCTTTTCCTATCGCCGAAATGGCCTCTGACGGATCTTTTACCGTTACTAAAACGACAGGCGAAAATGGTATCGTGACCGCTCAAACGATCACAACTCAGATCCTGTACGAAATCCAAGGAAACATGTATCTGAATCCAGATGTACAAATTGATTTAACCGGTGTCACTGTAAAGAACTCAGGCCAAGATCGTGTCTTGGTGACTGGTGCTAAGGGTTTCCCACCGCCGGAAACGGCTAAATGCGTCCTTTTCGCCGTCGGAGGGTTTCAGGCCGAAGCTTTCGTGTTTGCAACAGGCCTGGATATCACCACCAAGTTCAAGATGTTCGAACAGCTCGCCCGGCACTGGCTCTCCACCCAACCGGAGGTAAAATTTACAAAGCTGGTATTTCAACATATCGGTGTGGCTGCTGTGGATCCTAAGAGTGAACTTGAAGGCACGGCCACCATGCGTGTTTTTGCACAAGCCAATAAAGCAGAGGATTTCCCCCCCAATGGTCTCCAGGCAATCGTGGAGGGACTGAGTATGGGAACATATCCCGGTTTCCACCGCGCGTTGGATATGCGCAACACGTTACCAAGGCTTTTCATGGATTTCTGGCCGTCCACTATTCCAGAATCTGAGCTAAAGCTGCAACTAACTTTCCTCGATGGGACTTCGAAATTAATCCCCAATCACAAAGAGACAATACGTGCAATGAAATCCACATCATACGACTCTCGTGGGCCTTACGATGCTTCCAAGTGGGACCCTGTCGTTAAAATGCCTCTTGGGTCTATTGTTATGGGTAGATCTGGTGACAAAGGAGGCAACGCCAATATTGGACTTTTTGTTCGTAATGCAGACGAATTTGAGTGGCTCAGTACGTACCTGAACGTAAATAAATTCACTGAACTTCTTGGGGAGGAGGCGAAGATTGTTACTAAAATCGAACGTGTCGAGTTTGCTGGTATGTTAGCAGTGCACTTCCTCTGCAAAGGTTTGCTCGGAGAGGGTGTCTCGAACACTGATAGGTTGGATGGACTTGCAAAGTCCATGGCGGAGTTTATTCGGGCTCGCATCGTTGAATTGCCACAGAAGTTCATTGATAGGGGTGTAATTTAGTAAAGAGTTTATTTACAGAATGCAATCATGTAGCAAGGTTCAATTTAAATTTCCATTAACCAAGTGCTTTCGCGTACTACCCAGACTGTATACAGTATACTGAGAATTATACTTGTGGGACTTTCCTATAATCTACAATCTGAAAATTCTTTATATATTACTACAGTTGTGGGAGTTCGATAACAGAAGTTGGACGTTAGTTCCTATAACGAATACACTTCATATATCAAGAAAGCCAAGATGATAACAGGACATTCCTCTCTGTCAATTGACGTTAGGTGGAAGCGAGTGTAGCACCTCAGTTTCGTGATCCTCAGTTTCTAAAGAGCTTTCAATCCTTTCATAGAGGCATCTAGAAATCTTCAAGTGCTATACTTTTCAGAGCATCTGGAAGACAAGTATTGAGTTCTCCTTCTGCACATACTCTAATCGTTACTGTAGTCGCATCGGACCTCGGTTGAAAATAAGTCCATGTCGCTAATTCAAGACCTCGCTAAATGAGGACAAAAGTTTCCTCGGCTCGCTCGGCCACTGTTTTCTGATTTCGCTGAGAAGCCAAGGCTAAGCGAAGTGCGCCACCTATTCCAAGGTATCCAGAATAGCTTCGGAAGAGCGACAAGCTGCTAACGTGACTATCCTACTTGTTCCTAGCTAAGTGCTGCTGCTGCAAGGTGATGAAGATGTCTCGCTACAGCTTGAAAACACAGTAAGCTGGGTTCTTGAGCGATTGACAGCAAAACATCAGAGAGCTTCATTGCCTCGCATCCATCCCCAATCAAGTTCGCAAAACATTTCTTTTGCTGCCAAAATGGCTCCTATCTTCAATTTAAATACCACAAACAGGGAGCTGTATATCGCACCCGTTGGTACCGATTCCAACGGTAACCCACGCATTCGGCGAGTTCTCATCGCAAACCGTGGCGAGATTGCGTTACGTATCATAGCAACATGCAAGAAGTTAAACATCACGACTATTTCTATCTACACCGAGGAAGATCGAGACTCTTTACACGTTAATGCAGCCGACGAAGCAGTGTGTATTGGATCAATCAAAAATACGCGCATAAACCCACATATCGATATTGACCTCATCATCAAGACTAGTTTAGACAACAAAGCAGATGCTATACATCCAGGATATGGATATCTGAGTGAAAATGCCAAATTTTCTCAACGAACCTTGGATGCGGGTCTTCTCTTCATCGGCCCATCACCACACGCCATTCAAGTTTTCGGTGACAAGCGCCAGGCTAAAGAATATTTGACAAAGTTTGCTCCCGAGATCCCTTTAATACCAGGGTACAATGGGAATACTCAGAAGGTGGAAGAACTAGAGCTGGAAGCTGAAAACATTGGATTCCCACTGTTGATCAAGGCCGCTGCTGGAGGTGGCGGCAAGGGTATGAAGATCGTGTATAAGAAAGAAGAGTTGCAAGATGGCTTGCTTCGTGCTCAGTCTGAAGCACAGAGATCATTTGGCTCATCAGACTGCCTCTTGGAGAAATATATCCAGCATGGCAAGCATATAGAGGTCCAGATCATGGGTGATTCAAAAGGAGAGATTATCACTCTTTTTGATAGAGAATGTTCCGTGCAGCGGCGTCACCAGAAAATAATCGAGGAAGCGCCTTCCCCCTGGCTACGAAATGAAGTTCGAGAACGAATGTTAAGCGCTGCAAAGACTCTTGGTTCTCTCTTGAAGTATGAAAATGCAGGAACGGTTGAGTTCATGGTCGATGTGGACACCGAAAACTTCTACTTCCTTGAAATTAACACGAGAATTCAGGTGGAGCATGCCATCACCGAAGAAATCGCTGGTGTAGATATTGTCGCCTTACAGTTTTTTGTAGCAAGTGGAGGAAGATTGTCCGATTGTGGTCCTATTGGCAGTTCCTCCTTTGGCCATGCCATTGAATGCCGCTTGTGTGCTGAAAACCCGGCAGAAGATTTTAGACCAGCAACCGGGATGATACTTCGCTGGACACCGGGACTCGAGTTCTTAAAAGTCAGCCAGAGAGCCAATGTCCGTATTGAGACAGCCATTTTCTCAGGGGCAAATGTTTCAGTATATTTCGATTCAATGATCGCCAAGGTTGTCGTCTGGGCTCCTGAGCGGTCTACGGCAGTGAAAAAAATGATAGAAGTACTCAGACACACCATCTGTATTGGAATACAGAGCAACCATCTATTCCTGCAGGCTTGTCTGATAAGTCAAGCATTTCAAAAGGTTGATTACACTACCAATTTCATTCCAGAAAATCTCTCATATCTATTGTGTAACCCATACACTGAGGACATTTCTGAAGCATACCGACAATTCTCTATTGTTCCAACTCTTTTCAAGAATAGGCTCAGCTCAAAGCTCAAGGAAGTAAGAGCCTATCAACCATTCAGAGGTATCTCAAGTGGCTTTAGGAACCAGGTAGAAGACTCCAAACTATCGGCGACGAATATTGTGACCGTCAACGACAAAGAGACTGAGCCCACTTTCATGATTACGTGGCATACAACACGAGACAGTAAGCCAAATCAGTTTTACTATACACAAAAGGCTCAACGCATATCTGCATATCAGCCTCCAAGTTCGAAGGATATCAACCCTGGAGCAGAACTTTGTTCCTACTTCGAGACCGCTCTGAGTCAGCTTCTAGCAGCAGAAACAAGTGCAAGTGACTTAAATACAGTGATACTGAAAGATTTGAAAGTTTTTCAGCACCAAAAAGAATCTGAGCAAGGACTTGACCAATGGGTGACAGCTGATCTTGTATTTGAAGAGAATGGAAAGAAAATTCGTTCATACATTGCACAGAACAGCATCACGAAAAGCAATTTGACGGTAGAGGACCGAAGTTTCTGTCACTTCCCAGGTTTAGGAACTGCTATTGAGTACTCCTGCTACTCTGCAATCAAGTATGCGGAGTCACTACGCGCAGTCACCGGAAATGCGGAAGAATTGGATACTTCGAGAATGTTCAAGTCTCCTATGCCGTGCAGAGTTCTACGAATATTGAAGAAATCTGGGGAAAGCATCAAGAAAGGAGAAAAGATGTTGGTGATAGAGTCTATGAAGACCGAGATGGATATTTGTGCAGCAGAGGATGGCAAATTCAAATCATACGTCGCAGAGGGTGATCCTGTCAGCGAAGATGTTCTTTTATGTGAAATTTTACAGGAGGAAATTTAGAATTCTTCGAATTGTATAAACTAAGTCACTGCGATTCTGCTGTACTTTTAGCTAGATGCAAGAGAGGAATGAGATCAAAATTGTATAGCCAGCTAGTTTTGTTTTTCAGAATTAATCCTAAGCATCATCTGATATAACCGCTCAGATCTGTCTTTGGTGAGAGCTGAGTATTATTCTCCCACTTGTCCATTAATAGATGTCTTCTCATAATCTTGCTAAACCCTTCGATCCAGGATTACATCCAACCTCATCTGTCTTGACGATTTCTAAGCACATACCAAGGACATTTCTGGTGTCTCGAGGATCAATAATGCCATCATCAATCAAATACGCAGAAGTCGTATAAGCTTCCGAATCGCGTTCCACATTACTCCTGAATCTCGAAACATTTACTTGCAAGTCACTCTCATTCAACTTCTTCCCAGACCGATCTGCCGATGAACGCGTAATGTTCTCCATTACACCACTTAACTGATCAGGCCCCATAACCGAGCATCGACTGTTGGGCCATGAAAAGATAAACCTAGGACCATAAGCCTTGCCACACATTGCATAGTTGCCTGCACCGTATGAAGAACCACAGATGATACTGATATGCGGAACCGAACTTGTGCTGACTGCACTGACGAACCGAGCACCTTTCTTGATAAGCCCTGCCTGTTCAGATGCTTTCCCAACCATAAATCCGGTCACATTGTGTAAGAATATTATAGGCGTTTGCCTAAATACCCGAGTTAGTGAATGGAACTGACTCAAACTAGTGATAGGGCAGATTTATAACCCTTGGTTACAAAGTTGGATGAACTGAGTAGATTTTTCCGCTTCTTTTGGGTTAATGACAGGCTGCTGATTAGCAATTATTCCTGTCAGGTGTCCTATGCACGTCAATATTTGACTATGATATAAAGAATATCACAAACCATTGATGTGCGCCCACGCTGTAATCATGTTGATCCCAAACAAGGGTTTAAAGATGTTGAGACGTGAGTCATCCACGATTCTAATTATGACTTCCATCATGTTCATAGGTGATCTTATATCTGGATTAACAATGCCGAGAATCTCTTCCGGATTGTATCTTGGATTTAAAGAAATTCTCTGTGGTTGAGAGTACTTTCCTACGTGCTGAGCTGAGACGGTTGTTAAGATCCAGCAACGTGCTTTCTCAATTGCGTCGAACCTGTCAATTTTAGTCACATATTCATAAAGGGACTTAGATTCTGATATGGATATTTACTCATCTTTGGCAAGCTGATCAGCCAAACCAGTTAGTTTTGCGTGCATTTCTGCACCACCAAGTTCCTCTGCCCCCACAACTTCTCCAGTTGCCATCTTAACAAGTGGTGGACCTCCAAGGAACACCTGAGCCTGATTTTGAACAAAAATCGTATAGTCTGACAGTGCCGGGTGGTATGCTCCCCCAGCGGTCGATGAACCAAACACAACGGCACACGAGGACAGCCCCAATTTGGTCCGACAAGCTAGGTCTCGAAAAATTTGACCACCAGGATGAAATACACGAAATTGTTGAGGAAGGAAAACCCCAGCCTAGGTCAGATATAAGTAACTGATAAAATGCTGTAGAATACTATTCTTCACTCACAGACTGAACAAGAGCAATAATAGGCAATTTATTAATGGTAGCGATTTCGGTTGCTCTGTTCTGTTTGCGCACTTTCATCAAAGTCAGAGACTGCTGATGAAGAAATGTTAAGTTCGAGGTGCCAACAGCTAAGCTTACCAGTGAGTTCATTCCATGCACCGCCATTCAGTGTGGGAATGTGGGCAATGACCATTGTTGGTATACCACTGCGACATAGGTAAGATTGGTTTATCGGGGAAGGGGCATAACTAACTTCACAACACCAATTCCGGTCGTCATTGAAGCAGAAGGTGTAGACTCTTTAAGGTCGTGCCCTGCAAACACTCCCAATTCTAGGAACGGAGAGCCTTCGTCCAGTAAAAGGGATACCCTATCTCTAGCTATTGAAATTTTGATTAGAGAACATTCTTTGTAAATTCATCCACAGTTGATTTCGGAAAACTTGAGGCTCAATGAAAATTTCTGTACCGAGTAGCTGTCCCCGCGCAGTATGCTTCTGGAGTGACTTGTCGGCTCCTTGAGAGCTGGCTTTGAGCAATCCCTCGCCATACTGCTTCATAATCGGTGCCCATGATGACAAATTCTGAGCATACTGTGGAGCGCTTGCGTTGATCTTTGATTGAACTTCTGGGAGAAGAGCTTCGGGAACGAGCAACGCGGATTCCATGAAGGGCGAATACTTGAATCTTGGTTTGTCACCTGCGTACTATGTAACTGTGTCAGTTTGATATCTCAGAGTTGGAGGGCGATAAAATACCTAATTAAAAGCATCACATTCCTAGTTATGCTTGTTTGAAGTTAGAACAGAAACATAAGCAGAAAACTCTAGTTGGCACTACCACTAGCTGACCCTGTTGACATGGATGTGCTGCTGCTATTAGTAATAACTGGGGTACCGAGCCTCGGCCCATCCGCATAAGGTTACATACAGCACCTCAAGATGTAAACTTCGGTAGTCTAGGTAAAGTGCCGAGTGCCAGAGTTCTACCTACGCCTACCGACTGTAAAAATTTATTCTGCGAGTTTTTTCCTGTCTTCCTTCTTCGTAAGACCTTGAGTTCCCTTCACGTCTTACAGATGGCATCTAACGAAACGACCGTTCGGATCGTTGAAGTCGGCCCACGGGATGGGCTGCAGAATATTGCGAAAGTTATTCCAACCGAAACAAAAATCAGTTTGATCCGAAAATTGCGAGAAACAGGATTACGATCTATTGAGGCAACCTCGTTTGTGTCTCCTAAATGGATCCCTCAGCTTGCGGATTCACAGCTGGTTATGGATGCTATCTCTCCTCTCGTAAAGGAAGGCTCTATTCGGTATCCGGTTCTCGTTCCAAATCTGAAGGGCTTGAAACTCGCTATTGAGGCTGGAGCTCGAGAGATTGCGTTATTCGTCTCCTCAACGGAGAGCTTTAGCAGAAACAATACAAATTGCAGTGTTGCAGAAGCACTTGAACGAGCGAGTAAGGTCGCAAAAGAAGCAATTGCACATGGAATCACTGTTCGTGGGTGTGTGTAATCGCTGCATCAAATCATGCGTGCTGTACTGAAAGTACTACTAGATACGTATCATGCATTTTCGCCGATCCTTACGAAGGGCCTACAAGCCCACAAGCTGTTTTACATGTGACGAGGGAGTTATTAAGTATGGGTTGCTATGAAGTTAGCCTTGGGGACACTCTTGGAGTGGGCTCCCCAGCCCAAGTCAGGACGCTATTTAGTTTTCTCGCAAAATCAGTCCCTATATCTCGACTCGCAGGTCACTTTCACGACACGTATGGACAGGCCGTTGCGAATGCCGTTGCTGCATATAATATCGGTATAAGGGTTTTTGACAGCAGTGTGAGTGGACTTGGAGGATGTCCATACAGTCCTGGAGCCAAGGGAAATCTAGCATCAGAAGATCTGGTGTATACGTTCCAGGAAATGGGCATATCCACTGGAGTGGACCTAAACAAACTTGTAGCTGTTGGCCACTGGATTTCCACACAGGTCGACCTTCCAAATGGAAGCAGAGCTGGTGCTGCGATACATAGTCGATTAAAGATGCTTCAGCAAAAACAACCAGCGCAGAGTCATGATGTCAAGAAAATCATTGACTGGAAAGTAGTGGATGATGCTGGAGCTTATCGCATTCTTCAACATAAATTCACCATTAAGATTGTCCTAAATCGACCGAAAAAAGGGAACACTCTAACTACAAGTATGCTTCAAAAGCTTACAGCATTTTTTAATAATATTCGAGAGAACAATTCTATTCGTCGAGTTGTCATTGCGGGTTCTGGAAAATATTTCTGTACAGGCATGGACCTGAGTGGGGATGGGGCGACGACGTCGAGCTCCTCTCCAGAAGCCAAACAACAACAGTTTCTTGGGTTGTCAAAACTTTTCACCGCTATCGAGAACGCGCCACAAATCACAATTGCTCTCGTCAACGGACCAGCGTTTGGCGGAGGTGTGGGTTTGGCTTTTGCTTGCGATATCCGATTGGCCCTCGCAAATGCAACTTTCACTTTGTCTGAAGGAAAGCTTGGCTTGTCTCCTGCAGTGATTTCTACGTATATATTTCGAGAATGGGGCGTTAGCTTTGCTCGCGAAGCTATCTTAACAGCTAGAGCAATACCTGCTAGAGAATTATGCGACAAAATCGGTGCAGTGCATGCTATCGCTGAGGATGAAAAGCACCTAACAGTACTTTTGAATGAATACCTCGAAAATTTGACCAAAGTTGCTCCAAATGCATCCTCAAGAAGTAAAGATCTAGCTCGTGTAGCTTGGAATAGCGCTGGCAAGGAGGAACAGAGCAAAGAAATCCGAAGTGTCTTTGACTGGATGATGAAGCCATCAGACGAAGCCGAATTCGGCCTTGATCACTTCCGTGGTGGAAAGAGAGACCTTGACTGGGATACTTTTAGCGGTTTCATTGATCGAGCAAAGTTGTGATATTAGGTGTCTGCGGCAGAAGACATGTATTTTGTAGGACTTCAGAAACAGTGGCAAGCGTGGGTTGTCCACTTAAAGACAAATGAAAAATTGAAGATCAGCTCTTAATGACTAAAATGGTTCTTCCTCTTAGACTTTGTGTTCAACAGTAGAAGCGCATTCTGTTCCCTTAACTCGTGATAATTGTATTTCTTCCCGTAATTTTTAAACATGCTAAAGAACATGAGGCTAAAACAAAGGCTATGTCCAAAGGAAACGAAGCCTAAGTATTGTGCTTTGTATACCATAAAATTCACAGTGACGATGGATTTTAAGAAGATTCACATACATTAAGGTATATCTTTATGTAGAGTAAGCAGTGGTCAATAACCATCCAGTAACCTGGCTGAGCATCTAAGCAATAGCCCTAGCCCAATCCAGGCGATAATCCCTGGGCCTATAGTCCGCAAATTTATTGGTTTGAGACTACAGCCTAGAAGCACTTTAAAGTTCCTGTTGCGTCTGATATCTTAGGGTGCTTGCTAGCTATGTGATGTTAATTACCGAGGGATAGAATATATCCATGCTTCGGTTCCAAACAATAGGACTAGTTTCTTTGTTTTTACTTCATACATGGAACGGCAGTTTTGCACACTGCTAAAACCCTCCAGTGGCGCAAACATTAATACAAAATCCTGCAGCTTCGGAAAGAACAAAATCAAATCTGTTCTCAATTGGAAGGAAACCCATTGATCATTGTTTGATATTCAATTATGGCTAACGCAAATTTTGGATCTTTTGTGCCACACGCTGATCCTGTTTGGTATTCGCGATCTGCAAGCCCTTACTACACTGACTCTCATCGACGCCTGCGTGCCGAGACTAGAAGCTATGTTGATACACACATTGTACCATTCTGTGGGGAGTGGGAGAAGCAAGGCTTTGTGCCTCAAGAGGTCAGTCTTCTAAATGCTAAAATCAAGTATAAATGAATCTGACGATGTAAAAAAAGGTGATCAAGAGAGACGCAGACCTAGGGTTTATGGCGGTGTCGGTATATCCGCTGGCTGCAGACTGCTTGGCGAACACTCAAAAACTTCCAGCAGGCATTCCACCACATTTATGGGATTGATTCCGCGATTTGATTGTAGTTGATGAGATTGCATGTTGTGGGTATCTAGGAGTTATTTGGGCACTCAGCTGTGGTAATTCAATCGGTTGACCGGCTGTAGTCAATTTCGGCACCCCAGAGCAAAAACAACGTTTTGTGCCAGATTTATTGCAAGGGAAAACCAGATTTTGTCTGGGAGTAACTGAGCCAGACGGTATGATGTTCTACATATTATTCATTTTCCCGAGACAAAATTCTAACTATGCGTAGCTGGATCGGACATTGCTGGTTTAACGACAATAGCCGAGCGAAAAGGAGACAAGTACATCGTGAATGGCATAAAAAATGGATCACAAATGGGCTGTGGGCTGATTATTGCACAGCTGCTGTGCGAACAGGTGGGTCAGGTAGACAGGGAGTTTCAGCATTAGTCATTCCAATGAATTCGGAGGGAGTGATTTGCAGGAAAATTGAGACCTCAGGTGTCTGTGCTAGTGGTAAGATTGAAGAGGTACTTTTAAAATGCGGAGCTAATATAGTATAAGGCTCCACATGCATTGAATTTAACGATGTGGAAGTTCCTGTAGAGAATCTACTAGGAAAATAAAATGAGGGTTTCAAAATCATTATGTCAAGTCAGCCAATGCATCTCGAAACCATCTTAGTTTACTAACCATTTTCCTGGCAGATTTCAATTCACGAAAGATTATGTCTTGCTTGCACGAGTCTTCGAATGGTGCGAGTTTGCGTAGAGGATGCCTTCAAATATGCACAGTCAAGAAAGACATTCGGGAAAGAGCTTATCGAGAATCAAGTTATTCGTGCCAAATTAGCCTCCTTCGGACGCACTATCGATCCAGCACACGCTTTCATGGAACAAATAGCAGGGATGCTCGAAGACGCTAAAAAGACTGGGGACGACGTTGCTGTCAGCGGCTTGATTGCCAATTTAAAGGTCTTGGCTGGACGTACTCTTGAGCATGTCAACAGAGAATCGCAGCAGATAATGGGTGGTCTTGGATATTCGAAGACTGGAAGAGGGGCGAGGATTGAACAGATTAGTCGCGATGTTATGGTCATGGTTATTGGGGGAGGTAGCGACGAGATTCTTACCGACCTATCCATTGCACAAGAAATTAAGGTGAAGTCCAATTGGTTTAGCAAGTTATAAAGATGTAAAATAAACAAGAATCACTAGAGAGAAGAATCAGGTTAAAGTTGGATTCGATTATAGTATTTCTTATAAAGAATTGTCGGAAGATTTAGTAATGCAGATAGTCTATCATGATAAACTAAGACGTATAGTGCCAACCCACTAACTAGTTTGGACATTGAAAAGTTTTTTCCATCATCATAGAAGATAATGTATGATCATAATTTCTTGGGCTTACACTTCTCCCGTATATGGAAGCGCAGATCCTAAATTTGAAGTCGCACCTCAATTCGCCTTATAACTTTGTTGCATATCTAGTCATGAGTTCTATACATCTTCTTAGCCGCTACATCACGTCCTTATTTGAGTCTCTTTAAGCTCAACCTTTCAACGATTCTTTTGTTTTTATTTAATATGAAGACTTCCGCTGTTCTTCAGAGATGACTTCATAAGTTCTCTTGGCCAGTACTAAAGATTGTTTAATAGAATAATGCAAACATAAATTCACACTTCCCCCCTATTGAGCAAAAAATTCTTAAAATTTTAAATAGATGCGCAGTTGGCTGCACTCTACTTAAGAAAAGGATATAGCTTGCCATCTGCATGTACAGTTTAGAGGATGTTTGTACAGTATGTTCACAGTTTGCTCTGTCCAAAGAATATTTGTGCTTTTGTAACATTCGATTGTAAGTAATATATTATATGCGCTAGAAAGGGCAAATGGTGTTGAAAATTACCTACCTTACCTTACAAACTACGCCAATGCGGAAAATACATTCACAATCCCTCACGATCTTTGATATTTGCTCTGAAATGTAACCTAAAATCAATTCGATATACGAGTACAAAAAGATTCCTTGTCCCTGCGACTTTACCACCTATTACAAACTACAATTAGAATTTAAGGAATTTAAAACTGCTTCACTCGCGTACGTCCTGCCATTGTTAATTCGGTTGCGCTTTCCTGTAGGCCTATCCTATATGTACCAACTACGAGTGCCCACGCGGGTGGACCGCGGTCGAAACTATCAGACAAGCGCTGATGGTCACTTTTCAGCACTTATTCATCAACTGACTGAATTTACTGGCAAACAGCTCGGATTTTGAGGCCAGGTCCAAATACCAGAAACTCTTAATCAAAGTCGAAAAAGCATAATAAAAAAAAACGATTTCGTCTCCTGTATTACGTAGAGTGCAGCCTCTGGGAATCGCTCGACAGAAACTTCCGAGGCAGAAAAAAGGCCAGCTAAAATTATCAAAGAGTTGCATGGGATTATTAAATCTCAAAATCAGACTTTCAAGCAACCTTGCCAACATTGCACGAAATCTTCTAATGTCCAAAAAGCTTCTATGTATTTGTCACCAATTTACTTCGAGATTTTCATGGTGAATGCAGCCAAATCGGTTAAGCCAAGGGTTCATTGGTAGGATTTCTGTATTGACAAGCAAAAGGAAATTATATCATATATTTCTCGCTAGACTCTGGACTTTGATAATTATGAGAATACGCTGCAACTCTGGCCATTCGAATGCGAGCCTGCTCCAGGAGCTTGCACGACCTCAAAAGTTTTTGCAGCGTGTTGAAAGGTTCAAGTGGTAACAGAAAAATAAGATGCCCATCTGATTATCTATAGACCAAAGGTAAAGTCCAGAGTCCAGGATGACGAATTGAGCTTATATTCTCATGTACAGAAACGTATTTCTGAATGGGGACGTGGCAGCCCTGCAGTAACACAATTCTATGAGTGTAACATTAGATAATTTTGGAATATCGTTATATCACCTGCACGCGTTTGGAACATCGTTACACAACTGCACGTGTTTGGAACATCGTTACACGGTATGCATGTAGGGGTATATTGCTATACCACCTACATATGCATACATTTGGGATATCGTTACACCACATGCATGTGCCTGTGTGTGCTCGGATGCAAAGATCATGATAGTATTACAACGGAGGTCAAACTGATACCTATTCTGTTTGTACCAACAGAATAGGTGTATTTATAAGACCTCCATCACACTCACTTAGAAGAATCATCTACATTTTACCTTACCATTTTGACCTGTCTATAACAGTTGAAATACGAGGTATTTAGATCAACCAATAGATAATTACTGCTATGAAATTTAACGAGATTCTCAACAGCGTGTTTTTTTCCAAAAGTATAATTCGCTAATTATTATTGTTGGTTGATCTATATACCTCTTATTTCAACTGTAGCTGTAATAGACAGGTCAAAATGGTAAGGTAAAAGCATAGATGATTCTTCTAAGTGAGTGTGGTGAAGGTCTTATAAATACCCCTTCTGGGTATTGATTCGACCTCCGTAGTAATACAGTCTCATATGTAGTGTTTGCGCCTTAGCGCAAACACGGGAACAAGCAAGTAGTATAGCGTTATTCCAACTCTATACACCTATAGGTGGCGTAGCGATATACCAATACCTGCATGAGGTGTAACGATGTTACCTCACGTGTAGGTGGTAGATATATCGATATTCCAACAGTTATATATATGTGTGTGTTTGTATAACGTATTTCCCAAGCGAGTTGAACACTAAAATATACTATCTATGTATTACCCTTGATTATAACTATAATATAGTTATAAAACACTACTTATTCTATATTAATCGAACACTAGGCTTGTTTATATATACGAGTATTATATCTAGTTTCGTTATATAGTCTATATCGTCGCTATCGGCCTTTTGAGCCTTCGGCCTAAATAGTACTATTTCCTTTATCCTTTTGATTTTGAGTACTTTAAATAAGCTCTTGACCTTCTTTGACTATAAGACTTCTACCTTGGTACATACGTATCTTTTGCTTTCTTTCCCTTCTTTTTTTAGCTTGGTTTGCCTCTTGTAGGGCTTTAACCTTAGCCTTAAGAGTATAGCCGAATAGATTACAATTTGAGCTCCTTTAATAAGCTAGTCAAAGGCCCTATTAATTAGAGTTAGAGAACCATTCTAGTATTATATAATATAGTCTTTAATATTTAAGATCTAGAATTCAAGCTCTACTATATTCTATAGTATCTTTGAGGTCTAATCTAGCTCTTAGTTAGGAGATAGTAATAATAGTATATTTAACTAGAGATCGAGGTAAGAGAGAATATTCTATAGATCGTATAGAACTAAGCCTATAGTAACGTGACTTATGGGCTAACGCTCAGTATGGGCTAACGCTCATCCAACCCTACCCTCTAGGGTTTAACCCTTTATAACTCTAGCCATGGGCTATAAAAGTGCCACCAAACGTACTTATACTGAAGAGGATATTCAAAAGGCTATACAAGCACTCCAAGATTATACGTTTATAACGATTACTACTGCTGCTATACACTTTAAAGTTGATCGGACTATACTTGGTACAAGAATGAGAGGACGCAAAACGCGACGCTAGGCCAATGAATCAACTCAGATCCTCTCACTAGCTGAAGAGAATACTCTTATACGATAGATTATACGTCTAATAGCTACTGGATACCCAGCGACACCTACGTTGCTAAAAGAAATAGCCTAGGAGATTAGAAGTCGATAAGTTCTTGTCGCGTCGCGTCAGCCACCTCTTTCTCTTCAACCTCCTAAAATTGGCCAGGAATGGATCTATAGGTTCCTTGAACGACATCTAGAGCTTCAGGTATGCTATTCCCGTCAATTGGACTCCTATCGAGCGAAGGATGCTACTCTAGAGAAGATTTAGGCCTGGTACGACGCGTTCTGGACGCGTTTTATAGAACGGAACTATAGACTAGAGGACGTATATAATATGGACGAGACTGGGTTTGTAGTTGGGGGTACTCAAACTATACGTATTATCGTTAACTCTACCCTGAAATCTAATTGGAAGGTTACAGCTGGCAAGCAGGAGTGGATAACTATACTTGAGTGTATCAGTGCTACTGGAGAGGCTCTTCCACCCCTAGTCATTTTTAAAGGCCAGAACACGAATACTAGCTGGATTCCAATAGATTCTCTGCCTGGCTGGTAGTTCTCAACTAGTAAAAGTGGCTGGACCTCGAATAGCCATAGATTTGAGTGGTTTTAGAGGGTTTTCCAGCCAGAATCTAAGAAGGTGTTAGGTGACCGGCCTCGACTTCTGATTATGGACGGCCATTCAAGCTATATTACAGGGAATCTAATTACTACTTATATAGAGTAGGATATTAATATACTTATACTACCTCCTTATTGCTCTTATTTGCTCTAGCCTCTTGATGTTGGGATATATGAGCCAATAAAGCGATATCACGCTTCTGAAGTCGACCGGTATTCTCGGGCTAGTATAAGGCGAATCCAGCGAGTTAAATGGCTAGAACTCTTTCAGAGAATTAGGCCTAAGGCTCTTACGACTTCTAATATAAAAGCTGGCTGGAGGGGAGCTAGCCTAGTACCTTTTTACCTAAGAAAAGTACTTGATACGCTTCCATTTATAGCAGCCTAGCTACTTTCTACTCTACAAACAAAGAGTACTAGTCCAAATCCAGACCTATTAGTACTTACAAGCTCTCCTCTAGATAGAACAAAGCTACGATAAGTAAATCGGGTCTTTAATTCAGCTATGTTAGGTACTAACTCTCCTGTATCACCAGCTCGACGATATACTAAGCGATTAACCTATATAATTGAATCTCAAAACGCTAAAATAACCCTACTTCGAAAAGAGCTCTCTAATTGTAAAGAGTTACTTCAAACACGAAAGAAAAGGACTAAAGGCAAGAGAATCCAATTAGAAGGCAAATTTGTATTTAGTACAGAGGAAGTACTAAAAATCGTACGCGAGATAGAGGAAAAGCCTAAAGAGAAAAAACCACGAGGGCGGCCACGAAAGCGTCTAATTAAAGAATTAGAAGAGGATATTGAAGAAGAAGAGCTAGAGAATATTTCAAGTGATTCAGAGGTAGAATTGAATGAATGTGTAGGTCGTAGAACAAGATCTAGAGTAGAAATGTAAGGTTCGCTAAGCGTTAGCCCATACTGAGCGTTAGCCTATAAGTCACGTTATAGAATCTACTTTTAATATTCTGCTTTATAAAGATAGCTTTAAATACCTCCTTGAATATAAAGAGGAACTCAAGCTTAGTAATATTTTAAATATAGACTCGAATAAGATTCTTGACTTACTTATTATAGGACGCCTTTAATAGACTAAAACAACTAACATCTAAAGGCTAAAGTAAACAAGAGGAATACAAAGGTATATAAAGTATAATAATATTATTTTATATATAGACTTATTAGGATTAAGCTAATAGGTAGGACTCGTACCTATCTAGAATAAGAAGTTAATATTTCCTAGTTATATAACTCTTTGTATACCTATCAAAGTACTAAATCTACTAGAATCTAATTTCGTTTATAGTCTACCTATTCTTACTTAGTATTATTACCTAATCTTATAAGAGGCTAGAGTCTTTATACTAATCTAAGAGATAGTTTTAGCCTTTGAAAATAATAAAGAGAGATAGTACCTAGCTATACGAAGTAATACCTTATATAATAGAGACCTATTCTTAATTCCCTAGTTATATAGTCTTAGGTTAACTCCTTGATTCTAAGCTTATAACTACTTTGGTAGTAGTAATAACTTCTATAAGAAATCTAGCTTTATCGAAGTTATATATGTCCTCTTCTACTATTGTCATGGGCCCAAGCGAGGTCACATGGCATTAGCGAGCCAGGCGGGGAAACATATATATATCTTCAGCCCCCTTGGTTTAAGGATCTTTAGAGATCAGTTTGAATAATAACTACTACCTACCTACGTATACCCTATGTATACCCTACTTATCTATTGCTTGTACGTCACTCTACCTATAACACCTGACATTCTGATCTCTCTCCCCGATAGGAGGCAGCTCGTCGTAAAGCAACTGATGGGATACCAAAATGACGCACGAAACCAGAAGCACTAGTCGTAGCGTCGACGTTACCTCTAAGCTTACCCAAACCGAGGTAGGATCCTAATCCCAGCCTACGATGACTATTAGTAACAGACTCACGACGGCACTACGTCGTATCGAGGAGCTCGAGCGAGAGTCCCGCGACCGTAAAGAAGTGACTCGATTAGAAACTAGAATCGAAGAAATCCGAGCGGCCAATATACCACCACCTACCCTATATCGTGAACCCTTCGTGACCCTAGCGGTGCCCTAGCTATAACGCCGCGCCCCGAAAACAAGGGACCTACCAGATTACATAGGTAGAAATATTAAGGAAGCTTAAGATTTCTTCTATCAAGTAGAATTGAAATAGAGAGAGGATAATGATATTATATAGCCCGACGACGCCGCGAAGGTAACATACGCGATATCCTACTTTAAAGGGATACCACGAGACATTTGGAAACGATATAAGAAAAGAGTAGGAGTTAATAATACTCCCTAGGAGGATTTCGTGGAATTTATAAAGAATTCTATATTAGACCCTAGGAACCGTAACCTTAACGCTATTATATAGTATAACGAGGCTCACTAGAGGCCGACCTAGTTAGTCTAGAGTTTTATATTATATTTGGACAGCCTTAACGAAGAACTTAGTATTTATAATAATAACTAACGTAGAAACTAGCTACTAGCTAAATTAAAGCCGGAGATACACTAGTAGATCAACCTAAATAGGAATATACCAACTAACAAAGAAGAATTGATTGCTACCGCCATAAGAATTAAGAACCATTTTGTAATATTTAATAGGAGGACCTAAGATACCGTAGGGGCCCCGTAAGAACAACGACGAGGGCGCGTTAATAGATCGCGTTCGGTCTAACAATATTCTTATAGCCGATCACTTAAATAACAACCTTCGCCACTATAGCGCCTAGACCGTAATGAGCGGGAGCCAACCACCTTACCAAATAAGATACTAATATCGCAGTAAGGAAGACTAGGATAGCGATATTATAAATGCTCGCAAGAGGGCCACTATACGTCCGTCTACCCTACGTATATATACAACTAGTGTGGCCAGAAGGGGTATCGATAGTTCAGTTGTCCAAACTTAGTACAATCGGGAAACGCTAGCGCCTACTAGTAGTATCTCTTGTTTCTACTAAGTATGACGAAAGAACAAAGAAAACGAGAATGATCACTAAGGTAATAGTTTGGAGAGATAGAGTATCGAGAAAAGTTAAGGCGCTACTAGACTACGATAGTAAGGCGAACTATATACGTAGGTAACTCGCTACTAAGTTAGAAATGACTCCTAAGAAGGGAGGTACCCCGGTCCTAACCACCCTAAATAGTAAACTAATACCGTCTTACGCTAACCATATAGTTCGTATTAAAGCAAGAGACACGATAGGAGAGCGCAAGAGTACTACTTAGACCCTTATCTCGTATGACTTCGATCTTAGTAATATTAACGTTATATTAGGATACCCGTAGTTAAAGAGTGCTAACCCGGATATCTCCTTCGCAACAGGAGCGTAGTGGTATCGTATTACGCCGAACAATATTAAGAAAATATCTATACTAAAGTTCGATAGACTTACGAGGAAGGAAAAATATATTTATTCAATAATAATAATATCGGCCGAGATCCCGACGGTAGGGCGTACTATCGCCGCTCTATCCGCGACAAAGAAACCTATGCTTCTAGACTAATACTCTGATTTATAAGAAGTATTTTCGAATGAAGCTATAGGCTTACTACTAAATCATCATAATATAGAATATCGAATTGATCTTATCGTAGGCTCCTAGCCGCCTTATAGGCCGCTGTACGTATTATCAGAAAAAGAACTTAAAGTATTATATAAGTATCTTAAAAACAGTATTAAAAAAGGATGGATTCGACGGTCCATTAGTCCTATAGGAGTACTAATTATATTCGTCCCTAAGAAAGGTAGAGGCCTACGGTTGTACGTCGACTACTAGAGGTTGAACACAATCACTATCAAGAATAGAATACTACTACTATTAATCAATAAAATACTAGATCGACTATAGGGAGCTAGAGTATTTACGAAGTTAGATCTCAAGGATGTATATCATAGGATATATATTCGAGAGGGCGATAAGTAGAAGACTACGTTCCGTATACGATACGGCCATTTTGAATATTACGTAATACTATTTGGATTAGCAAACGCCTCGGCTATATTCTAAGTATATATTAATAATACCCTCGTAGGACTCGTTAATATTACCTATATAGTATACCTCGACGATATCTTGATCTACTCTAAAGACCCACTACGGTATAAGCAAGCGGTCCGTTAGGTACTCGAAAGATTAAAATAATATCAACTTTTCGCGAACCTAAAGAAATACGAATTTCATACTAACTAAGTTGAGTTTCTAGGCTTTATCATAAGCCCCGATGGTATAACGATAGAGCTAAGCCGTATTACAACCGTTTTAGAATAGCCGATACTAAACTCTACGAAGGAAGTTTAGATATTCCTCGGCTTTACGAACTTCTACCGACGGTTTATATTCGTATACTTACGGATTGCAAAAGGCCTCTTCGATCTCCTAAAGGGGGGAGGGGAACAAGAGTTCAAATGGCCCGACGAAACTAAAGTAGCTTTCCAAAAACTTAAAGATACGTTCATAACTACGTCCATCCTACGCCACTTCGACCTATCACTAAAAATCCTCGTGGAAATAGATACATTAGGATTTACTATAGCAAGAATATTATTACAACTATTCGATAGCGGGCTTAACGCTAGGTGGCACCCAGTGGTATTCTTCTCGAAGAAATTCATAGATATCGAAACTAGATACGAAACTTATAATATAGAACTAATAGCTATTATATAGACGTTTAGAACTTAGAGGTATTACCTAGCGTATAGCTAGCTCCCTATTGTGGTTAAGACTGATTATAACAATCTTAAATACTTTATAATAAAAAGAAAGCTAAACAATAGATAGGCACGATAGGCTAAAGAACTTATAGCCTTCGACTTTACTATTAAGTACCGAGCGGGTAGTAGCAACCCCGCCGACGGCCCGTTATATAGACTAGATTATCAAATAGATTACGAAAAAGAATCTATTGTATATACTCTTTAGAATAAGCTACTAATAAAATAACTACCGAAGATTTGTTCCTATCGTATAGCGAGGAGATCCCGCTACGTAAGCCCTACGACGTCGTAATTCAAGGCCTAGGAGACGAGGACTAGGCAATCCTCGGCTGGTGAGATACTAGTAGTACTAGAGACGAGAGTCTCCCGTCGTAACTATAAGTAGGCGCCATCTAGCGGTTGTACGTTAGCGTCGTACAAATAGTATAACGTAGTATCGGTATTAGGGCTGGCACTAGAGCCTATTGCTAGTATAGCTAGTTGCAAATAGCGCGTACCTTACGTCACGGTAGTTCTTACCGTTGGTGACGAAACAGCTTATGAACCAACCTAAGAATCCTTATAAGAATTCCTACTTATGTTACAAAGTCATAATGACTTTGTGTAAAGCCGGGGTTACGAAGGTCGTTCGAGGCGAGGGAAGGCTAGAGCCACTAAGACTTAGAACCTCAATACAAATGGCCTACTATACCGGAAAGAGTCTATTTATATACCGGCAGATATAGCTATCCGGGACGAAATCCTAAAGTCAAATTATAACGACCTATTAAGAGGCTATTTTGGCGCTAGTAAGACGCTAGAGGTACTCCGTAGAAAATATTTCTAGCCGAGTATAAAAAAAGATATTAAGAATTATATCAAAATATACCTAATATACTAGAGGACTAAGGTGAAAAGACATCGGCCTTATAACGCCCTAGCTTCGTTCCCTATACCCTCGAGACTATAGGAAGAGATAATACTTAACTTTATAATAGATTTGCCTACCTTAATATTTCAAAGTAATATATATGACTCAATCTTAGTAGTTGTCGATAGATATACGAAGATAGTACGATATATTCCTACAACTAAGATAATTACTACCCCTAAGCTTACTAAACTATTTGTTAATAGGATATTTAAGGATTTCGGGGTTCTCAAAGGGATCACCTTAGACCGAGGCACTATATTCACTAACCAATTTTAGGCTATATTGTGTTTCTACCTAGGTGTATGACGTTAGCTTAGTACCGTATTTCATCTATAAACAGATGGCCAAACAGAAAATTTAAATCAAACATTAGAGTATTATTTACGTTACTACTATAGTTATCTATAGGACGATTGGTCTACAAAGGTAGCACTCGCGGAGTTCATATATAATAATTCGTGATACTCAACCACAAAAACAACCCTATTTTTTGCTATATACGGATTCCACCCTACTATTGAAATCTACGTTAGGGACAACGTACTAGAAGGGAAGGCACCGACGGCAACCAAGAGAGTAAAAGTTATCGAGGCCGAACGGGAGAAACTAGAGGTACGCTAGCGTAGTAGCGTCGAGGCCTAGAAGAAATTTCATAATAGGAAATAAATCCTAAGAACATTCCAAATAGGTAATAAAGTAATACTATTAGCTAAAAATATCAAATAGTTACGACTAAGTAAGAAGCTATCGGACCGCTATCTTGGCCCCTTCGTAATTACGGAGGTAATCAAGAACTACGGCTAAGTATATCGTTTATAATTACCTCCGTCGTATAAAATTCATAATATATTTCATGTTTCGCTCTTGGAGCTATACCACTAGTAGGGCGATATCGATAAAGCACTACTACCTATTAAAGTCGGTAGTAATAAAGAATTTGAAGTAGAATCTATATAGGCCTACCGAGACAATACGAATGATCGATAGTACTTAGTACGATAGAAGGGCTATATACCTACTAAGGATACCTAGTAAAGTATAAATAACTTAAAACATACACCTAAAGCATTAGAGAAATATTATAAGTAAAGCCGCGCTATATTACTACCGCGGAAGCAAAGGCGTAAAGTATAAAGAAGTAGATTGTATTTTATTACTAAAAGCTATATAGAACGTAACGCTAAAGCTTCGAATGTATACTACCGTCTCTATGTCTTATCCTTGATACCGTAACTCTATAAACTCCCCTCTCCCCAACCTTACTATCCAGAAGGACCTATAGTATCATTAGAACCCTCCGACTCCTCGTCGTCGTTAGAATGGTCTTCTAGGTCGTTATCGTCAGTTGTAGTGATAGGAGGTAAGTTGTTCTACGATGGTTAGATAGCGTTATACTTATAAGGCAGCTTACTCACTTAGTAACGAAGGACATCCAAAATGCTATCTAGGGTATTCTATATTTGGGCTTAACTACGAATAATCATTTGGGCTATTCCCTATATCGTCTATAGGACGCGGGCTAGACGAACATCAGCTTCAACCTAAGATATATATTAACGCTATAGTACTTGAACTCGGGCACAAGTAGCAATCTTTGTATTACCGGCAGCTAGGCGGGACGTAGCGATAGCGCGGACGAGTAGACGGTTGAGCCTAGGAATGCTCGATTAAGGAACCTAAAGATAAGTTAATTAGTAAGAACACTAACGAAAAGAATACCTATATCGTAGTAGGGCTTATTCAACCTACGGTAGCGGTTGCATACATTCCTACCTATAGTCTTAACATATTAGATATTAGGCTCCTTATTAATACATTTGGAGTACCGCAAACAGTAACGATAAGATAGCGTCTTAGGCGCGCGTATAAAGCGAGAGGTAATACTCTAACGAGCAGGAAGAGCAGACATTATACTATAGGGGTTAGTTATACTACACAAGTACTACGTAGTTATAGCGAAGGCGAGAATACTTACAAAAGAAGAGTATTAAATAGAGGGGACAAGAAAGCAGAAGAAAAGTTATAATGTTTGATATAAAAGAAAGAGGGAGGTTAGGTGGTAAGAGAAGAGCCTTTTATAGACGCTAGAAATACTATAGCCTATTTACGTAATTATACCACCTAGCGATATAAAGAAATCGAAACGCTTACGGTACGACAAAGAACTAAGGGGGTGTTTGCGAGAGAATAAAGAAAATAGCAAACTAGGGATCTAGAAAGACAAGGTTGTTGGTAGCGTCGAGCAGGCGGGAAGGCAGCGGGGAGTACATAGAGCATTAATAAGGATGAAGAAAATATCGGGAAGCCAAGTACAAACTAAGGGCATTCAGACAAACCAGACGAAGACCCCTTGGGTTGTCACTAGTAGTCGCACAAGCGCCACCCTAGCGGACCGCTTATGCTTCACTCCTCTAAACCCGTTTCTCCGGCCAACAATAGGAATTACCTTCTGGGAGCTTGTGCCCCGACGGCATTACGGATGCTTAGGGAATGGTCGTAAGGATACGCCCATAAAGGGGGAGGCAATGTCATAGGCCTAAGCGAGGTCATATAGCATTAGCGAGCCAGACGGGGAAATATATATATATCTTCAGCCCCCTTGGTTTAAGGATCTTTAGAGATTAGTTTGAATAATAACTACTACCTACCTACGTATACCCTATGTATACCCTACTTATCTATTGCTTATACGTCACTCTACCTATGACACCTGACAACTATTCTATATTTTATAATTATATTTTATACGAGCTTAAACTAGTCCTTAATAATAAATAGATCTTCGTAGAGAGCTCTCTTATAATCGTATTTATAACTAAATTTCGTTTTAATCTCTGTACAACGTTTGATAAAGTTAGAGGTCTAAGTCTTTCCTATAGGAGGTACGTCGCGTTCCGTAAGGAGAAGATCTACTATTTCTTGAATAGCTTAAGGTCGAGGAGGAAATCCACGAGAATATATTATATAATAACTAGCTCTTCTTAGGAAGTAAGCCTTGAAATACTAGAGGTAGTATCGCGTCGAGGAGGTATTCCGTTTATTCGATTACGTAGGGTAATATAGCACGCGTCGTATACCTTAGTAGCTACTCGAATATTTCTAAATTGATATAATTTAAGTGCCTAAAGAGCTAATAGAATACGACCTTCTTAATCAGAAGGTAAGGTTTGATTTGATTATAGTATTGTAGGATATAAGTATAATATAGGTAGTATAATGCGTAGCGCGTTTTAGTGTTCAACTCGCTTGGGTATTCAACTCGCTTGGGTATTCAACTCGCTTGGGAAATAGGTTAAATATATATACATATATTATGGTTCTTTTTGGTAATTTACCCATAGAAGAAGCAGAAAATCGAGGGCTGGTGGAGGAGTTCAATAGGATGGATGCACAAGCATGAGCTGGAAGTGGGACCAATCACAATTAGCTAAAACTCCTGCACCCCTGCACCCCTACAACCACGGAGGTAAGGCGGGGTAGAAAGTGGAGGTTGGGGTAACATCAATGCGGGGGTTTTCACGGTCAGCCAGATGCTTACCTGCACAGAATCTCCACGGAATTGACTCTGGTGTGCATCATCCGAGAAGTAACCAAAGCTGGTGCGCGAAGCATTACGAAGGATGGTGCCTATAATCTTCTCAATCTCCAACGTTTCGACTTGACAGCTGTTAATAGGATATCTCTTGCCACGGACCGAGATACAGTACTTCTTATCGCCTCGGCTAGTTGGGGCAATCCTACGCTAGGCGGTACACAGTTGTCTATAGTCTCATTGCATAATACTCTAAATTTATGGGATTATTGCTTGCTAACCCACTTTTAATCGTTCGGCCTGTACTTCATTATCTCGGCTACCGAGATATTCTGGAGATTTGATGTACAAGCTGAAGTCAATTTGCAAAGTAGAGAAGTATAGGGGGGGCTGAACTTTCACCACCAGCAGAGAAATAGAAACAAGTGGTATAGATCCGATGGCAGCAGAGACATGCCAGCATCTAGAAATCAAGCTCTCGTCGGACTTACGTGTTGAACTTCACCTAATTCATACATATCCCAGATAAGAAATACAAACGTGAAGAGTACAATCTAGTTCACTTGCATTGCACATAGTAGAATCGACCTTGGCAGTCAAGACTTCCGCGAAGAATTTAAGTTTGAGAATTAACAGGCAAAATCACCCATTCCTGGCAAATCGTACTTGGCCACCTATCGACATTCCCCAAAAGCTTAGTTGGACGAGCTAGAGTGCGGAGATGGCAACCAATTGCTCGGAACGCGGCTAGATCTCAAGCTGACGGTCTCGTTATTTTCCTGCTCTCATCTACCCCGGTAGCTCGCTTTCTTTTCCTTCTCCCCGCAAACTCCGTACTGCGCCAAGTCTCCTTCCCCATATTTCGACTCAGATAAGATCTTATTATGAGATGAGAAAACGAGCTAGTCACACGAAGGAGACTGCCTGTAGGTCAATCCAGATCCGCAACCTCTATTGCAGTGATATAATTCAAGAGCGCTCATCTACCTTCATGAGTCTTTTGTATATGACACTACTGTTACATACTGAAAGCTTGTGAGAAACTGAATTACACATATCTGCCAAAGTTCGCCATGGGCAGCTACTATCAGGGATATGGGCCTCCCATTAAGGGCAAAGTCCTATCATCCTGCGTCGCAGTTAGCTCTGCATTCACCTTCCTTCTTTTCGGCTATGATCAAGGTGTCTTCGGTGGCCTTATTGCTACTCCTACATTGCTTTCAGGGTTAGGCTTGAAAGTATCTGACTCGAATCTTCAAGGCACAGTTGTTGCAATCTACGATGTTGGCTGCTTACTCGGCTGTATCCTTTGTGCCTCTATCGGTCTGAAATTTGGGCGTCGTGTCTTCATTATTGCCGGTGCTTGCCTGCTTATTGTAGGCACAGCAATTCAGGCAGCTGCCACTGACTATGGTATGATGATAGCTGGACGAATTATAGGCGGATTGGGCCAAGGCATCGAAACGACGATGATTCCTATCTGGGTGTCCGAATGTGCAACACAGACTTGGCGAGGATCTTGGATTTCTGTTCAGATGTGTATGGTCCTCTTTGGACTTGTTATTGCGTACTGGATTGACTATGGAACAACGACAAATTTGGAAGGCTCCGTTTCATGGAGGTTTCCTTTGGCATTCCAAGCTGTGTTCTGTCTTTTCACTCTGTCAACGATACTATTTCTACCAGAGTCGCCACGATATCTCTACGAGAAGAACCTCATCGACGACGCCGACCTTGTAATGTCACGTATTTACTCTGTTGAAGTTGAGCATGAGTTCATTCAAGGACACAGGCGAGAGGTGCTGGAAACGCTCAAGGCTGAAAGGGAAAGTACTTTCACGTATACCGATCTTTTCTACGACAAGTCTCCTATAAATGCGACGTGGCGCATCTGGATTTGCGTTATAATTCAACTTTTGCAACAACTTGGTGGAATCAATCTCGTCGCATATTATTCAGCATATATATTCATCAACAGCCTTGGGATGAGCCAGCATACAGCCTCAATAACAACTGGTGGCCTTGGCCTCGTCTTCTGGAGTGGGAGTTTGATAGCTATTTTTACGGTGGATCGATTAGGACGACGAACGGTTCTGCTATGGGGAGCAATCGCTTGCTCTATCTTTATGATTCTATTCACAATTGGCCTTGCAGTATTCACTACTAAGAGTTTAACGATGTCAGTCGTGGCGCTCTTTTTATTCGAATTTTCATTTGGTGCTAGCTGGTGTATCGTACCTTGGATGTACTCTCCAGAGGTCACGCCTCTTGCAGTACGACACATAGGCACAGCCTGCGCTGTGGGAATGGAGTGGCTTATGACATTTGTTCTCGTACAAGCTGGACCCACCGCCATTACCAATTGTGGATGGAAGTTTTATCTTCTTTTCTGCATTGGAAATATCGCACAAGTTATCTTTGTTTATCTATTTGTGAAGGAGACGAAAGGTCTTACCTTGGAGGAAATTGATGTTCTCTACGCCAAACCATCTTATAGGGCTGAACTAGAGGAGAAAATTCACAACAGGTTGCAAAATGTCGACAGGGATGAAGAGGTTAAAATATCTTCTGAAATCAAACATTGCGAATGAGGTTTCAAACAAGAGGAAGCAACGATTCCTATTTGACTTTTACGTGTGATTTAGATACTTAAAATAGGATGGATATGATGTGGCAGCTTTCTGCTTTGATATTTAGTATTTAACAGATTTTTGTGAAAAACCATATACCAAGCATGATGCGTTGTAGATTTCAAATTAAAAAATATCCCATTAATGACTCTTTAGCACCAACCCTGATTCCATCTAATAGATAACCTGCAACCCTTTGGGATGCAAAAGGAAGGGTAAAACTTGAAGGGAATTTGGAAATCGTGTCATGTTTTAACATTATATGTTCCAAATTTCAAGTCTTTACGTAGCAAAATCAGTTTATGCTAAAATCATCTACACCTGAGTAGACTGAACAATGAGACTTAGCTTGCTTTCCTATATGCATACTAGTTTTTCCCGGAAACTTTGAAGTAGGTACAATATTCGGGCAGTTATTAAATACATTCACATGCTGCCAAGAAAATAATGAGAAATTTCGTCAAGGAATGTGCAATGGATGTGCAAGAGATAATTGATACCAATCAGCTGCAATATTAATCCATGTTTTTTCGGCCTGGTAAGGCAATAATCCTTTACTAAAAAATAGCGATAGCATTTGCAGGAGAACTGATTCCGTGAGTAATGTTTGCTGGAGAGCTTGTGAGGAAAAATGACCACCTCTCCTTTTCTTGGCAGACCCTTGATAACTGCTCTAGGTCCCATAATTTACCAATAATGGTTCCGGCCATGCTCAATAAATACTCGTGTAGCATTGGTTGCGAAGGTGGCCATGCCTCATATGTCACATTGTCTGCGGCAACTGCAGAGAAATGGTGATTCCAGTGCCTGGAACAAACGTTAGCCTTGACTAATACAAACACATATCACCGTTGCAACATGCCATCTAAAAGCATCAGTGCTTGCTTGTAAACCTAGAAAGTCTGATGCTTCTCCAGTGCCTTTTATCGTTTCAGCCTCCGTGACTGTACTATACCAACTTAAAAAACCGGTTCGAATAAGAAGAATATCTCCTGTTTTAAACTGAAGGTTCTGTGCTACCGCCACTTGGTCAAGCTCACTTGGCAAAATCTCTACCCGACTATTTGGTATGAAGTGTCGCCCTTGACTTATTGCCCATGAATACCAATCGAGAAGGACTCCTCGCCCACATACTCCCTTGCGACTGGCGTTATCAATACCATTACGGAGATCCAGGCCTTTTACAAAGTCGTCATGCTTAAGTCCATTGTAATAGGATTTTGAACTTATCAGACGTGGTTAGCCTCTCGCGAGTTAAAGCATCGTGATATGGATCGGATGACATCTGACTCACGATTGGTGTGCAAGATGTAGAAATGAATTCCAGTGTGAACCGACTTGAGGGTTAAGACTAATTTCTTCATCAAATCCATAAAAGTTGATTGAGTCAAGACTAATTCGCTTGTGATCAAGAGTTTTTCGGTTGAATGGCGGAAATCTTAGAGTATTCAGCTCAAGATTTAACGAAACTTGTTCACCACACTGAATTTCAAGTCTTGCGGCCTCCAGAACTCGACTGGGTGTGAGGAAATTAAGAGTCCCCAGTTCATCTTTACTGCCTGGCTTGTCAAAAAAATTCCACGCACAGCCCTTGAAATCATTACCCTCAACAGGAGGGAGATTGTCAAATTGTGGGAGGCTCTCCTCTTCTGCTATTGAATAAGCGGACATAATCTGAAAAGACAGGGAGTCAGATCTGAACCCTATAACTCTTAGTCCATTTACATTGGATTGTGTTCGATTACCGATATGTTAGGTTCGATGCATTAAGTATTGCTCCACGGTTACTGCAGCTTAGCCGAATTGCGCCGACACACTACTAACGTAGTTTTCTCAACAGACTGTTAATGTTAATCTATCTAATTCAGGAACATTCAAGCATTATTTTAAAACCATCCTAGTCCTCTTTTGGTCTACTATTTCATTCATCCTGCAACCTTATGATTCTTGATAATCACACTGCTATTTAATTTTGACTAGCATGAACGAGTGTCCAGGTCGACATTACCAAAAGTGGAGCCGGCTCCCGGTGAACGTATGAGAGTTAAACGACACGCACAAGGGCGAGCTTAGCCGCGGCATATTGGCGCCGCGGAGACCCCGCAACAGCAACAATTCCACTGGACAGTCCAAGCGATAAGGATCTCCGTCTCGTGGCCTGGGGAGCTTTTTCCGAGCCTTGGATCAGACGCCCCTTTCCCCTGGCCTCGGCAATTTAGTAGCTGCGGCTTATTGTACAATGTACAGATGCAATTTTGGGCGTGATATATTTATGTAGTGGTATAAAGTTTCTAGCTTCACAGTCATCTTGCATTGACAAAAGTTCAGGTTTTTTTTCACTCGAACAATACTCACATCACCAAAATGGCTCCTGGGCCAAACGTTATTATCATCGGCGCTGGTGCGTCTGGGATAACCATGGCATATCGACTTAAGCAGATGGGGTTCACTGACTTCACCATCTACGACAAAATGGCTGGCATAGGCGGGACCTGGTATGCCAATACATATCCTGGTTGTGGGTGCGATGTCCCGAGTCACCTCTACAGCTTTTCTTTTGCGCTAAATCCAGACTGGTCCAAACCCCTGTGTGAACAACCAGAGATCTTATCCTACATGAACAAAGTAGTCGATGATTTTGACTTGCGTGGTTTTTTTCAGTTGCAGATTGAATGTACAGGTGCTGAGTGGATAGAATCCGAAAAGAAATGGGAGGTCGGGTTGAGAAATGTCGCAAATGGTGCTGAGTTTAAACGCAAAGCTACCATTTTCATTTCGGGCGTTGGGGGAATCAGCTTTCCAAAATGGATCACAATTCCGGGACAAGACACTTTTCCAGGACCCCAATTTCACTCCGCACGATGGGACCACTCATTCGACTATACCAACAAACGGGTTGCAGTTATTGGAAATGGGTGCAGTGCTTCACAAATCGTTCCCGTGGTCACCAAAAAGGCGTCATATGTCAAGCAATTTACGCGATCTCCACAATGGATTGAGGAAAGACCAAACGAGCCCTTCACAAGCTTTCAAAGAGCTTTATTCCGATATATGCCTCTCTATCAGAGATTCCTTCGCCTGAAACTCTTCGTCACGTTCGATATTTTAAGTCTTACATATGGGTACAGTGACAAGGCCACAGGAGCTCGAGAGCACGAAGAAAACACTGCAAAAAAATATGTTTACGCCAATGCTCCGAAAACGTATCATGATATGCTTATTCCTGATTTTCCACTGGGCTGTAAACGCCGCGTTTTCGATCCTGACTATCTCAAATCTCTTTGGTCACCAAATCTTGAAGTGACACAATCCAAGATTACTAAAATCAGTGGAAACTCAATTGAAACGGCGGACGGACAAAAGGTGGAAGTAGACGGTATATGCTATGCTACTGGCTTCAAAGTCACTGACTTTCTCACTCCAATAGAAGTCTATGGACAGAATGGAGAGAAGCTCACAGATAAATGGAGAGCGTCAGGAGGTGCAACCGCATATAAAGGAGTGTTAGTATCGGGTTTTCCAAACTTCGGAATTCTCTTTGGTCCTAACACTTTCCTGGCCCATGGCTCTGCAATTTTCATCATTGAGCTTGCTGTTGACTTCACCATTTCCAAGCTCATCAAACCTCTGTTAGATGAACGTGCAGAAAGTATTTCTGTCAAGCCTGAAGCGGAAGATCAATGGGCAACCAAGATTCAAGCCAGCCTACAACACATGGTTTGGTCAAGCGGTTGTACTAACTGGAACTTGACAACAAGTGGTCGAAACACTGCTTCCTATCCTTACACTGGTCAAACTCTGTATCTCGACTACATGAAGTGGGACTCAAAGAATTATATTTTCAATGGCGGGTCAAAGTTTTGGATGTTCAAAAGAGTGGCTCGCTGGTTCACAACTACATCAGTGAAGACTTACATCTTATCAACATTGTTACTAATTGGTGTGTTTAAGTACAGAGGGGGGGTTTCGGGATACAAATCACTATTGAAGAGTATATCAAGGTACCACCTCAAGAACTGATTGATTGGGCTGCTTTCTGTATTGAAAGTTTGGAGATAGCGAGAATTCATATTTCACTTTGAAATTAAACCTAGATACTTGTGTCAGTGTAAAGAATTTTAGGTTAATTCGAGTACTTTTGTAATATGAACACAGTAATCTTCGCTAAAGAATTTGACACTTCCACAATATCATAAACATATTTGTAGAAATAGTGCCGAAAAACACACAGCAGTTATACTATTGTGTCTGAATTAATGCAAAATGTTAAGGCATTGTCATCAAATTAAAAACAAAATCTCATCGGTGACATAAAATTTCTGTAGCATGCTTTGTCGGGTTATTTACTATTTCACCTCATTTCAAATTCATGTTATATCGACAAGTAACTTATCATAATATCAATTATAATTTATAGTCATAAACTGGACTATTTTAGGACATGTCTGTTAAATATGTAGACAAAAACAAACGTTTCCAATTCTTCGAGCTCTCTCTAGTTGATTCCCTTAATTTTATTAATGGGTACACTAGTTAAACCTTGAATGATAATAATCAATGTATACCTTAAATAGGGCTGAATAATACCAAAAAAACAAATGCATAAAACAAAATCTTGAAAATGTGACTCGATGCCAACTTGAATAGCTAGATCTAATAGGGTGGAAATAAAAAGGAGTTCCTGACAGAGTTATCTAGAAACATGCTATTTGCTCGAAATCCCTCCGTCAATGCTTATAATTTGCCCTGTAACAAAACTCGAAGCCTGACTACAAAGATAGACAATACCACCTTTTAATTCATGCTTTGCTCCCAATTCGCCCACCATTGTTTCTTCTTGCCACAACTTCAATTGTTCTGGTCGCTGTTCCACAAACTCCTTAATCATATCCGTATAAATAAACCCTGGCGCAATTGAGTTCACGCGAATCCCGTAACTTGCCACTTCTGCTGCTAATGTTCTGGTGTGGGCTATTACGGCACCTTTTGTGGCAGAGTATGCTGTCGTATGAGGCTGTGAACGAATGGCTTTGACTCCTGCAATAGAGCTAATATTGACGATACTTCCACCTGTCTTTTGAGCCATCATTTGTCGAACGATGCTTTGGTTTGTATAATAGAGACCTTCGAAGTTAACCGCAAGCAAGCGTCGTAGTTTCTCTGCTGTCGTACTCAGAAATTCGTCTTCTGCCGCGATGGCAGCGCTTGCAACGCAGATGTCAACACTTCCATATGTTTCTACCACTTCAGCTACCGACTTATCAAGGGCTACAGGATCTGTCACGGAAGTTTTGAGAAAGGTGGTCCGGACGCCATACCGCTTGCTGATGTTGTGAAAGTCGGAGTGGGGTTCAATTACATCAAAGACAGCTATATCAGCACCGTACTCAGCCAGTGCTTCTGCGAAGGACAAGCCGAGCCCACGAGCACCTCCGGTTATGATTGCAACTTTCCCACCCAATTCAAACAGGTCTCTAGTTGTAACATCACGATTGCGATTAAGCTGATTCGAGGCCAGGTTCCGAGTCTGGATAGTGGTGTGTGACCCCGGGGAGTTATATCGGTCCCAACGGAGAGAACCAAAGCGGAAGATAGGTAATGGAAGGTTTCTATACATGGACATGGCTTTTATAATCGATTCTACTTTCGCGGCTTGCGATGCAATGCGAGGAGATAGACTGCGCTGACGATTACTTGAAGAGGGAAGGCAACAGAAAATTCTGGATGCATTGAATCTTGAGCAAGTTTTGTGTTATTATGACATAATTCACGTAGGTCTGCTGCCTCATGGACGTGATCCAATTATAGTGAGCTAGGCCAAATGGGTGGATGTTTCACGGGTGATGCTCTTTTGACTTTTCTCACACCGCATCTCTGCAAGCTGCACCCAATAACTGGATCGTGTCTTGAAGCTCTTAGTGGTCATGTCTCTGATACACAAGGGGTTTGGTTTCGCAGGCCAGTACCTATAGAATGACGGAAACAGATATCGAGTACGTTTAGTATATTGAAGATCTCAAGTCCGGCATGTCCACTGGGAATCAACCATTGCAAGTTTGTGACAGGTTGGAATCTGCTTGCATGTGTACCGAGGATGCTGTAACAGACGGAACAACAGTGCATTAGTTAGCGCTGTCAGGGTTCTTATCGCACTTGCATGAACTATTTGGGTGGCGTCAAGCTAACAATTCCGTGGAGTTACTACCTCAAGCGCTCCAGCGGATTCCCAAAGCATCGAGATTCTCAATCAGAGCCCCCATTTGCCCTTCATTTTAATTAGTACACTTCGCATGGGGTCAACTGCTGCGCAGCGATTGTCTTAGCATGTGAGAATATCACGTGAGGAGGACATGATTTACGATTATGAGTTAGACTATACCACCATCATCAAGAAATGATATACAAGCGCGCACAGAATGCACAATAGGCTTCGAGCGCATAGCTTTTTATATCAGTCTGCTTTTCTTCATCTAGTCAAATGGTTAGGTTTAAGCAGGTTGGGACAGGTTAAGTAATAGAAAGCATGGTAATCTGTCGATAGATACGCAGGAAGATAAATATTACTTTAAGAAAACCGTTATCTAGCATAGTATTAAATTATCACAGAATCCAAAAACGCATTTGTCAAAAAGTTACTCTGCCGTTATTTGAAAGATCCGTTCCGGTGATATAATTGGTAACGTCACTGTATAAGATTATAGCAGGTGCTTTCGACTCATCTGGTCTTCCGACTCGATTCAGTACGGACATGTATGTCCATGAAGTAACGTTTTGTAGACTTGATAAGGGTTTTGCGGGTGGTGTGAGAGTATTTACCTGGAAACATAGTCAACTAAACAAAATGCCATTTCTACCAAGTTAAATTAAAGTTTTCTAAATCCATCCCCTCAACCCTATCTAATCATGATATAGAGACTGATACATGATCGCTCGAAGTGCTCCACCAGTTACTGCAGCAAATTTCAATTTGTGCAATACTAGTTTCTATTGAACAGCTGAATCTTTTAGCACAAGAACAATGAGAAAATTAAAGATTTTCATAGCAATTTGTCTATTACCAAAGTGGGGCATATATAGTTGACACCTTGAGAATTATTCAAAAAAACTCTATCCTTCGTTCAAAAATACCAAATATTATTTGTTATTGTTGGAACATCGATATACCACCTGCACGTAAGGTAACATCGTTACAACAAATGCATGTGGTGGTATATCGCTACACCACCTATATGTGCATATACTTGGAATATCGTTATACCACTTGCTTGTTCCCGTGGTTGTACTCGGATGCAAGCCCTGTATCTGTATCACTCTGGAGGTCGAATCAATACTCAATAGGAGTATTTATAAGACCTCCATCACACTCAGTTAGAAGAATCATCTACATTATTACCTTGCCATTTTGATCTGTCAATTACAGTTGAAATAAGAGGTAACGTATTCCACAAGCGAGTCGTGCATCATTGTACAAAAACGCGTCTACCTAATCAAACCTATTATGTCTTAACCAAAACAAGCTCTATCTACTAACAAAGAGGGTAGAATACTCCTAGCTATTCAAGCTTTAAAACAAGACTAATTTAAGAGCGCTCGAGCAAGTGTAATAGTATACGAAATACCTCCTTAAATGCTACACGATCGAATACACGGAATACCTCCTTAACGCGATTCTATACCTAATTCTCGAAAGCTTACTCTAGAAGAAGAAGAAGCTATTATATAGTATATACTCGACCTAGATTCCCGTAGATTTCCTTCTCGGCTATAGTATATATAAGAAATAGTAGATCTTCTCCTCGCTAAACACGACCCGCCTCTAGTAGGTGTTAATTAGGCCTCGAACTCTATTAAACGTCGTATAGAGATCAAGACAAAGTTTAATCGTAAGTACGACTATAAGAGAGCTTAATATAAAGATCTAATTATTATTAGAGACTAGTTCAAGCTTGTACGAAACATAGTTATAAAATATAGAATCCTAGAAGAGGATATATATAACTTCGATAAAGCTAGATTTCTTATAGGAGTTATTACTACTACTAAGGCTATTACAAGCTTAGAGGCAAGGAATCGACTAAAGACTATATAGCTAGGGAATCGAGAGTAGGTATTAAATTATATAAGGTATTAATTCGTATAGCTAGACTATTCCTCTATTTGTTATTTTCAAAGGGTAGAACTACCTCTTGGCCGAGTATAAAGACTCGAACCTCCTACAAGATTAGTTAATAATACTAAGTAAGAACAGGTAGGCAATTCTATATCTGGAAACAGCAAACTTATCATAGGAGAAAACAAAAGAGTACGAGTTTTAACTTTGAATCAAGAAAATAATATGATACGCAATCACTTTGTGATTATATAGCTCCTTGACTCCGTTTTAGGAGAAGCATAACCAAACTTACCTTAACTTCTAAGCTAGCTTATGCAAACGATATAATAAGAGTTTTTGGACGTTTATATATCACTGTAGTCACGATGAAGTTGTTGGCAAAATATAAAAAAAGTATTCCTGACTTATACCGTAGTTCGACTCTTGTTGTCTACAAAGCTGTATTAGTAGTATGAATTGTAACCATTCCATAAAAGACAACTATATATAGCTTTAGACCTGGCTAAATAGTTGTACATATTTCTGAAATTATATAGGATAGATTTTGAACTCAATATAGATTTATCGCTCAAATCGTACCAAATAACATCAAACGCACTGAAACGTATCGAAACCATCAAAAAGTGGAAGTATAATTAATCAATTCGACTTATAAAGTCATTAAACATCATAGAATCCCGCCTCATTTTAGTAAATGATCCCCCGCGTCCCTGGCGCGAGCGCTTTCGATGCGTATTGCTGAAGACTTCAGTCTGCCAATCTCTCCTCAGTGAAGTAACCACCTCTAGAGCACGAGATGCACATCTCCAACTCTGCCCCATTTCTGCAAGGGCCTGTATACAAGTTAAAAGATGCTCATGTGCTCTTGCTCCCATCTCTCCAGATAGTGAACAGCAATGATAAACGTGAATCAAACTCGCTGTCAAGGCGACATGGGTGGTAGAAGTGTGGACCCATTTAAGTCTATAATTATCCCTGTAATAGTCTAGAAGTTGACAGACTTCGATCGCAGATTGTGTGCAAATATCATGAGCCGAACGATATATTTCTTTGGAAGATGGCGAACATGGGTGCTCGGTTTTTGGGAATAGTAGTGGCCGGTTAAGTAAAATAACCGCGCCATGGTATTGTAGACTAGGGATAGTATCAACTTATGTGGTATAAGTGGAGGATTCAAAGGATATTAAAATTATTGATCCTTACTGGAGTTCAAGCACAGCAGGCAAGGTTTTCATTTTGGATTCACCGGTCGCGAGCTTTAAAGCCAATGGAAGAGACTCTCGCCAGTGCGAGAGCTCTAGTGACATTTTAGCAATGAAACTATGCGATTTCTTGGGATCATCTGGAGTTCCAGAATATCTTATTGGTCAGCCTGGCTATAAAGGTATTTCAGCTAGAACATACAAAACTTCAGATATTCTTGCCATTTTGGACACCAACTATATTAGGTACACATGGACGAATCCAACAGCACTGAAATCCGTGTCAGGCGGTAAATCTAAATATTTTCCTTCACTGATATACGGCTTCCATTGATACTGTAGTGCGGGAAGAGGCGGAGGTATAGACTGCGAAAGACTATACAGTAGAGATGGGCGACCATTGTAGCAACTCCATAGTCTGTGAATGATTAGTTATTGACAACAGTATTTTTTCAGTTCCGACGAACATGTTCATTGAGTAAGCAGCCCAAAAGATGTTGGTACGTAATTTGACTACATCATCGGCACTATCGGCATTTAAAAGACCTAAACGCATTTTGTTCATGTCATGTTTGAGATGCAAACCCAGATCTAGGAGCAAATGCAGGCCCGTACCTAAAAAGAGTAAGTACTTTTTAAGAGATTAAAAGCTTTGTGTTGAACATCTTACCAACATAAAGCCAACCTAGAGTTCATTAGCTAGGGATATGGAAAAAGGGAACGAGCTGGAAATTTTGAGAGCTATACTTGCCTCTGGAGTCCCGAGCTTGGCCACCTTCATGAGCGGATAATATTGCAAGGCCCTGCAATGTTGCCAAAGAAGGTCTGTCCATTTCGACATCTAAGTATGCCTTTGCGCGATTGGCAAAGAACTCTGGAAGATCAGCGTGGCGTATGAGTGGGTGAGGACGAGAGTCGTAAGCCGCTCCAATAGCATATCTTATCAGATATCAGCAAATAATTAGGGCCGGGTTAAAAAGGATTAACATACATAGCATTGGCTAGGGTGAGTGAATAGTAGGAGGTTGCTATCCCCGAATCGTATTGGTACCTCTCTCGAAGAAAGATGGCCTTGTCTACCACACACATCAGGGGGTTGTACCAGGTAAAGTATAGGTTGATGAGGTGATCTTCATAGCCTGGATCTCCCTCCCAGTTAAGTTTGGCTTGGTCGATGGCGAGTTTTCCGTGCACTTGAACTGTGCGGAGGTAGGGCTGCGATAAAGAGTAGGGCCCGTTATGAAGAATATGCATGTTGCTAGTCGCACCAAAGTAACGTAACTCTCCGTCTTCCGCAATTTGGAGAGTCCCTAGTTGGGTTGATAATTGCCTCATCAATCCAGCAAATGCATCGTTTTCATCATCAGAGATCTCATCTGCCCCAAAGCTGTTTGTTTGACTCTCGGATGTATGAGGCTCTGTATATTGCTGCAAGTTTGGACTTGGGTTGGAATTTACTTCATTAAATGACGGAACACCAATGCTCCTTACCCAATCTTCGTCTGGATAAGAGTTTATAATGTTCATACTCTCGTCCCTCAGCGATGGATCTTTATGATGTCCCACCAATAGATACGGATAGTCTTCCGGTGGCCGGATACACTCTGGCTGGTCTGCAATGTCCAACCAATGTTCTAGGTCATCTCCTATGAAAGGGCGGGAACTATCGTTTGAAGCTCTCTCGCTAGGTTGGCCAGGGATAGGCACAGATTTCATGTGCTCAAGCTGGGTAGAATGTAGTGGGTAATGCGTGGCTTCGTATGAGTTAGGAGGCTGGGCAGCTGGCTTTGGGGCTGACGGTAATGACGTAGATTCTGTACTGGATGTATTCATCCTAAAGCAGTGGTCAGATATGCTGATATGGAAGCAAAGAAGGTTGCATGCCGCCGTCTGTCTTCTCCAAAAACACAATCCACGCCATAGAGGTGACAGTTTGAGCACTTGGGGCGCGCATCATCGCACTTGATGCCACAATTTAGTGTCAATGTAACTAGTGATATAGAAGGGAGGTGGATGATCTCGTACCCGAACTTTGCGCTTCCTGCAGCTTAGACATGCAATAGAGATATAGCGACGTTCACGATCGCTCCTCCCTGACGCGCTGCCGGTGCCACGCGGTTGTTGACCTGTCGCCATGGAAGAGGCTAGAGCTCGAGCTTGAGCTTATGGCAATAAAACAATACTAGAATATCTCAAGCATACAGGATAGTCATGCACGGCGTGTACTGGAAGGCGATACATTTGTAAGAAAGCAAGAAATAAATGAGAATGGGGGAATTGGCCTGCGGGGATGACAAGGACGAGTGCGGGGTCTCTGGAGTTGGGTGCTTAGCGCCGGACGAGATATATATGCTAACCAAACCTTGCACCAGTAATGTGCGGGGTTTTTGGCAGAGCCTCCCTGCCGTTGCAAATGCTACCGTAGTGGGAGGGCACGTAGCACGTTTTGTGTTGTAAGAAGTCTGATTAAGCTATTATGGCTAGTGTCTAGCTAAGTACCGTTGGTTGCTCACGTGCAACTGGGTACGTGTCACGTGTTACTATGCAAGTGAGTGATCTAGACCATGTGTGCCGTGACCCGTAGCTACTGAGTTGATTTCGTCTTTCCGAGGCCTCGGCGTTTGAAGTATTATATCGTATTACCGCCCATAATGAGCTATTCTTTGGTGCCTATTATTCTCGCGAATTCATGCTAATCGTACAAACCTACAAGTGGTCGCTTGTTTGTCGTTTCTACCATCTGGCGTCGCTACGTATTTACCCATGCTTAAAAATTACTATCCCGCAAAGCCCAGTCAAGAACAATGATGTTATTGATCTTAAACTACAGTTGTGCAATTGAGTATCCTGATTCTAACACCCTGCCTGCTTTATAGCTCCTAACAAGTCCAGTAATAACACCTTGACTACACTGGTCGGCACTAGTGTCACATATATAAGATCTCCTGATTAAGTTAGATTGTAGGTGGAGGCCTGTTACAGGGACATTGTGCAGTTTTCTGGGTTATTGTATGATGTTAAGCAAGTTGAGTCTGGTTCTTGAAATCAGGACGAGGCCAGAAACTGTTCCTAGTAAACCTATGTACGACTTGTTCATGGCTAGCAGAGACTCCCACGAACTGTTGAACAATATGCGAATTATTATTGGCCATCTAGAGCGGCGTGGGAGGTACTATATATAATTTTAGCATGAATTCTTGATGCTTCTTGATACACAAGTTTGTTGTAAACTATATTCCAAGCAAATTTGGTTTGCGAATCACTGGCTACATCATTTTTATAGGCATATTGGTCTTCACATATTGGCATCTCAAATACCCAGGTCACATTATCTAGTAATCTCCTTGTCCAACAATAAACACTCTTGAAGGCAAGAGCAAAGTGCTCAGATCGATCTCATTTAAAACAGTAAGATAATTGGTGTCCTTTATAATGGAATTTGTTACACTCCAGAGGATTAGGATAACATTAGCTACCGCAAAGAAAATTGAGATAGACTCAACAGGACTAACCAGGAAATTGCGAGCTGACCTTTGATAAATCAGGATGAAAAATGAACATCCTAACACTTAAGATTCATGTTCAGTTAATTCTGGTGCAATGCAGTAACATTTACAAAAAATTAGAAAGAATCCATAAAATAATACTATGTTTTCGACAGAATTTGATTATTTGGCGCTGTGGGAGTAAGTTTCAAGTCTTCCAAACCACTTTCCTGGCATTCAACCAAAAAGAAAAAACAGATCTGACTGGAAATCATAAAGATTATGCGATAGTCATATTTCTATTGCTCTAAAATATAGCAATTGCATTTGGATGACTTCCAACGCCACCTAGTGTAATATACTTGTCAGCACATCAAATTTGGATGAGGAAATCTTATCCACGTTGTCTACTTACCAGGGACATTGGCTGGTGCGCTTGAGATGAAGAAAGTGTACTGATTCTTCTGCTTGCACAGTTCTGCTAGCCTTTCTAGATCCCACATTTCTCCAATCGGCACACCCCAGCGCGTCAGTAGAAATTGGTGGAGATTTATGGACTTCCGAGGCCAAGATTCGAAAGCCGGAGCATCTCCAGCCACAGCACTAAAGTAGTTGTCGTATAGGAAGTCGAGCATGTCTTCGGTTTGCTCAACTCCTACAAATGTATGCTCTGGTATCTTTAGAGTACCTAAGTGCTCTCTCTGCTTTTCATCCAACTGGTTGTAGTTTTCAACGAATCCCGAACGAATAATGAGTATATCTCCATATTGAAACTTGACTCCTTGCTTCACCGCGCAAGTTTTAATATCGCTCAAAGTGATTCGGTGTGTTGTAACAGGGTCGTAGCTCTTCCCAGAGAAGCCCCAGTAGTCAATGAGAACGCCACGGCCAGCTTCTCATGCATTAATAAGTCTGTAAAAAATCTTCCATTCGAAAGGCTAGACATTACCTATTCCATGCTCAGCCCATGACTGCATACCACCAGAACGTAGTCCGGGAATTTCATCTTTTGTAAGCTACCATTATTTCAGCCCTTTTTTTCATTTCATGATGATATGATGTTAACATACGCCATTATAGAAAATAATTTTATCGTTATGTGGGAGGCCGACCTTCCAAGATATAAGGGTGTTTTTCAAAAACAACCGGGGTAGAAAGATCTTACATGCCGAAATCCATCCCACTGCGCGCAAGAAAATCAACCTAAGGTAGGAATAAAATCACTTTAGGAACTACGAACCTGTGATCCACTTTGCGTATTCATGTTATAAAGATCATCAAAACCGGACGGTCCAATTGGGCTTATGGTATGCTTGAAACCCTGTCTACCAAATGCTGGGGGATCCGGATAATCCGCGCGCCAGCTTGAGAGTCGTTTTAGGCTTGAAATATAACTGAATCGCATTTTAGAACTTACTTGAGGTTTACTATCTCTCCAGTCTTAATTAATTTTGCAGCCTCCGCAATACGCTTTGGTGTTAGGAGATTCAGGCGTCCAAGCTGGCTGTGGTAAGAACTTGGCTGTAAATAGAGCTCTAGAGAATAGTACCTCGTCATTTTTGCCCCAGAACCAAGCTGCTCCTTCCGGGGCTCCATCTATAGGAGGAAGTTCCACTCTTTTAGGCAAAGTTTCAGAGGAAGGGTCAAACTCCATGATGTGCGCCTATAGTGAATAGAGATACGAAAATTGAAATCCTGTATAGCCAAGATGGTGAACAACTATAAGGTCGAGAGAGTTTCTTCTATTATCAACACTGGCCGAATTCTGACAAAGCAATGGTTAACGGACGCGGACCTCGCAAACCGGGGGTTTAAAGCCTAAACTTCTCAGCCCGCCAACCTCGGTATCTCAGAACCTCGGTCTCAGTGCCACTTAAAAAGACTCCGCAGTCGCCCCCAGGCTTTGCCTTTCTATGTAAGCTGCAGTCAGTTCCGTTGTCGGTCTACTCTATATCAAGCTACGCTAATATTTCCAAATATATCAATAAGTGTGCCAACCTTGTCCATGTAACTACTGCCCAACCGAATCAATAGCTTATTGGTGAACACTTTGAGACCTTCTTCTAATCCATAGTACTATTTATAGTTAGACTTGCTTTGCTTACACTCTCTTCTTGTAAAAAGCTTTGGGTTTATAATAACATCTGCATAGGCTAAGAGTTGTACTCTTGATGTAGGAGAAAGTTATAAAGTCCAGCATTCACGAGTCTTACTCTTCCGAAGTCTCTTTAAAATATTGCTTTGCATATCAGCGTTGATTTAAGCTCTAGTCTATCTAATACTATGCTAGGGCAGGCCATTTCATGGCCCGCCGTTTCTTCATTGTTAAATTATAGTACTCGCTACAGGTACTATAAGGCTTTCTAGGCTGAGGGAATGGAGTAGTAGACCTGTCGCTATCTTAAAAAAGTAGAGAAAGCGATGTTTGATTCAAACAGAAATGAACAAGAATTCCTTGATAGCTAAGGCTCTTGATTTGCAAACCTATATCACGATTGCCAAAGCTACAATTGTAACGTGTCTTAGACAATCATTCATAACGAAGATCCATAAGGCATATTAGTGACCAGAGATCAGAGTAACTAATTTGAAATTCTGTTATAATTGGTCGCAATCTTTGGTGATTCTCTATATCAGCTTGCTTAAATTGACAGGATAGCTTCACACTGGGCAGGTAGATTCGGAAATACGTACATTGCAGAACTCTGATGACTCTATAAATTTATGATGATCCTAGAATCCAGATTATCTCTGTCCAACTCAACTCAGTTGTATTCATGTATATAGAAAATGTGTTGATGTTACTGCTAAAACTGGCGCGTAAAAGCTTACCTTCACGGCCAGCAATGTCCCGCATGTGTAGTCTCAATCTATTCCGTCAAACCAGCGTTACATTTTCACATGTCGGAACTTCCCCCAAAGCTGCCACCCCACATTCTATCGATAAGACAAAATCCTTTTTATTCTGGTATGTCATATTGCATCTTTAAATTATATTAACACTTTACATATTTGTAAAAGCTATAGATAAACAATTGAGCTTTTGACTACTAAAATGTATGAACCCATCATACCACATTCGCAAAAAGCATTACACGCACTATCTTAAAAAAGAGCTACAGTCAATTTTTGGGAATTAGCAAGATTAGTAACATAAATTTTGTTAAAAAATCAGTCTAAATATGTTCACTTGAGTAGAGAAAACTCTTTGTAGACGTCTTGGTAATAGAAAGACTTGCACTGTAAACTAGCAGATTATTATCTTGATGTAGGATGTTAATCATAGATAAATTCGCTAAAATATCTATCTAGGCTAAAAGTTAGTAAAAGTTACGAGTTCAAAAAGCCTCAAGATTGTTGCAACATAACATTTATGAACTGTGATTGCTGACAAAACAATCAAGTCATGCCACCCTAGTAAACCCATCGGAACATCGCTCAAAGATGCATTGTCTTGTAGAATAACATAATTGTTTTAATAACGGGCAAAAAAAAATTCATAAAAATGGGTTCTCTATCCCCTACTTGAAGATATATCCCGACGTTGCAACCTGATATATTCGCCTTTGCATCAGGCTAGTCAAAGAAAAAAATTTCCCTTTATAAGTCATTGATATTGAGACTGAGAATAATCGCTTCAATGAAAGACGGAACGCAGTTATTACACTGAGGGAAATTCGGACTATGTATCATTGACTAATTGGCCTAGTGACTTTTTGGCTTGGTTTCTGCTTGCTGAATATGAAAAAGTTTGATTCAAATATCTTTGTCCGAGGCCTCGAACTCTTTTCGGATGATTTCTGCGTGCTTCTCAGAGCGAGGTGTAATAGAACATTCAAACTTCTGCGGCACTGACAACCAACCTGGAACACAGAGTGTTTCAGGCTCAATGATTTTACCATCAAATTTCTTTTTGGAGATATTGAATGACCAAAGGATTCGGGCAATATTGATGAACATAGAGCGCTCCGCGACATGAATGCCTGGACAAACGCGTCTTCCCGCTCCGTATGCATAATGGTCTCTTGCCGAAGGATCTCCCACGTTTAGATATATTGCGGCTGGTAATGGATGATCAAGGTACCGCTCTGGGCGGAAGCTAAAGGGATCTTCCCACCTTTCAGGATCAAAGTGAATAGCCCTTTACAAGATGTTAACATTTTTTAAAGGAACGATTTCCAGGTAAAAAGGCACTTACCACCAATTTAACATAACTACTGAGCCTTTGGGTATAAACATTCCTTCGTACCAGTCGTCTTCGACAACTGTGTGGTGCATTCCATACTGGTTTGGAGGTCTCCATCGAAGACCTTCTTTCACTACGGCTCTGAGGTAAGGAAGATTGTCGTGATCATCAAACGTGGGCAGCCGATCCAGACCAACAACACGATCCAATTCTTCTTGTGCTTTTTTGCTTGCCTCAGGAAATAGTGAGAAGGCAAGAATAAGGCTATTCAATGCTGCTGATGTTGTCTCAGCTCCTGCTTCGATCAAATGTCCTGTATGAAAGGCGGCTTCAAGCTCATTCATGTTTAGCTTCTCAAGGTCTTTCTCAGCAAAATCTTTACCGAAACAGGGCTTGATGTTACCGATTGCCACCTTTTTATTGAGATCTCTCCAAAGCTCCAGATAAATATTGGAGTCGTGAGCGCAGATTTCCTGCGCATAAGTCTTCCAATTGTTGGTCATCCACTGTGGCATTATCTTAAGAGCTGGAAATGTATCAATCAGATGAACTCCAGGGCTCGAAATGTCGGAAAGGTTGATAAGAACGCTAAAAATCTTCTGAATCAATGGATTTGTCCAGTCCGCTATCCGCTCTCCGTATATAATCCGACAAATCAAGCTAGCAGAATATCGTCGGTTAAAGTCGTAAAATCCATCGGGGTCCTGAAGTAATTCGAACATTAACTGTTTCGATTCAACATCCTGAATTGGCTGGTATTGTTTTGTGGCGTTGATGTTCAGGAGATCATGACTGAGTTTCCGAACAATCCGATGTCGAGGACCATACGGCATAAATACCTGACGACAGCCAGCACTCGCCGTGTCTTGAGCTAAAGGCATGGGCGGCCGGGAGGAATATATGTTCGATTTCTTGTCCATGAGATCTTTGACTGCCTTAGGAGATGACAGCCAAATATAATCTGTTCCCCCAATCCTCGTGTAAAAAACATCCCCGTATTTCTGCCACCATTCGATAGCTTTGTCCTTGACGGAGTTGCTATCTGCCAAGTGGAATAGACTACCAATAAAAGGTAGTCCCCTTGGTCCAGGAGGAAGCTTTCTACGTCTCCAGTCCTTAAGAATGTTTGGAGTTGTACATATGTAAAAAATTATGAATAGCGGAATTGGTAGGAGTAAAAAAGCGGTATAAATCTTCCAATAAGTAAGCCACCATGTAATTGCTTTGGACATCGACTGTCCATCAGAAGCCATAATGTTTATGATCACAGCTCCAGAAGTTGTTCGACTGTAAAAACAAAATTATGATTTAGCATTCGATCCTTTTTATATGTCTTGATGTAAAACACTAGTGCTATTTGCTCCTCGGCCAAAGGGGTCAGGAAAGAACAACACGATCTCGTTTCGGTGTCCCCAGTGGCCGAGGTTTCAAAAAAGCCGAGGTGAGCTTACAGGGTCAAGTCAAGCAGGCTTGGTGCTTTGATACGCAGTTGGAATTCTGCTGCTATCCTCATACATCTTTTTAGCGCTTCTTATGCTAGGAGCAGCCTAAACTAGTATCTACAAATACGGCATGTCTATGGTACGTTGTTTACAAAGTGAGTAAAAATGAGTAAATGACAGAAAGCAAGTGACGGCGTCCCTGCACAATGCCCCTATCTGTGGTATTGTTGGTATTATATTTGTAGAGGTTCTGTCATACAGTAGATTATAAAGTGGATAAGATAGCATATTTATTGAGTCCTTTGATCTTCTATAAAATAGAGAGCTAACTGTTTAATCTTTCTTGTGCGAGCATAAAAGTTGAAGCGTAGTGATACGGGGGACGTTGCGGGGGATACTGCGGAGGACATTGCGGGGACATTGCGGGGGACATTGCGGGGGACATTGCGGGGGCCGCTATGGGAAGCATTAACGGAACGCTGTAAAGGACGCTATGGAGAACGCTATAAGTGGAGGTAGACGCTATAGTTGAGAGTTTATTTCAGCAACGCAACCGGTTGTAAAATACTTCGATACATGCAAATTTGTAGTGGGAGATTGAACTATTCTTGAAAAATGTTTGCGCAGGCGCAAATAATGATTTCATGTATGACCATCCAATAGCGGAGGTCACCAAATCTTGACCTCAGTGTATGACTTTCATGATGTCTAGCAAGAAATCCATCCACCACTATAGTATAGAAATTGTTTTGCCTAGTTTACAGAGCTCTAATTATTATCAGGAAAGAAACATTATGAAAAGTAGTTTTTATATATCACAATAGTATCATTCTAACCTTAGTTACTCTTGATTCACTTTCAATAGCGTTTATTTCGTAATATACAGTATTATTACGCCGGGAATTAGCTGAACTATGGCTGCATCTACGTGTCACCGAAGTGCAATACATCAGAGGTGTCGTATATGTAGCGCTAAACCATTAGAGCGTGGGGACACCATGAGAGACGTGCAAGGAATACAGCCTTGAAAAATTGGTAGGCCAGGCCGCGGCCCGGGTCCAGCTTGCACTTACCTACATTTTGTCTGTAGTATGTGCCTCGGTTCAAGCCACTAATCTACTGCAAGCTACATATAACTTACTGTGCTCGGCACGCTAACCCTAAATACTCATTCCGAAAAGTCCTCGTTCATAGTTGTAAAATGCAGAACTTGCCCCACTGAAGCCCGCTGTGGTTCGATATAAGAACTTAATGAAAAACTCGAAGTTATCTATTCAAAGAGTCTCGCATCTCTTTCTAAAATTAACCTTCGAACCTTGAGTTTCAAAGCCTATAGTCCAGGGGTACACTTCTCAGTGATGTCTTCTACTCAGCCGCCAAGCACACCCGCATGGGTCCTTGCTCCAGATCATAGCACAACTGTTGCTCGTATTCAATCAGTTGCTGGCAAAGTTGCGGTGGTCACCGGTGGTGCTCGCGGAATAGCAGCCCAAATAGCACTTGGTCTTGCAGAAGCAGGTGCACTAATAGCTATTTTCGATATTTTGCCGGAACCAGTCAAAGTAGATTTTGATGCCATTCTTCAGGCCTGTCCGAAAGCTAAGTTCTTTCGCGCTGACGTGACTTCTCCGGAGTCATTGGCGGAAGCATTTCAGTCCACAATCCAAGAATTCGGAAAGATAGATGTCTGTGTCGCAGCAGCAGGTGTGTTAGGTGATGCATCTATTATTGATGTCCAGAAAGCCGAACTACTTCGTCAAGTCAATATCAATCAGCTGGGTGTATTCTTCACCGTACAACAAGCGGCGCGACAGATGGTGGCTCAAGGCCATGGAGGTGCAATTCTAGTTATTGCATCAATTGCATCACATAGATCACTGAGAGGCCAATTGTCGTCCGTCTATGTCATGACTAAGTGGGCAGTAAGAGGTCTGGTAAGACAAGCAGCCTTAGAGCTGGGAAAGCACGGGATCCGAATAAACTCTTTATCGCCCGGATATGTTCAGACTGATCTTGCGATACCTTTTATCACAGAAGAAAAGCTGAATCTTTGGAACTCAACAGTCCCCCTGGGACGTATGGAAAGACCAGACGAGCTCAAGTCGCCAGCGGTTTTCTTATGTAGCGATGCTGCTGGTTACATAACTGGGACAGATCTACTAGCTGACGGTGGTGCATTATGTTGATTGTCTTTAAAAAAGACTTTGTGCTTTTGTATCATTCTTTAATAACAAATAAGACTGCCCTACCCCTTGGATCATAATATCGTGGAACCATAATATGCATAAGAATATAAGCCTCAGAGTATATACACATGTAGCTTTTTTCCTTCCTCTAGTTTATTTGTTGGTTGATCTAAATACCTCGTATTTCAACTGTTATAGACAGGTCAAAATGGTAAGGTAAAATGTAGATGATTCTTCTAAGTGAGTGTGATGGAGGTCTTATAAATACTCCTACTGAGTATCGATTCGACCTCTGTTGTAATACTATCATGATCTTTGCATCCGAGCACACACAGGCACATGCATGTGGTGTAAAGATATCCCAAAAGTATGCATCTGTAGGGTGGATAGCAATATACCCCTACATGCATACCGTGTAAAAATGTTCCAAACACGTGCAGTTGTGTAACGATGTTCCAAACGCATGCAGGTGATATAACGATATTCCAACATTCACTTTTGATTTTGTATTTGAGATGATAATGTTGCGTCTTAACGCATTGTTAATCAATTTCTAGATTGTGAAAATTGCCCCAGGATTGCCGGTTTATCAGTCTCTTAACTTATTCAGACCTCCTCAGGACCCAAATAGACCGAGTTTTGTCTACTTAGGTCTTGTACGGTTGAAACATAAAGCAGGCACCGTAGTCATCCAGAGCGCTAGGTAGGCAAGCTGACAACGCCGGCCTTCGACGATTGCAGTAATCTGCAACATATGAGCTATTATGAGAGTTACTTACTAGTTTCCTTTCGCTTTGCTCCTAATATTCGTATTAGAAGTTCAAATTTTATACGACACGATGTACCTGCTTAAGTGGAATTGCAGACACTTTTTGGTTGGAATTTCTTTTAGGAAGGCATCAGGGGCGGGGAAGCTGGCGAGCTCGGGGAAGCGCTACCACTGGACGAAATGGAAGCAGGACTAGCAGTTGTATGGAGACTCGGGCCGCGGACGCTTATATTGAAATCGTTTAAAGTGGTTCAAGGACCTCAGTCATTGCCGAGGTATAGATATTACTCGTCCAGCATATAGAATTTGGAGCATCTCTTACCGTTACTGGTTTCTGCTTTTTTATATTCTATAGCAACGGTCGTATAGTTGTTATTCTTACAGGCTTACGTAGCCTTATAATACATGATACTTGAGACTCGATCATATTCCATCTTTCATTCTTACCTTTGCCACTGTGATATTGCACTGGTTCAACATGGCTGAATCCCAGAATGAAAAGTCCTCTTATAATGTCCAGGAACAAACAAGAAAAGTGTTCCAGGAGGGAATTATTGGGAATCAGAGAATAACTAAACACCTACCGAAAGAAATCTTAACACTGGGAACTTCAATCAAGTTTGTCGGCTCTTCTATGCCTAATATTCCCATCAATTGGCGACAAGCAGAGTCAGTGTCGGCTCTCAAGGCTCTCGAGGCATCCCTTATCAACGTCCTTTTACAGCGAAAGTACGGTTTGCCTCCGCAAGCTGTGACGATTGACACTGATCACGCTACTCTATACATTCTTTCTTGTCTGATCTGGACTATTGATCCGGATGGAGAGGCAGGTGCCTTGAATGGCTATCTCAAACCAGGGAAAAGCAAAGTTGTGGACAAGTACTTTCCGGCATACGACACACATCGACTTAACTCAACTTTACATCGAGGTGTAGCATCTAACTTCTACCAGTGCTCAGATGGAAAATATTTCCATCTGCACGCCTCCATGAATCCGGACCCATCAATTAAGTCGGTTGGCTTACCCTTAGAAATGGAAGCTTCCTCTTATGAAGAAGCAATCCAGCATTACAAGGATGCCGTAGCCAAAATTCCCTCAGATGAGATGCAACACCTTGCTAGCGACGTGTATAAACAAGCAGGACAAATAGCTTTGACATCTGAAGAATTTTGGGCATCAGAACATGGCAAGGCTAACGAGCACATTGATCTTTTCGAAATCCGCGACTACCTTTCCGCCGATCAACCCCCCTGCTGGTGGCCATCATCACCTCAGACTTCACCCGAAAGACCACTTGCTGGCATCAAAGTCGTTGATCTCACTCGAATTCTGGCTGGTCCTTCAATCACTCGCGGTCTGGCTGAATTAGGGGCATCAGTAATGCGTGTTACTGCCCCTCATCTACCAGACTATGGCGTTCTCCACCCTGACACCAACTGGGGCAAATGGAATTGCTATCTCGATCTCCGTCAAGAATCAGACCGAGAGAAATTACGCGAATTGATCCTTGACGCTGATGTTGTAGTAAATGGCTACCGTCCCGAGGTCTTGGATAAGTATGGATTCGGCCAGCAGGATATTATTCAGATGTGTGCCCATCGCAAACGAGGCATTATATCAGCCAGAGAAAATACCTATGGGTGGAATGGTCCATGGCAAAGTCGAAGCGGGTGGCAACAAATAAGTGACGCGGTGACAGGTGTGGCCTATTCATTTGGAAAAGCCATGGGCCTCAATGAGCCACTTACCCCAATCTTCCCAAATAGTGATTATTGCACAGGGATATCTGGAATTTTAGGTGTATTAACTGCAATCATGCGTCGGGGAGAACAAGGTGGTAGCTATGCTGTTGATCTGGCCTTGAACTACTACAACCAATGGCTCATTCGCTCTGTGGGAACATATCCTGACCATGTCTTCCAAAAAATGCTTGATGAGACAGGCCACGAGGATTATCGGCATTGGCACACTATGGGTAATACATTTCCAAGGATGCTAAGCAGCCTCAAGAATGGGCCTGCCGTAAAGAGACTATTTCAAGAACATTTTTTTGAAGACAGGGAAGCAGAAGTTGCTTTGGGTAAAGGGAAGAAAATTCGAGCTATGAAGCCAGCTCTCTACTTTGATGCTGGAAAAGTCAAGCCTGGTTATCATATTGGAACCAGAACAAATGGCGTGGATGCAGCCAGATGGCCTGACGATTTGAGTGTGCAACAAGTTTATTAAGTAACCTAGTCATGATCAGTAGACGTACTCTTAGTAAGGGAGTTCCTTTAAATCTATGAAATAAGTGGCTTAATAACATACACTGTAAGCGTTAACTATACTTTAAGGTGACATTTATGCTATTCTAATCATCATTCGTTCTAGTAACTACCTTGTCTCTAGTCGCTTTGATTAAAGAGTAGTCTGTAGATATAGTGAACATTTATTACTAAGTTCGCTTTTCCTGGTTGCTGAGTAGGCCATGAACAGGAAAAGTGAATATATCAATAACCCGTTTCATAAGACATATTTATACAGAATCCCTGTGATCACGCTAGTCATTATTTGTGAGTACTTCTCAGCTCTGGTTATAGCATCATTAAGAGAACTAGCATACTTGATGGGAGTATAAGAGTAGCTTTAACGAACAAATAGTACAAGACTTGTAGGCTGATTAATAGCGCAACTTCATGTTTGGTGTCTTTGAAACATCTAACAAAATAATAAACAATTTATACTTATTTCCCCCAACCAAGACTACGTAAACTATTGAGTCTTCACTGAACGCCTATTCATCGTGATTTACCTTCGCTTTAAATCACGTTGCTAAGCGCTTTCTGTCGCCACCCTAGTTTCAAAATGTGCTACCTCGAGATCATCTACCTTCTCGGTATAATCGTCCTTTGGCCCTCCATGATGTTCTAAAACAAGCTGATTTGTATTGCTGTCCAGATGAACGTCGCGGAGCCAGACCACAATTTCCTCAGAGTCACCAAAGATAGCTGACATCTCTTCTAATGGAATGCCTTTCGTTTCTGGGACCCAAAACCAGGCCCAGACTACCCCCACGGAGAGAGTAATAATAAAAACCTGTGGGTTGTTGTTAGTATCTCTGTCGCCGATTGGAGAGTGGAAGTTGGATTACCAAGTAGAATTTCCATCCTATATTCGCAAATGCGGTGGCCGCAACTTCTAGATAAACTAGATCTGTGAGAGCATATACTGTAAAGCATGCTGTAACACCTTTTGCTCGAATATGGTTAGGGAATAGCTCGCCAAAGAACACAGCCGCGTTACAGTCGACACCTGGTGTATAAAATACTGTGAAGACGTATGTTGCAGCAATGGCAACACCAAGTCCGGCTTTGTTAGTTCCGGCATCGGCATACAGAGCAACCATGGCAGCTTCGACTACTAGACAGCATATAATACCAATGAATGCATAGAGCAAGAGGAACCTGCGGCCCAAACGATCCAACAGGAGAGCACCAGCTAGATTTCCAAATATGCTCACTTCACAAGTCAAAATGCTGTATTCACAATTAGAAGGGATATAACATACTTGTTATCCACCCGCAAGCTAATATCAATTGATCACGAGAATCAAAACCCAAAGACCTATAGATAAAGGTACCCTGTATACAATAAGCACAAGGTGAAGATTATTGCTTGTGAGGAAAATAGCTACATAGTTGTTTATTACAAAGGCACCAGAACTTTGACTGAAGAATGCGAAGCCCGTACCAACGAGCATGCGCTTCCGATAAGACGGGGTTTTGAACATAGTTACCCAGGAAGCACTCAAGGTACGATCAACGTCAATCTGTTTCTGCATCTGATAAAATTCAGCGCGGGCAAATTCTGACCGGGAATCATCTTTAGTCGAATGTAGATTTTTGACGATTTTCCAAGCCTCCTCTGATTTTCCGTTCAGTAGCAAATAACGAGGAGATTCTGGCATAAAATATAGAATTATGAGCATGAGGGTCGGGAAGAAGAGACCGATTCCAAGGGGACCACGCCATTGGGCGGTGGAGTTTTTGGAGTAGAAGAATGCGAGGCCCATATACGACGCTATTGAGTATCCAAGGCCAATCATGACTCCGTTCATACCGACCATCAGTCCTCGATAGTCCGGCTGCGCGAGCTCGGAACAGTAAACCGGTGCTGCAAATCGTTAGCTACAAAGGCCGAGAATCTGTAGAAACTCTTTGATGTGTGCTTGAGAGCAACTTACTGATCACCAGGAATCCCCAACTCCCAAGGCCGCTGAAGAACCGGAATACAATGAACATGGCTGGATTTTGACTGGCAGTCAAGACGGCGCCGGATATCATGACGATAATAGCGCAATAAGTCATTGCAGATTTACGGCCACTCTTTTCCATCAACCATCCCGCCATTAAGACGCCGAAGACAGAGCCTGCCTAGAGCAATAATCTTGATCAACTTTTCTGACTTTCCTAACTCGAAGATGGGGTTCTATTCCTAATTTACCTGGAAAACACCATTGAACGCTCCTATCAAAGAATTGCCGTGTGAGCTAATCGCTGCATCAGGACCAAGTAGACCCATAAACTCAAGAAAGGCCGGCTGGCCCAGAGTTGTTGAGATGATGGAGGAAGGGTAGGCAAAATTGAGTTGGCCCATAGAGATAAGAAAGCATACTAAGAAATTCTTCCAGTTAATGCGCTCTCTTTTCTTTTCCATGGTGAAAAGTATGTGGCTACGCTGAACCAGGCAGCGAATAGATGCAATGAATCAAGTTTAATTTCGTGAAGCTGATAAAACTTTTCTTTCATAAAGAAATATAAACGGGGTGATGATCAAGGCTATAGTATTATAAGCGGTGTGGACCATCGTGGAAATATGATAGACTTACTCCAGAGCTCCACTACCCTCTAGCTTTGCATCTAAGTCGACTATTCAGCCAAAACCATAAGCTCATTTACATTTTACTCTGCCAAAAGTCAAGCCTCGGACACTGCATGATCTACCATGAGATCATGGAATAGATGATTGGCGCCATGTCACTGAGGGTTGCTCACATTTGATCCAATCAAGTTTTGCTGAGACCTTGTTGTCCGCTCCATCTCCTAATCTCCTTTCACTGTCAGATATGCTAACGCAAGTGCCTCGGACTGTTTCGCCCCAATTCCACGGTACTCGGCACCCCATATGCTATCCCAAAAGATGGGGCTTTAGGCTTAGTGTGGGCTTAGTGTGGGGTTTGTACGTGGCGTGAAGAATCAGCGCGGGGTATAGGACAATGCAGGCTGCAGACACGTCAGAATAATACACAGTAGTGGGGAACGGCAAGTTCGGATTAGGTGGTAGGCTGGCCAGAGTGGTCCAATACCGCAAATCAGGCGTTTGTGGAATGACGACCCGCCTAAGAAGAAAAAGATGTTTAGCAAAGTTTACAATTACGGTAAAACCTTTATGGCAATAAACAATCTCTTAAATGGCTAGTAAGGAGGGCATATATTTTCCACATGTTGATTTCCATTTCGGAGGTATCCCGGAATATCTAACGAGTAGATTGGCGGACACTAAGGAACCATTTCTCGAACATACTGTGGTGGGGAAAGTCCTATCAGAGCACATAGAGTTGCAGGACGTGGAATAGAGGGTAGTTCAGTAGCAGCACTACATTTCGTAGTTATCGTCAAGTTTTAGATTGGTTAAAAAAGGTTATAAAATTGTTGTTTTTTTATAGTACAGCCTAGCTGTATTTATATATATAAGATCCTCGTAATAGAATAGAGTTGAAATTAGGTGATAGCAAGTAACCTCGTTACATTCGTTCCCTCCTTCTTTCTTCTACTCGCCCTCGAGTTCTAATTATAATAGTAATAGTTTATAACTACTTAGAAAATAAGAAAAGAAATAAACGAATAATAGTTAGTACGCGGCTATATTGGATAGTCGTAGAAGTTATAATCTAGGCAAAGTTATAACGTGGTTTATCAGTACCCCGGTCATATCAGTACCCCGATCACTTTTCGCGACCTTCGTACGAAGAATCAATATTAAAAATAACAACGAATTATAATTAATTAAACTAAGTACGGATCCACTAAAGATTATATAGTAATAGTATCTGAATATGTTCTTGAATTATGACCAGCCTCTCCACAAGTGCCATAGTGTCATACGACCAAATTCCCGTCTCCTTGAACACCCCCCCTCGAACGATTGTCGCGTCGAATCTGCTCGTCTACCTTAGTTTGACTTAGAATATCGTATGCATCCTCGACAGTAAGTATACCCCCTTGATGGATATATATCTTTTTAGCCCTACGACGTTTACTAAGTGCCTTATTTGCTATACGAAGTGAACGTATCTTGGCTTATAATAGAGTCACCTCGTGAGCTAATAGCTTGGTTCCTTTTGCTAGTGAGGCAACTGTCTAGAAAATCGGCGTTAGCGAGCTTCCTTGGTGACGTACAATACGACCTTTAACTAAAGTTGACTACGAAAGTACCTCCGTTGGGTTATAAGGCGTTTGAGAGACCCAATGGTTGTCGTCTACCGAGGGGAGCCGAGGAGGTATAACTACTTGTAGATTGACATCAAACTTAGATATAACCACTTAAGGATCGTACGGTATTAAACTAGCTCCTCGGAATCCAGCTTGGCTATTTTGGATCGAAAGTAACTACTCGTATACTGTTTTAAACGTAATAAAGAACTCGACCTTAGTAATATAATTAATATGAGCTTTAATAAAATACTCAATTTGAAGACCGTACGACCGTTTTAGTACGCTAAAGCATCCGATATCAAGTAGTTGAGTTAAGTAAGATGAATGAGTAGGTAAACAAAGAGGTATAATATTATTAGACTTGTAATATACTTGAAATACAGCCGAATTATAGCTCTCGTGGCCGTCGAGAACTAATATCCGATAGGGACCCTTTGCCGTACGAGTAGTATGCTTATCGAAGTGCTTTAACCATTCGAGACCTATCTCATTGTCCGTCTATCTATTGCTTATTGGTTTAATAGCCTAGTCGTACGGTAGACTACTTTTAGTATACCAATTTGTAAGGTGATTAATCCCCTATACGACCAGAAATAGAGGCATACTTCTGCCCTTACTATTAATACACACAATCGCTATAGCCTATTTACGATTGCTAGGCTAAACTGCCTTACCTCGGTTACGTCGATCGGAGCGTATAACCACCATTCTAGGATAGATTACGTCCATTATAAACCCTATCTCGTCGAAGTTATAGAAATCGCAATCTAAGACTCTATATTTCGCCCTTATGTTTCGTACGAGCTCAAACCACCCTCTAATAAGCATAGGATCTTCGTATAAGGCCCTTTGGAAGTCATAGACACGATTGAAACGCATCTTTAGTTCTAGACGTCGTCGTACGAAACGATAAGCCTAGAGCTTGCCGACGCGCTTCCCTCGACGCGTTTCGAGGAGATAATTAGCCATATCTTCAACACTAGCTAATCGAGGTACAAATCCTCTTGAATCTAGGTCAAGTATATATTGACTAATAACTTCCTCTTCAAGCTTAGTTAATTTCTGGGCAGCTAGTCGCCGTTCAGAAAGATTCGTACAACCGTTCATTCTATCAGTTAGTATAGAATAAGGCACGTTGTAGATCGTTGCTGCCTTTCGACGACTTAGCTTTTTCGTCGTACGAATAGCCTCGATAGCTAAGATAATTCTAGCTTCTTGAGTATGAATAGATATATTATGTTGTTAAACTAACGCGTGTTAAAGCTAGGGAGTACAGAAAACGCGAAAAGTGATCGGGGTACTGATATGACCGGGGTACTGATAAACCACGTTATAACCTAACGTTATTATCCCCCGGTTGTTTATCAACCGAGAAAATTTTACATACAAAAATTGTAAGTACGCAAGCTTGACAAAAAAACCCGGTCGTCAGCAACCGAGAGTTAGGGTTAACTTAGGGTTAATATTTTATTTGTTTAATCTCTCTCTATTTCGTACGAACAAAGATGGCAAATCAATCAAAAGATCTAGCTCAGGCAATTCCCCAAGTTTGGAGCCATTTGGTCTACTTAAATGTGGATTTTCAAGTACTTATCTATTTGGGTGATCAATACCAGTGTATAGTCAACCCCGTCGTAATTTCTAACCACTTGGGTCGCAAGCACCGTATCCCAATTGAACTACGCAAATAGATTAATTACTATATCCAGTCATTCCCAAGCTCGTACGACCATACTACAGTCAAATTACCAGCAAATGGGTCCTTTCCCTAGCCAATTATCGCAGTAGTAGACGGATTCCAGTGTCGCCAATGCCCCTTTAAAACCTAGGATCGGTCTAATATTCGAAAGCATACAAATAAGGTCCATGGCCAGTAGAGAGTAAAGGACCAAGAAAGCTTTACTTCCGTACGAATGCAATTATAGTTCAAGAATGATAAGGAGCGATATTGGGTAGTAGATGAAAATGCTACTACTACTATCACCACTGCTGCCCAGCCTAGTCATGTTATAGACAGTCAAGCCTAGAGGTCACCAGGTTTGATTTTCCCCGCCGGGCAGCTTAAATCAATACTAATCTATCCATTTTAGCTTCGTACGAAAAGATTGAGCAGGAAATCCAGCAGTGGAAAGCCTAGGTCCAGTAGCGTAGGCTAACTCTACTCTCCTAGCTAGCTATAGTTGAGTTAGACCCTTGGTTACGATACACTAAGTGGCACTAGGTCTTGGACAAGTCCTAGCACGACCTACTCTAGACATCTACCTACATCCGACTCCCCGACCCCCTAAAAGCAAGCTTGCACCGGGTCGTACGGGCGTGGAAGCGTATTTTCGACCGATGCTTGGATACCCTAGAGGCTATAGACCATAAGGACACTTTGAAGTGGTAGGGGTCTCCCAAAATCGACTCATCTAGCTAGCGACCGTTTGAGCTCCCTTAGAATTCTAAGACTCTCGCTCGGTATAGTATCCTTTAGGAGTAGTTCCTTTGCTATATCATTCGTACGACCCCTTTTGAGCTAGATAGTAAGACCGAGACCGGCGTAAAGCTAACTCCCGAGCAATAGGAATCTACTCAGAAGATCTTGGACCTCCTAGACGTTTAGCCTATATATGATTCGTACGATAAGGAGGCAGACTAGGACCTAGAGCTTACTACCGAAGTTATAAATTTATATTAGTTAGTCCTTATATAAGATTGTAGCTAGATCCCTTTATATAAATCCCCTTTGATATACTATCTAGCTATCTAAGAGATTGATCCTTATACCAAGGTATTCCGGGGCTCATTCTACTATACCCCAATCCTTGCTAGGATCTTATGGATAGCCCAAAGTATCCTTCTTGAGATCGCCGTTCTAGCTCGGGTATAGACTAAGCTAGGACTCAAAGGCAAGATAGATATCCCCTTAATCCCCATATGAATCTCTAAGATCTATGCTAGATATCTCTATAAGGGTTCTTTTAGTCCTACGTCAAGTATTCTAAGCCAGCTTGCTATAGGAAAGAAGCATAATTCTATATATAAAAATCCATCTAATATCCACTAGTCGGTCGATTTTTAGACTATTTACTTTGGAGGGATGCTCGTACCACTAGACAAGATCCGTACGATAGGTATAACTCTTATAAAGGAATACCAAGAGTAGCTTTAGGGACTTAGATTTAGCTTAGAGCTACCTACCGTCCAGCTTGACCAAGTCGTTAATAGTATGGTATAGAGTAGTAAATTCCGATAGTCCGACTATAGCTTTATTAGTAATACTAAGAATAGTTCTGATCTTAGAGTAGACTACTCCTATCTACTAAAGCTAGCCTAGAAAGGCCACGGTCAAATGATAGACCTTTCGTACGAAGAGGCGCAATAGATTAAGGCAAAAAAGTATTATTATCTAACCTAAGAAAGCTACTTCTTATATAAGCTTATGGTTCTTCTCTATATCACGGGAGGCCAGCCAGCCCGAGGTCTAGAGCTAGGGTCCATAAAGGTAAGTAATAGTATCTACTCTACTCGGAATATCTATATAATCAATAGACGCCTATTGTAAAGACATAGGTTTGATCAATGGCAGGATAGAGGTGTTTGGGAGCATAATAACCTTATATTGACTATATCCTATAGGTCTCGTACGAAGGACACAAAAAAGATAAGAAAAGAAGAAGAGAAAGAAACCAAATTCCATAACATGTCCCTCTTATATGCTTACTAGGTCCGAAACCCCTCCGACTCTGCTCATACTCGCTTACGCATACTGTCTTGGGTCATATGACATATGTTTGATCATATAACATATATCTAGATTCCCAATTGTCTATTCTGAGTATGTTAGGTTCTTACATTACCCCCCTCCTTTTGTGACTGTTTGTCCTCAAACAGTGTCGGGGGCGATACGATGGGTTTTCGGGGTGGAACAAAGAAAATCCTGCCTAGTATTGTTGATTTCTATTGACACAAAGGACAATACTAAGGATCTTAGTATTGTCGATTTTGAACAATAGCAGTAGGTAGATATAAGCCAAGAAATTTCCTCCTGGCTTTCTCTCTTTCTTTCTTTCTTTGGCTTCCTGAAAAAATCACAAATCGTACGTATGCCTCCAGACTTGTTGTTTGGATACTGACTTATATAGACAATCAATCAATCAATCAATCAATCAACGTAGGTTTATGGTCGGGGGGGTTTCGTAGGGGTTTCGGTCTCGCTAATCATAAGTATAGCACCATGCCTGTCCCTGTTCCCGCCGGTGCCCTCCCGGGTGCCCACCGAGTCTGTTGCGTGCGGTGCCTACGCCGCATGAAGGTCCATAGGGACTATGATTGTGATTTCTCAAAGAAATCATCTAAGAAGTGTGCCTATTACACACAGCAGAACGCGGCGTATGTTCCGGTAAGTTCCTTACAGTTTCCCACTCCGAAACCCCTCCGACTTAGCTCATACTCTATAGCTGCCTTGGTTCGTGGAGGAGGAGTTCGCGGCTCTTCGGGTGTGTGGGGAGGAAGGAGAGGTCCGGGCTGCCGCGGCAGCGCTGGATGAAGTCCTATTGGTAGCCGACGCGGAGGCTCCAAAGGACCTTGCCTCCTGCCAGATGGCTCTTCTAGAGGAGACTCGGTTCCTGCGGGCCGAAACTCGACGCCTTTGGGAGCAAGAGGAGGAGTTCCGGGGGGAGACTCGTGCCTTCATGGCAGAGGCTCGCGCCTGGATGGAGGTAAGTTCTGATTCAGATCCGAAAGCCCTCCGAATCAGTTCTGACATCCATAGGGGGTAATGGTGGAGAGGGGTGCGGCTGCCAAGAAGGCGCCCACCAAGAAGGGTGGAAAGAGGAAGCGGGGGGAGGTCGGGGGGGATTCGGCTTTGGGGGGTACTGCCACCACCACTGGCTTTGGTCCCGAGGGCGGGGAGGAAGAGGAGGAAACTAGGGAGTAGGCCCTGTTTCGGAAGGGAATCTTCTCTGTTCTCTTCGTGGTATTGACTTCGATTGGGCCCTAGTACGGTAGTAGCCCTCTATTGGTGGATCTAACTAGGTGTTCCAAAAGGGTTGATATTGCAAGAGAATAGGTAGATACGCCTTAAATCAAAGGGTAGTTCAGAATGAAATACAACCCTCTTTTCTTCTGATTTTAAGCCACCGCTATTACTACTTGACTAAGTGATTCTTAACTGGGTGATTATCTGCCAAGTGATCATAATTCTCAATTCCCTTTTCCTAGGCATTCAACCAGTCGGATAGGTTTCGGGGGGGTCCCGGCTTCGTAGGATATAGCTGATAGAATTCCTGTAATTTCCTAGGGGCTCCTATGAAGTTAGATACTAGGTACTAGGTCGGATCCGAATCGTGGCCGACCCAGCTAACTTGATATTTCAAGGAGTTCCTAACCAATTTGACAGCTAGTATCTCTTGGACTTCCTATTCTTCTTAGCCTGAAATAACCTCTGGATCTAGGGCAGGCTTTTCTTGACCTGGCAGAGGGTTATTTGGGTACTTAGAAAGTACGTCTGAGGAGAACACATCGTGGATCCTGGATCCAGCTGGTAATTCCAATCTATAGGCATAGCCAACTTTTTCCAATATTCGGTAAGGTCCCTTCCACTGGTCGGATAGCTTTCGGCTAGGTTTCGGGTTCTTTAGATTTTTGGCTGAAAGATATACCAAATCGTTCACCTAGAGATCAACTGCTCGTCTATATCGATTTACGGAGTCTGCCATTCGGTTCTGAGCTACCTGTATGTTCTCTTGTGCTTGTTTCCATCCATCATGCATTCGAGAGGCTATCTGAACTGCTCTTTCGTAATTAAGCTTTTCTAGGGCATTGGTTGGTTTGGGCGTATCCCAATCCCAACTTGTTCTCGGATCCAGTCCGAACTTGAGCCGATACGGAGCTATACCTATAGATGAATAAGGTAGAGTTATTTGGGCTCTATCTATCATAGGTATTAATTCGCTCTAGTTATCCTAGTAGTAATTCACGAAAGGCCTGAGTCTCTAATCGATATATCGATTCATGATCTCAGTTTGTCCATCAGTTTGCTTATAGTAGGCTGTAGAGAGCTTGATCTTGGTTCCAATGATCCTATAGAACTCCCTCCAGAAGGAGGATACAAATTGAGGTCCTCTATCGGATACAATACTTTCCGGGGTGTATCCGAATCTATAGATCCATTTTATGAATAGCTCTGCTATACCTTGTGCGTCAATGGTTTTATGGCAAGGTATGGTTACCGAATCCTTTCCGAGTCGATCTATGAACACTAGAATGGAGTCGAATCCATGCTTGTCAGGTGGGAATTCTTTGAAATCCATGTATAGGTGTTGCATAGGGTAATCAGGTATAGGTAATGAGTGTAGCATGCCTTGCTGTTTGCTAGTATTGACATACGCAGCCTTGCATTCCTTACAATTACTTACATACCGTTTACAGTCCGAACTCATTCCGACCTAGTAATACTTCGGTGCTAGCAATTGGTAGGTTTTCACACCACCTGGATGTGTACTAGAAATTTGTCTATGAGCTTCTTGTATAAGCCTAGTGCACAACTAGGTGTTCCGAATCACACATAGCCTCCCTTGGTATAATAACAAGTTATCCTAGATAGTATATCCACTTGGTAACCTATCTCGTAGGTCGTGGAAGGATTTGCGATTCGTTTCCCGTAATTCCTAGACAAGTTCCTCGGAATTAAGTAGCATATCCCGATTCTGATCCGAATCGGCTCCGATACTGGCTATAGTAGTAATAAAAGTATTAGTTAGCTCGGTGACAATCCTTTCATCTAGTCGGTTTGTTCTTAGAAGAACCCTCGAACGACTATTATGCTTAATGATATCGTAAGCCTAAACATCTTGCTCTCTTCGACTTAGGATATCAGCCTTTTGGTTGTTCTTGGCTGAGGTATATATGATCATGAAATTAAAGTCAGACAAGAATTCCATCCACCTAACCTATTTGGTAGTTAAGACTTTAGTAGTCATAAAGTATTCTAAAGATCGATGATCCGAATACACTCCGACTCGGCTCTGAACTAACATAAGCTCGGGTCGCTACTTCTTGAAGGATTTCACGATAGCAAATAGTTCTTTATTATGGATTTCCCAATTGACTTCGGATCCAACTAGCATATGGGAGGTAAATCCTACAGGGTACCAGTTCTTATCTATATGTTCTTGAGAAAGTACTCCTACAATCATACCATCTGAGGCATCTGTTTCTAGCTTCGTAGGGAGTTCGGGATCGAAGTGGTAGGTTCCTTGTACCGTGAGCAACTGGTGCTAGAGTTCTTTAAAAGCATTATCATATTCTTTGGATCATATAAAAGGTTCTAAAGGCCTTGTGATGTTACTTATAGGCTTTACAATCTTCCCAAAGTCCCTAATAAATTGTCGATAGAATCCATAGAATCCTAGAAAGGATTTGGCACCTGTAATTATAGTAGGTACCTTCTAATTCTTAATAGGTTCTACTTTATTAGGATCGATCTCGATACCCCTCGTAGTTAGAATATAACCAAGGTACTTAGTTCGAGTTACGTGGAATTCGCTCTTCTTGATATCAGCTTGTAGTCCAGCCTCTCGAAGCCTTCCTAACACTAATTTGATATGGTTCTAGTGATCCTCTATGTTCTCTGAATAGATAAGGATATCATCTAGGTAGGCAGTACAAAAGTCATCCAGGTAATCCATTAGGATATCATTCATATACCTTTGGTAGGTGGCAGGGCTATTGCATAATCCAAAGGGCAGGACCTTGCATTTGTATAGTCTATAGCGAGTACGGAAGCTAGTATAATCCTCCGACTCGGGGTCCATTCGGATCCTATGAAATGCCTAGCGAATATCCAACTTGGTAAACACCTTAGCCTTTGATACTCTTGTCAAAAGCTCATCTATTCGTGGAATAGGGTAAGGATCATTCCTGGTTAAGGAGTTCAGCTTTCTGTAGTTAATACAGAATCGTAGGGTACTATCTGCTTTCTTAACAAATAGTACTGGTGAGGCAAAAGGGTTATTACTATTGGTAATAAAGCCTTTTTCTAAATTGTCTATTAGGTATTCCTTCGTAGCCTAAAGCTCTTCGGAGGACTGTCGGTATAGAGGTGAGAATGCATTAGGAAGTGGTGCTTCCAAATGGATTTTGTGATCGTACAACCGATGTGGTGGTAGGACATTTGAAGCAGTTTTTGAAAACACATCCTGAAAAGTATTATAGTCGGAGGGTAATCGGTTCTGGATCAATTGTAGGGTATCGATATCATCCAGGGGGTTTCCAACTATCTCTTCTCTGATGCGGTCGATTTCATAGAGGCTAGTTTAAAAGAACTCATTCTCCCTTCTCTTCATCTGATAATGGAATGCATTTGTACTAATTTCACGGATGAAATTCGACTTAGTTGTCGCTTGGCCTCTCTATCGCTTGGGAATAGTCTTTTTGCCTAGTTGGCGACTCCTATCCGTACCGGATGGGTTTCGTAGTACTTTCGGGATTCGTAGAATTCTAGGAGTACTAGGCTGAATTCTCGTAACTATAGTTCTTTGGCGTTGAATACTACGTTCCAACTAATGGTCCCTTCGATTTGCATCAGCTTGGATATCTGGATGCTTGATAAGGTATTACTAGTAGGGTAGCAATAGCTCCTTATCCTATCTAGGAGTTGGTAGATATTGTGAAGGCCAAATAAACCGACTATACACCGGATCCACTCCGAGTCTGAATCGCTTCATCCACTTGTTCCCAACTATAACATCCTAGTTCCCTAGGTTAAGAATAACAAAAGGGTAGTTATATATACGTCGGCCCTCAATAGTAAAATGCAATCGAATATAACAAGAAGCCCTACTCTAGACCTCTCCTTAGGGTTAGGGTTAGGGTTAGGGTTAGGGTTAGGGTTAGGGTTAGGGTTAGGGTTAGGGTTAGGGTTAGGGTTAGGGTTAGGGTTAGGGTTAGGGTT
>JALRME010000062.1:0-114333 GCA_026120035.1 Coleophoma eucalyptorum
GGTTCGACTGGTACAGCAAAAGTTCCATGGAAGCCCGGTACTTCATACGTCACATTTCCTGGACGAGTTGTCAGCAAAACATGGCGAGCATCCATGGAGTGAGTTTCTCGTACCCATATCAGTCCCATACCCCCCGACCTCAACATTACCAAGATTACAATTGTATATTAATCCAAGTGTTGCCATGGCATCTGCAAATTCCTCGCAGATTGTTTCGTTTGGTCGGATTTCAGCATATGGAAGCATTCTAAGGCATCAGGTCAGATTTGATAGAGATGGTATCTGGGCTACTAACCCTTCTTCAATCGAAAACTTGCAATCAGTGGCGATTGCAGCACCCCTCACACAGTTCTCGACTCTCCTCCTGAGCTCGCGGGCCTCATTCAAGGTTGCAGCGCGGACGTTGATGTCAACCGTAGCTCGGTCCGTAATTATGTTGTTGGTAGTATTAGCGTCCTGCTTCGTGGTGATGCCGATTCGGTCAGTGGGCCTGCACTGCTGACGCAGCAATCCCACCGCTGCGTAAGCCAAATTTGCAGCGTCGAGAGCGTTGATTCCAAGCCACGGCGTCGCGCCGGCATGTGCTGCGAGTCCTTCGAAATGAGCCTTGAACATGACCCCAGCGAGACAGGTCCCAAAGGATGTACCATCATTGCTCTCTTTCGACTTGGGAAAGGGATGTACCATCAGAGCGGAATGGACGTCTTTGAATGCACCTGCATCTAGAAGCTTTATCTTCCCTCCACCACCTTCTTCAGCTGGACAACCCAGCAACCGGACACGACCATGAATCAGCATTTTCTTTAGAGCGGCGACCACTCCTAAGAATGCCGCCATAGATGCAGTGGCAATTAGATTGTGTCCACACGCATGTCCCACGACAGGAAGAGCATCATATTCAGCACAAAAAGTGACTACGCGACCTCCCGTACCGAACTCAGCTTCGAAGGAGGTTGATAGGCCATATGCATGTTTCTGGTGCGGAATTCCTTGACTCTCAAGAAATGCTGTGAGAGTTGCATGAGCTTGTACCTCTTCATAGCAAACCTCTGGACAGTCATGTATCTATGTAGTTCACTGTTAGAAGGGTTGATTTCCGATAGCCTTTGGGAGGCTAGTTTGATTCCCTACCTGCAAGTTCATAGCGTGTAGTTCCTGATCTAGCACATCTACACCACTGATGATAGCCTCCCTTGCTTTCGCATCTCTACTGATGATACCCCTAGCACGAGGATGGGGTAGCAGAGTTTGCGTCATGTTGCCCGAAGAATAGGCTACAATTGGAACCGGTTACACTTTACAATCCAGTCACTATGGTGGAAGAAGTATAAATATAGCTTCTGTAGGAGAGAAAGACGGTGACGTGAACAAGCAAGGCTGGAGTATGGTTCCTGAACCCATTCTCAGCTCGCTTCCATGTCGCCAATAATCCAACCAATCACAACAATTCATATATTGCAAAATTGCTATCTCCATGGGTTCCCCCACTGTTCAGATAGGTAAATAATCTGCGACCTCTCCGTGGAGCGGCATTTTATCTTGTGGAGAGCATCGGCTAGATGTGCCATTCCTGTGCTTGAAGGAAGGGGGTTGATTGTCTGCCATACCCCAAAACATCGAAACAGCTCACTTACTATATGATTGGTGAGGATAGCTGAAGATCTGCTTTAGTGCATGCTAACTGAGATCAATAGGAGATAATTTAGGCCAGAATTTGGCCTATAGTGCTTATATATAGGAGAGAGTGTGTACTCCGCTACTGCCCAAAGGTGTTTGCACTATGGCAGTAACTAAGTTGTGAGAACAAGCGATGGGATTAATATTGATACAAGGACTGTTAAAGATTAAAACGGTTGAGGTGGATAGCAATAGAGTAAGCATCTAGAAAAGCAAACAGCGCACTAGTACCTGGATGATCCTCTTTTGGCTCAGAAAATACAGTCTACAGAGCGGGTCTAGCTCACATAATCACTTCTCACAGAAGAAATTCTCTCTGACAGAAGACTAAATATTCAACATGTTTATCCGCTTTCCTCTAACCCATCCTATCCCTCGGAATAACGGCTTGGTCTTCAAAAAAGGCCCGGAGAAATCATTCCCTGGATGATGTACCTGTTGGAGAATCCTTTAAGACCATGTCATTGTCAAATTACTCGTTACCATTATCTGTGATACCACTACATACGAGTCGCAGGAAAAGATAAAGAAAGCAAAGTAAAACTCGGAATAGGGGAGACTAGGTTTTCTATTTCACAAAGTCTTACTCTTTATTCGATCTTCTCTGCGCTCCCGGACTGAATTCTACTCCTCGAGTTCTTGTGGTGCATAGAGATGTTCGTAGTACCTAGAGGTTCAACCCCGGTGCTTTTGTGGACCAGGAATGTATAGAAGGCAATGGATTCCACGCATTTCATCAAAATATTTTCAGAAGAGCACGAGCCAAGGGACTTGAGATAGTCTGAAATCTTTGCAGGGAGAAAATTAGCCAACAAATGCTCGCTATTTGTATTTGAATTGTTTTACCACTCGCACGCACCGCCCATCTTACACCAGTTCACCACAACGCCAAGTTCTTCGTCAACTCCCCATCACTTTTCGTTTGGTCCAGCAATCAATACCTTGATTCCCTTTCCTTCTTTGACGGCCTTGAATGCCTCCTCAGCCTCCTGGAATTTGACCGTTCCAGTAATTAAAGCCTTGACATCAACCTTGCCAGCTGCGACCAGCTCAACGGCCAGCTTGTAATCACCACTGCCATATCTGAAACTTCCACGCGCAGTAATTTCCTTTGCACAGAATGCCATGATGGGGAAAGTGATATCTGCTTTACCCATACCTCCCTGGACGTAATGGCCTCCTCTCCTAACAACGTGGATGCTCGTCTGGATACTTGGTTCAGCACCAGAGGCATCAATGACTGCATCGGCACCTTCACCAAGATCACACTCCTTAATCAAGTTGGCAGCATTCTCCTCTGCGGATACGCGCCCTGGTGTGAAGGTATGTGTGGAAGTATACTTGGCAGCAAATTCGAGTCTTGAAGGTTGAATATCAACGGAGACAATTTTGGAAGCTCCGTAGCACTTCGCAATTGCACAGCAGAGGAGCCCAACCGGTCCCGCGCCCATTACGACAACAGATTGGCCGGGCGCAACATTGGCCTGTTTGACGATGTGCACAGCTACGGCCAATGGCTCAATAAGAGCACCTTCTTGGAGCGAAACATGCTCGGGCAACTTATAACAAAAGTCTTCGGCAGCGGTGTAGAAACCAGCCAAAGTGCCATCGTATGGTGGCGTGGCAGCGAAGCGCATCTCATTGCAGAGGTTGTAGTGACCAGAGAGACATGGCTCACATCGTCGGCATGGAGTTCCAGGCTCCAAAGCCACTCTGTCTCCAAGCTTGAGCGACTTGACTGCAGATCCTAGACTCACAACCGTTCCGGCTGATTCGTGACCCAAAACCATGGGTGCTTTCAGCACGAAGCTCCCAATGGCTCCATGTACCCAGTAGTGCACATCACTGCCACAGATTCCCGTATAATTGATGGCGAGGATAACATCGTGTGGTCCTGGTGGAGCAGGCAATGGTTTCTCCTCGAAGGTAACATCGAATGGCTTGTTAAGGACGAAGGAAAGGTTCTGGTAGGAGAACTATGGTCAGCTCCGTCTGACACGAGGTAACAAGCAACTTACACTTTTGCCTTGAACGCCTTCCAGAGTCGCTGTTTGTGCCATTGTTCTACTGGTGATGGTGATGGTAAAGCTCGAAACTTTGAATGATTAAAATAAATTCAAATCCCGAAGAGAAAATTTGGGTTGAAAGAGTGGTTGATCAGGAACAGCTCCTAGATTTCCCACACGTCTGCATCTCGGGAGACTTGCCCCGCCAAAGACGACCTCATTATTTATGGCGACCCCGAGACGACCGGGTAAATATGGATTGTGGTTTGGGCGTCGCTGATTGGAGCGGGTAATTGCAAAGCGATAGTAGCCTCAGGTGCTGGCATGGCTGGATCTTTACCAGGTAACTGCTTACCGTTTCGATGGATCCCACCGAAACGAAACCCCTAAGCTGTTACCTGTTATGCGCTTCAATGGGAGAAGAGTGGATGCCGAAGCTAAGAGCTTTGGCATGATCTTTGCAGCTATCCTGCATCGTCAAGAAAGCACAAGACAATGCAATTCGGAGGCCTCGGCCCAAGAGATTAACACTACCTCACTCGCACAGAACAAGCAAGCCATACAATCCCATATCTAGTCATGTCGAACTGAGATATCAAATGGACATTAAGACCTTGGAACATCCTAAGCCATATACTTGCTCTAGCGCATAACTTCAGTCATATGTCGGCGAAGAGATTTGGTAAGAAACACCCCTTTCAGCTGTGCTAGCAAGAAATACATCGGTCCTAATTGGTGTAACGCTTTATGGGTACTCTCCAAAATATAATGCTTTACTCGAAAAGACTTGATCAGCGGCAGAAATCTTTTCTATTCCGGAAAAGGTATACAATATTCTAGAATCGATGTTAACGTTGTCCTTTGGCACCTTATGGCCCATACACTGAGTTTCCGTCAAGACTTCAATGGTGTCTCAATTCCCTATCAGGTAACTTAAAGGAGGTATAAGTAATATAACGATGTCTATTTAAAGAGGTACTCCAGAAAAAGCTTCATTTCTTCATCCTCACGAAGAAATATTCATTACGTCGGTGAGCATGGGGACGGCAACCTAGCTTCCAATTTAGGTCTTCGTAGGCGGTATTTACCGGCAGAATATTTTCCCCATCCAAAATTTTGGTTGCGACTCAGTTTAATTGTGGTCCAACTCAGCGCAAAGATGGATATTCTCAAGCTTCTGTCGCGATCGACAAAACAAACAGGCAAGAATGCGCCAGGCAAGGGGGCGGTGGTACTGCCATCCGCTGGCACATCAGCAAATCCCCAGTTGTTCCACGATGAGATTCCGGAGTCGAGAGGGAAGAAGAGGAAGCGTGGTGGTGAGAAAGCAGACGTGGTAAAGCAGGGTGAAGAAGATGAAGAGGTTGACTTCTTCGCCTCTAAGTCTGCGGCTCCGAAGACCAAAAGAGAGAGAAGGGAGAGCGGTGGAGAGGAAGAATCGAAAAAGCCAGAGACTATGCTCGACAAAACACAACTGTTGGACGAAGAGGAATGCAGACAGATTCTGAAATCTCATCGGCTGAAGCACACGCTACTCCCTTCGGCAAAGGCGCAGGAAAAGAAAGTCAAGAAGTCGAAGAAGGGGAAAGTAGACAAGAAGAAATCAGCTACTAAGAACGACTACAAACACCTCTACCCACAGCCTTTGACAGCATTCGCAGATCTGCGTTCTACCTATCGAATCTCAGGTCGATTGGCGGAGAATTTAGCGACACAAGGATACAAGATCCCGACCGAGGTTCAGATGGGAAGTCTACCACTGCTCTTACAGCCAGAAACCGCAATTAAAGATGTTGCAGAACTTGAGGGTGTTTCAGCCGTGGATTTACTTGCTGTGGCCCCAACTGGAAGTGGAAAGACATTGGCATTTTTAATTCCAGCTGTGAACAGTATTGTGCAGCGTAGGAGACTGAGCGAGGATAAGAAGACCCATGGACTGCAGGCAATAATCGTCGCCCCTACGAAGGAACTCGCAAGCCAGATTGTTAATGAGGCTAAGAAGCTCAGTGTCGGTACTGGTATCAAAGTCATTGGAATGAAAAAGGGCATGAGAGTGGTGGAGGAGGAGAGCGAAGAGACTGTTCAAGAAGAGGAAAACTCAAGCGAGGAAGAAGAGAGTGACGAGGAAGAGCCAAAGACAGGCAAGAAATCAAAGCAGCCAATTGCAAAAGCTGATATCTTGGTCACAACTCCTCTCATATTGCTACACGCCTTGGCAACTAAGAATCCCGAAATACACGCGCCCATGCCTTCAGTACGGACGTTGATATTGGATGAGGCAGATGTACTTCTCGACCCTTTATTCAGAGACCAAACACTTGGGATCTGGAATGCATGCACAAACCCAGAGCTTCGGGTGACGCTATGGTCCGCAACAATGGGCTCGAATATCGAGGCTCTAGCATCTTCTACCATCGACGAAAGACGAAGAAAACTTGGTCTAGATTTAACAGCCAGAGTTGTCCGTCTGGTTGTTGGATTGAAAGATTCTGCCATACCAAATATCACTCATCGACTGATATATGCTGCCACAGAACCAGGAAAGCTCATTGCACTCCGTCAGTTGTTACATCCAACGGCCAAATCAACAGATGCCACGCAGTCGCTTCGGCCTCCATTCTTAGTGTTCACACAAACTATTCCCAGAGCAGTAGCTCTGCATTCTGAGCTTTTATACGATATTCCAGCCGAGGCAGGAGGATCCACTCGAATTGCAGTATTACATTCTGATCTCTCTGACGTTGCTCGAGATCAGGTCATGACTCGCTTCAGGAATGGGGAGATTTGGGTCTTGATCACAACAGATATTTTGTCACGGGGTGTTGACTTTAAAGGTATCAACGGTGTAGTAAACTATGATGTCCCGAATTCTGGGGCTTCTTACATCCATCGTGTTGGCCGTACTGGACGAGCAGGCCGTGATGGTGGTGTTGCTGTGACATTTTACACCAAGGAAGATATTCCATATGTCAGAGACGTTGCCAACATCATAGCAGCGTCAGAGAAGCAGGCGGGCAAGCCAGCGAGCGAAGCTAGCATGCAAAAGTGGCTCTTGGATGCTTTACCAAAGCCGTCAAAGGAGGAAAGGAAGAAGCTGAAGATGCATGGAGTCGAGGCGAGACGCTCCGGGCTTTCCAAGGAAAAGGGCAAGGATGGAAAGGGTGATAAGATGAAGATTAGTACCAAGAGTGGTTATGAAAGAAGGATGGAGAACAATAGGAAGGGTGCAATTCAAGGCAGCAAGAGGAGAGCACAGGAGGTTGAAGCTACAGCGGAGGAAGGTGGTGAGGAGAGCGAGTGGGGGGGCCTTGATGATTAAAGCTGTTAATGCATGTGGAAGATCCATTATTTTGAGCATCATTAAAGGATTTCATTGAGGATTCTATAGGAAACTCGGGGTTTTGCAAGCTCTCACAGCTGGACCCTGCAATACAAATAACTTCAAAGATTTTGTGTGATGTTGTTAGCTGATCTTCGAGTGTTTTCGGATGTTTTCCCATCTATTTTAAACTTTTGTATGGTTTCTGAGAACCATTTAGCCTGCAATCTGCCTAGAACACAAGGCTGCGAAGTAAGTTTGATAGCAAGTGGTCCGACCGGACTCCCGTACTCCACTCCGTACCTACGTCCAATGTTAAACTCCACAATAAACCATCAAGGAACCAGGATGTTGCGATCCTGAGACCATGAAGGTATATCTAGAGCACAAGACCACATCCGGGGAATGTTCACGATCTTAGGAAAACGAGATCGGGATGGTGAGATTAACCTTGAGGACGCTGGCCTTGAGTCTTATCTTAGCAACAGTGCTACTACTGCTCTGTCGTCTGAACACTGAGGATCTTCTCTTCGGCGTCGTGATATCTCGTCCTCACGACAGCCTTTCCAAGCAGCCATCTGTAAATCCATACGCCACAGACGTAACGACTTCCAAGGACTCGTTTCTAGAGGCGTTCTTGAGCATCGAAGATGCGTTGCCGTTCGATCATGCAGCCATCCAGTCCGTGTGCGCGAGCAAGGGATGGAGGAAAGACGTGGTCTTCACATGCGACTACATCGCAGGAGGGATTGGCAACGTACGAAACCACCTCCTCAACTGCATCCGCTACGCGATTGAAGCAGGGGGTTCTCTCGTCATACCTAGTGTCATGCGCCGGAAGCAAGACGATCTTTCAGAAATAGAAACAGAGGATTGGATGGACTTGGAGTACTTGTTTGATAAGGAGTGGTTTCTCAACCACTTGACGAAGGCTTGTCCAGAACTGAAACTGTGGCAAAGCCTGGATGATATCCCCGCCAGCGCCGATGGCAATATGAGCCAGAAACTCAAGCTATTACCAGGTAGTCTGGACAGCTGGGTTCCAAAATGGGGGCTAGCACACCCTAATAGCTGGCGAACATACTTTGATGAATGGTTAGACATTTACGGAGGGGATTCTAGTAATAAGACATGTCTTGTAGGCATTGGAAGAGCATATTTGGAATTTCCAGTGATGTATGATGGTGAAAAGTTTGTGGAGGAGTTTGGGAAGATCTTGAGGTTTAGAAAGGACGCAAGAGTCTTGGCTGGGACTGTCCTCTGGGAATTACAACGAAGGTTCTTTCACAACAGGGCAGTTGTTTTACCAACAAGAGGCCAAGTCATCGCCGATACCTACATTGGAATTCATCTGCGTACAGAATCAGATGCTGTAAAGGCCTGGCCTGATGCTGATTGGAAGTTCCAGAGATACTCAACGCAGTCGACCCTAGCTATTCAAGAGATCAGTCAAAGCACTTTGAAGGTTGTATATGTGGCCAGCGGGAACACCACGGAAGTCGCACGCTTCGCAAATGATGCCTATGCCTCGACTATTTTGTCTAATCTTGCTGGGGTTGTTACAAAATATGACTTGCTCTCAGATGAGAATAAGAAGGCCCTCGATAACTTCACCTTTGATCAGGCTGCGTTGGTGGATTTCATAGTCATGGAAAAAGCATCTAGATTTGCTGGTATTGGCCATAGTTCGTTTGCGTGGAACGTGGCCTTGCGAAGACATCTTTTGGTCAAGAAGGAACGTAGCTTTCTGTCCGGACCGAATCTATTGCATGATAGCCTGAGTGACATATGGGGCATTACGAGGTCTTATGTTGAGTATTCTAACTGCATGTGGCCTTAAGAAATTCGAATTACGAAGAGTAGGGCCGAATTAATGGACTTTCAGTTTGAGTATATCTCCAGGGATATAATACGGCAGTTGGGCAGGTCCAAGGCATCCAAATATTCGTTCTTGTACAATCAGCGAATATCGACGAGAGATTCCACGAGCAACGAAAGAGAAACAAAGCTGTTACGAAATAACGCGCAAATTTACAAGGACCTGATTGTGATGTCAGCTTATCCGCTTTGGACATATGAGCGGGGAGAGCCAAAGTGACGATATGCTCCATCCCATTTCACTAAACACCTCCCACCTGGCAAGCAAATCCAATACAATTTCTGGAAATGGCAACACTAAAACCGTTCAAGATTTTTGTTTCTGAGGATCTCCTTTCATTCATAACCCAACGTATTGAAACAGCACGCATACCACCGGGCCTTGATTTCCCTTCCGGTCGAGAGTGGGAGGATGGACCGCCCCCAGATGTCATCTCGCATTACAAAGAATACTGGAAATCGAAATACGACTGGCGTGCCGTAGAAGCAAGATTAAATGATGAATTAAGCATGTTCACAATACCAATTGAGGAAGCGGATGAGGTCTTGACTATTCATTTCGTGCATCATCGCAGTGAAAACGACGGTGCAATCCCTTTGTTATTTCTGCATGGATGGCCGGGAAGTTTCCTCGAGGTATCTTGCCATTTCGCGTGTATAACCGACAACGAGAGACACCAGCTGACAAAATTCAAAAGGTCGAAAAGATCCTCCCCCTCCTCACCAATCCGTCTAAACCAGACCAGCAAGCATACCACGTCATAGCCCCATCCTTGCCTGGATATGCCTTCTCTTCAGGACCAAGCAAGCCAGGCTTTACCCTCAAGAACATAGCTAATGTGAACGCCAAGTTGATGCACGCGTTGGGATATCAGAAATACATGGTCCAGGGCGGTGATTGGGGCTCCTTCATCACGAAGGTTATGGCCATCAATTACCCACAGCATGTCCTGGCATGCCATACCAATATAGTCGTCGTTGGCGGTTTACCGGATTGGTTCTGGAGTCCCTGGAGTTTTGTTAAGGCGATTGCCTGGGCAGCATTGCAGGGTGAGGATAGCATTTTTAAGAGAAGTATGTGGTGGAGGCAGAAGGAATCTGGTGAGTTCTATCAATTTGTCATGAACGTCTTGTCTGAATTCTAGGCACTTACTCTTTGCCCTTCCCTGCAGGCTATTCAGAAATCCAATCTACGAAACCTCAAGCGCTCGCATATGGACTCACGGATTCCCCGTTGGGCCAGCTGGCTTGGATCCTAGATAAGGTTCATCCACTCGTCGACGAAGGTTTCATACTTAGTGAGGAAGAACTTATCACCTGGACAATGGTAGGCCTCCCTTTCAATCTTGTTACTCCTTATTGAGTCAGTCACTACTTACTCGCTTGGCTTCACCACCCACTAACCCCCGCCGCTAATCCATCTAGATGTACATCCTCCCCACACCCTCCTCATCAGCCACAGTCTATAAGAACTTGAAACAACCCCTCTTGACCAATACCAAAGCCGATTTCCTCAACCCTGTAATCCCCTCATCCGTGGCCTTCGGAGCATCCATATTCCCCAAAGGTATCTATCTCTCCATCTATTATTATTCATAAGCTGCCTGCTCTCACACCCTCCCTCCCTTCCTCCCCCCCCCCTTCCTTCCAAAACATAATCCTTAAGCTTTCTCTTTCTCCCCCTTCTCAATATCAGGTTACTGATTGATCTTGAAAAATTAATCAGAGATCGCCTATGTACCGAAATGGTGGGCCCAGAAGTGCGTGGCGAAGAATATTCTCTTCTGGAAAGAACATAACCGTGGTGGCCACTTCGCCGCCACTGAGAGTCCCGAGGATCTGGTGAGGGATATTAAGGACTTTACAGCGCTGCTTGATGATGCAAGGGCGAGTGAGTTGAGAAGTGCTGGGGCATGATAATAGGTTTGGATACCATCAATACGTGATGGACGGCGAGGGAGATTTGAATTGGAAATTGCTTGATTCACTAGGAAGGAGTTGGAGTTTGGTGTCAAGGTTATTGTATATTCATATCTATATGTGAGGAATGCTACTGCAACGATAAAAAGTGATCCTGTCTAAGGAATGTCTTCGTTTGGTTCTGCAATCAAAAACTAGCGACGGATGAATTGAAAGATGAATAGCAAGCACGATTAAACCATAATGTGCAAAATGAATGTTTCAAAGGCGACAACAGGCTCCTCCTATGGACTTACCCTAGAAGCCCGGCTTAAGCAGACTCGACAAAACCAGTAAAGCAAAACACCATTTCTCATTCATCATTCAATCATCCACCGCCCTTTCAAGGAGGACATCACTCATCATCAACTCTACCTCCCAAGTAAAGCACATTCTCCCGAACGGCTGGGGTGACGAGGCCTTCGCCAGTATAGACGTACCGCATGACTTCCTTCCAAGCCTCAGCATGCGGAACAGGTATATCGATGGAGTCACCCTTGCGGACATGGCCAGACAGCATCAATGCAGCCAATGCAGGAAGATAGTGAAGGGCGTATTCAATATCTAAATACAAACAGGTAAGCGTTGAGCTCAATTTAGAAAAAGAAGTAAGGAATGAGGCATACGGATTGGAAATGCACCCGAGATGGCTGGCGAAGGTCGACCACCAGGGCTGGCGCAGCGTTCATCACCGCCAAATGCTGATGAGGATCGCATTTGTGAAGGCCCGCTGAGTGATTGGCGAGTTCGAACAGACTGGGGTGGTAGCACTTCGTGTTGGATAGGAGGAATGTTAGACCTTAGCTCTTCCACGTCGAATTGCTTCTGAATCAGAAATGGCTTGCGTTCTTTGTCCTTAGGGATCACACGTGCCCGTATCGTGGTACTATTTGAGATGACGTCGTTTCCTTCCTTCACTAGTGCAAGACTGGGCCGTCGTAGGTGAACGACATTGATGAAGGCATCAGCCGTTGACGCATTACCCAGATAGGTGTGACCCCAGGTTCGTAGTCGGTCATGTGTGTATTGGAAAGGAATCGCCCCTAGGACTTCGGTGGTGGTGGGGGCACCACTACCGGGTGCTGTTCGTGTGGCAATATTACTGAGTTTCACCAGATCACTCTGCTTAGAGCCATTAGCGGAAGGAGTTTCGTCCTTGGATTGTGCAGGAGAATCCTCGCAGATCTGTGGAAGCTTTGCTGCTGGTGAGGCGATGCTGAAATCGCTCAACTGCTTGGTCACTGTTGCAGTTGAATGTCGTCTTGGAGCATCTATTGAAAGTGCACCAGGAAGCTCACTTGTTGTGTCTTTGTAGATTCCTGGTTCAGCGTGGTCTCGATAGTATTCTCGAGCTACAAGAACACTTGGACTCGGCAGCGCGCTTGACTGCAAGGAGAGCATGGTTGCTGTGTATATGCCGGGGTTTGGGCCATCGATATCCTCATAGTTGGTCTCCAACGGCTGCAAGTTGTGTTTCTTTGAACGGCGAGGAAGTGTGGTCTCAGCCATACTGGATGGTATGTTTACCATGACCGTAAATACTCTAATATTGTCAGGTCTGACTTTTGAGTGATAGAAGATGGGGAGAGCCAAGGGGTATTTATTCTTGAATTTTGTGGTGTGCTAGCGAGGGGACAGTAGGTCGTCGTTGTTTCGACACAAAGATAAGCCATGCTTCAGAATGTCCGACGTGCCCCTTACTGTTGATGCCGTCGTGTGCTTGATAACAGACAAAGAAACATGCAAGATATGTAACAAGTCCACTAAGACGAGTAAAGAGAGCTTTGAGGAGGGTAGGATACTTCAGCTCACTCAAGCAAGGATTTAATACCAGCGAATGAAGTCTCGGAGCCTTGCCGAAACGCATTCTTATGAATGGCAGACTGTTCAATACGAGTCAGCCCTGCTTTGGCAATTGAATCCAAGTGGGATGGTCATGTCCATTTTCTTTCTACCGGTCAACTTGTCATAATCTGGATTGAGCAAAAGGTTTGGTGATGTGAAGGAGGAAAGCGAAATGGAGTCCTTGTCGTCTCTAGATAGTTCTAGCTCAGACCGAGGCGAGGAAGCGGCCGCTTCTATTCCTAAAGCTCGTCGCGTCGCCTTGCTGGCATCTTCACCCCGACACGAGTTCACGAAGCAGTGGGGACGGCAAGCCCAGTGATCTTTCACAATGTCCCGATCTTTGGAAGAGAGTATGGCAGCGAGTTATAAAAGCTTGAAGGAGGACTTCGTCTCCAACCTAGCTGGCGGGGAAATTGGAGAAATCAATTATGTTACAGTTGTAGCTCCAGTAAGCTCCAGATATTTTATTCGAGCCTGCTATGGCACGTTCTAACTTGCAACCAGGTCGCAGTTATCCTCTGGTCAGTCTTGCAGACTCGTCAATCGCTCTTTACAGTCTATACTCCCATTGCCTTCCTGGTCGATTTCTTCCTGAATGTGGGAGCAATCCTGCTTGCCATCACTCTCTATGCCGATAGCCCACTTCTTCTGAACCTGCTTCTCATTGCGCCGGCTATCTTAGTCTATGCCCTGCCATCAAACACTCCTCATAAGAAGAAGGCAAAGCCACCAGGAGCAGCTCCAACGAAAACTGCTAGCTCGCTCAGCCCTCTGCCGAAGAAGCCTTTCTTGACCACATACCGTGGTTGTATGATGGCAATAACATGCTTAGCAATACTTGCTGTCGACTTTAGAATATTTCCTCGCAGATTTGCAAAGGTTGAGACTTGGGGCACATCCCTAATGGACGTGGGTGTTGGTTCCTTTGTTTTCTCTGCCGGTGTGGTGGCTGCCCGGCCGATCCTCAAGGAACAGCTTGCAAATAAAACCTCGAAGTTAAGCACTCGTCTCTATGCTTCTGTACGACACTCTCTGCCACTCTTAGTCCTCGGCCTCATCCGACTCTATAGTGTTAAGGGCTTGGACTATGCTGAGCATGTAACGGAGTATGGAGTGCATTGGAACTTCTTCTTCACGCTAGGGTTTCTACCGCCTTTTGTTGCCATATTCCAGTCTGCTTTTCAGCTCATACCATCTTATGAAGGCTTGGCAGTTCTTTTGGGTATTGTGTACCAGATTGTCTTGGAATTTACCGACCTCAAAGCTTTCATACTGACGGCGCCTCGGACTGATCTCCTTTCCCAAAATCGTGAGGGCATCTTCAGTTTCTTTGGATACTTGGCAATCTTCCTTGCTGGCCAAGGCACTGGCATGTACATCATCCCGAGGGAGATGACCAAGACCATCAGGACCGGAGGCGAACATAGACAGAGGTTGCTGATCACCTTAGCAGCGTGGTCTTCTTTATGGATCGTGCTCTTCTATCTAGCTACGAATTATTCCTATGGGTTTGGATTGAGCGTATCTCGGCGATTGGCCAACCTTCCATACTTCCTTTGGATCTCAGCCTTTAACTGCACCCAGATCCTGGCATTCTGCGTTGTAGAAACTGTCTTTTTCCCAGCTGCGCACAGGAGCACTGATACCAAAGCGGAGAAGGATACGTATCAGTCTTCTACCAGTAAGGTTCTTGAAGCATTCAACCGGAACGGATTGGCTGTTTTCTTGGCTGCCAATCTATTGACGGGTCTGGTCAACTTGACCGTCCCAACCCTTTATGTGAACAACGTCCAAGCCATGGGAATATTGATGGCATATGCCATAACGCTCACAGGTCTAGCGGTGGGATTAGACGGCTACGATATTTCGATCAAACTTTAATACAAGAGGGCTTGCAATGTGTCAATCCATAATATGCATTGACGCAACGTACGAAGCCCGATGAACCGAAGCTCTGATCCTGGTTAGACAACGGTGCGCACTGGCAATTGTGGATGACATTTCGTGACCATTTCACTTGGATAACCCTTGATGTTTCCATGATGTGCAATTTCTGGGTGACTAAATGGGTATTGCGAAGACATGCATACACAGGAAACGTTAGCACACGGGTCGGATTCCTTGGATGGTGCTGTGGATGGCCATGCAGGCTTGGCCAGTATTGGTGAGAATGTCCACCTTCAAAACGGAACGGCTTTCACGTGCTGCCGTGCAGTGACTCTGATGGCCCACAAGGAGATCAATGACCGATGAAAGCGGTGATCCGCCCACCCGGGCATGATCTTGTATTGTAGCCTTGCTGACCTAAGACGAGGCTGGATGACGTGGAGAGGTAGAAGACAAGAAGCCAGAGTGCTGGGCAGTGGTGATGGACTTCTAGTCTATAGATTTGGATTTCATCACATCAGATCATCGTCCATTGTGCAGAAGTGGTTTTTTCCGGAAACAGGGTGCTGATTTGAGGCCCACCAGGTGTTGCTGAAGCATAAGAGATTCAAGTTGCAAGCAGCCTTCTCATCCTTTTATTGAAGCCAGCCGGCGAGGCTTCGTTAGACTGTGCATTTGGTACCTGAACTATTCCTTGTTTGTCTTGGCCTGTGGCTCTCATGCTCTCATAGGGGGCGCTAAGGCTGAAGCTGCTCGGGACTTTCACTCTCAGCCTATTATCCAATTTTACTCATGCGCATTTACAACCACGGCCACTGCTCTCCTGACCTGCTTCAACTTCGTTCTTAGGAGCGAGGTTTGCTTCAGATTTGGTACCCAGGAGCCATACGACGACAGAGTGTGCATTTACCTTACACGCCTTGAGTGAATATTGGTTATTACAGCCCAGAAACATTGGCGTCATCGTTCACAAGACGAGACTCGACTCAAAAATTACTGACGTTGAAGTTTCATTCAGAGCACGCACCACCAGTGCACCACAACGAGGGACGAACTCTCGTCCGAACTTCTGGACGGGTGGGCGTGTCAGGACTCAGAAAAGTAAGTCCGTGAGCACGCTGGACAGAATAGAAGAAGCATGGCGCCTCCGTGAACTCAAAAATTATGCTCGGCATCCCGTTATCATAGTCTCGTCTGCTCCGCGTTCAAGCCTCGTCCTAAAGCGAAGTGAGTTTTAAATAGTGCAGCCAGTTTGATGCGATGAGACCGAAGATCCTGATTGCCTATGAGCAGGGATGCGTACTGTATAAACAAACGCCTCATCTCCGAGCATCAATGCTGGATCGTCGGCTTTCTTTTTCGCTGGACCTTCCTACCCAAGAGGAAGATCAACACTGACCATGATCTGACTGACTTTAAGAATCGGGATGGCCGTTGGTTTTCAATGCAAATAAATTAGAACCGGTGAGGGATGATGAATATGGAGGCTCCTGTGGGCGGCTGGTTTCATGGATAGTCTTGACACCACTACCCGACCCGACTATTGTACAAGCCCATAAGCGTACTCCGACCTGTCTCCGCCTCGACGTCAACGCAGCAGGGCCTGGGTTTATGGGGAAAATAGCCACGTCAATGCAGATAAACAATGTTTATGCACTACTGGATACCATGTACCACGCTTTATCCTGATTCAACGCGCTCTTCCTCCTACGAGTGTCCACTACTCATCCTCCTTGGACCAGCGTAACCCTTTGTCCTGCGCTCACCGGCCGTCGCGTTGTGCAGGTCATAGCCACAAACGCGATGCGACGTGGGCCTTCAAGCAAGCAGACAGGGACACACGCTATTTATGAACTCGTCGGTAGCGTATCGTTGTTGACTTTCGAGTTGGTCGAGACAGGACAGCCAGCAGTATAGGACCAGTTCCGCGTAACAGTATTTCCGTTTGCGGACAGGCACGGTATCCTCTCGGGCGCGACAGGACAGGAGATGGGATGGGAAGGGAAGGGAAGAGAAGGGAAGGGAAGGAAGACCGCGAGGCCTTGCAATTAGTTATGTTTACATTGATGCAATGCTTCACTACCACGGCCCAATTGATTGCCTGTCTAGACTAACCAAGACTCTCGTGCCATTTACTGATCGAAGTTCGTATGGCACCCGTGTGTGATCTCTCAGGTGTCAAGGTATTGCTTGCCAGGCGCGCTCGTTGCATTTGATTGTTGCTTGTCCTGCAATATCCAAGTTCCTTCTATCGATCCGATGGAAAACGCAAGCAAGGCGCTCAGAAAGTTCATTCCATTACTCAAGTAAACTACCTGCTCCTCCCCTCGATTTTCTTTTCTTCTTCTACTTCTTCACTTCCCTCTTGTAAATCTGGTCCAGCTTCCAGTCCGCCAAACTTGTCGCCTTCCACCGCCATTCTCGTCACCGAGTTGATCGGTTTGGATCATCGTGGTCGCTTCTTTACTCATTAGCCTTGAAATCACAGAGGCAAGATAATTTATCCCGCGGCTACCGATCACCCAACGTCGTGGTTTGCGCGCGTGGTTTTTGACTCTTCGACTTGCCGCATCAACCCGTCTGTCTATTCCTTGGTTCCAGGTGGAAATCCTACTCGCACAGTGGCCTACCCGTACCGTACCGTTTCTTCATCAATCCACCGTCCCGAAGTGTCATCTAGTTTTATTTGCTTTCCCGCTCGCGAGAGAGAAGCGACATTAAGAAAAAAGGAAAGAGCAGAGGCAGAGGCACTTTTGTGACAGCTCGCTCGTATTCTTACGTGCAGAGGGTACGCAGTAGTTATTTTACTAGCTTATTGTTCGCAGCATTGTTGTTGCTCTGGATTCGGTCGCAGGAACAAGAGAGGTTGGGAACTTGGGCTGCCCCTTTTCCTCAAACATCGCTAGCTGAGAATCCCTCCTGCCTTATACCTCCCAGTCGCGAAAGGAAATTACTGGATCCAAGCAAAGCACAGCAATTGCTACTCAACTGGGACAAGACTCGTTCTACTTTATTTACCTTCGACTTCCAGCCCAGAACCACGACGACGAAACTACCGGCCTGTTCTAACCCACCTGGTCTTTGCCTGGCCTGCGTCCAACATCGCCAGTCTCTCGTCCTTCGATCTACAAACATTCACATCACATACAACGCCATCACAGCACTGCGTCCTTCGGCTAAACATTCACCAAACATCGGACTGTGAATCAAATCAAACGATACCCACTGTCGCCCCGTTCTCGATCAGTCTCAAGTTCACTACTGTGCTCTCCTGGACCGTACTTCGCACTGCTGCACTCTGCGCTGCGCTACGACCGCCTACCTACCTATACGAATATCCACCTCGAAACTATCTACCATACCTGTACCTATCATCCTGCCGCTGAAAAGCTCTCGCGCGCGCTCGCTGTCAATTGATTGAGTGGTCGATTGCTTGCTTGCTGGCTCGTTCGCTCGTTGGTTCCAGCTTGCGTGATACTGGGTGCTTGATTGATTGACAAACGCACCTCGCCTTATCCAACCACCCATCATCCATCGAAAGCTTGACTGCGACACGCCTACCCCTACCATACTTTCACGCCCTCGCTCCCTCACTCGCCCGCCCAAATAATTGCGACTCCATTATCGAAACATCTGCTCCCTCCCGACTTGACAGCGCACCATGGTAGCTGGCCAAGTTCATTGGTGACAGAGGCGACCCATTTCGCAGGATTCCCAGCAGCCGAGTGCAGTGCGAGAACTGGTTTTCGTGGAGCAGCATCATCATTGAGGGAGCTTCACCATAATCTTTCTCTGCCTCGTCAATTCAGGATCACAAGCTGCCAGCTGCTGTCGCTGCAGATACTCAATTTCATAAATACATCGCCGCGCACGTCAAAAGATGTCGTCGGCCGCATTACAAGCAGCTCCACACCAGCCAACTTCCCTAGGGTCGCAGTCTCCTGTAGCAGCATCATCGTCAGGTAGGCCATATACGGCAGGGTCATCGCAGTCTCGCGACCCCTATTACAGCCAGAATCCTCCCAACGCATCCCCCTCATCCTCTCGACGAGCATCACGACGACCAAGTGGAAATGGCGCGTCAGCTTCGAATAATCCTCAACATCAACAACAACAATATTATTCTCCGACCCCAACCGGCGCACCTGGGACCTCTCGAAGCGCGAGTGCTGCCAGCAACGCTGCTTCCGCGGCCGTCGTAGCAGCTACTCCCTCTGGCTACCCTGCTATGGCTCCTGGAGACCACCAGCGCGGTGTACCCCCCGTTGTATCACCTCGAACATCCTCGAATCGATCTGGGGCGGAACGAAGGGAAAGTTCACGAAAGACTGGATATGCAGATGGACAAAGTGATCGTCGAAGAGACAATGGACAGACAAATGGGACAGATGCTGCGGCAAACTCGGCAACGAGATCTAGACGTAGAGCACAAGATTCCCCTGGGGATGCTCTGCCGCATCGATCAGCCAGCAACCGAGAGTCGACGAGATCCCAGCCCGTCGCTGCAACACCGAATGGCCCTTCTAGAGAAGCTAGTGAAGTGTTGAATCGCATGATTGTGAGCAAACCAGAGGTCGATCTCGACCGGGAACGCGAAAGAATGGCCGAAGCCGTACCAACGTCTCCAATGGCTGATTCTCACCAAAGTACAATGGGCATGATAAGTACTGAGACACCAGAAGATGCCCCAAGAGGCAGCCGGAGTCGACACGACCATTCAGCCAGTGCTGGGAAGAGAGAGAAGAACAGTCGTTTTGGAGAGTACTTCTTGGGAAACACATTGGGAGAAGGAGAGTTTGGAAAGGTGAAGATGGGCTGGAAACAAGAAGGTGGTGTACAGGTGAGCGCCTTTGGCCCTGTAGTATTTCACTTCTCTAACAAATTGCTTCTAGGTCGCTATCAAGCTTATCCGCCGTGATACTGTCGGTTCCAATCCACAACGACTGGCCAAAATTTATAGAGAGATTGCCATTCTTCGGGAAATTTCACATCCAAACATTGTTCAGCTGCATGAAATGGTAGAAACGGAAAAGCACATTGGTATAATATTGGAGTATGCTTCCGGAGGAGAGTTGTTTGATTACATTCTCAATCACAGATATCTCAAGGATAATGCAGCGCGGCGGTTATTTGCGCAGTTGGTCTCCGGTGTGGGTTATTTGCACAAGAAGGGAATTGTTCACAGAGACTTGAAGTTGGAGAATCTGCTACTCGATCGCAATCGCAACATCATCATTACGGATTTTGGATTTGCCAATACCTTCAACCCAGAAGACGAGTTGGGAGAAGAGATCGAGAGCAACCTGATTGACCGGGAGTACGTGAAGAGGATGGACCTGAATAAAATATTGCCTTCAGGGAGCCGAAGAGGTGACTTGATGCAGACCAGTTGCGGAAGTCCCTGTTATGCAGCTCCAGAGCTTGTTGTCAGCGATTCGCTATACACTGGACGCAAGGTGGACGTCTGGAGCTGCGGTGTCATTCTTGTAAGATGCCCGCTATATCCTATTGTACTCATTACTAACCTCCATTATAGTATGCCATGCTTGCAGGTTACCTTCCTTTCGATGACGACCCAGCGAATCCTGAGGGCGACAATATCAATCTATTGTATAAGTATATTGTGTCAACACCATTGACCTTTCCCGAATATGTAACACCACACGCTCGCGATCTTTTGAGGCGGATATTAGTACCAGATCCACGAAAGCGCGCAGACCTTTTCGAGGTTGCCCGTCACAGCTGGTTGAGTGAGTATTCTCACGTTGTTGGATTCATTACCAGCAGTGCAACGACTTCGGCAGATATTGGTTCGGCCACCGTAGGCTTGGAGGAAGAACAAGGAGCGCCTCTCCTGGCGAGGAGTGCTTCTGTCCGGGAAGCATCCAAGTCACAGAAGGCACCAGCCGCTGTTGGGGATCTTGCCCGAAAGCACGGTGGCGTTGATGCTGAAGAGTCATACTCAAAGCCTCAAAAGGATAACAAACGTAGGACTGTGCAGGTCGAGTATGTTGCCCCAAGATCACAAACTCAACGAGGTGAGACATCGGCACCACCTTCCGGCTCAAAAACCCGAGCTCGGGCTGGTAGTAACGGTCCGGTGGAGGTACCAGCAGGGCAGCAGGCATCGAGGCGGCCAAGTACTGCAGAAAAGCCATTGCCACATGATCCTCCAGGTTCCCGCGGTGCGGAGACTCAGTACACGCAAGGGCGACGGGCTTCCGGCTCGCAGCAAAGACAGCAGGGAACTGCACCACCAGCACGTTCTGGGCGAGAAGCCCCTAGGGCTGTCTCAGATGCCAATTACATGCAAGCCCCACCTTCCCTGGCTAGACCGACTACAGGTAATTCTATGGGTTCAGCAGCGAGTAGATCTGGCTCCATGGCTTTACCAAGCCGAGGCTCTTATGGCCAGCCAGCTGCTCCAGCTGTAGCTGGAACAAATGCCCATGGACGTATGGCCCAGCCAAGTCGTGGCAAGAGCTATAACTCATCTACTCCAACCGGCCAGGACGAACATACATCTGAGTTCGGACAACCCAGCATCACTAAGGTTCCATCTAAGTTTGCCAAAGTTTCTGGGCATGGACATTCAAACCAGAGTGCAGAGCACAAAAGTCATAAACGATCTAGCACAATTGGTGGCATTTTTAGCAGGACAAACTCAATCTTTGGTAAATCAGACAAGGGGCAAGAAAAGGCTGAGAAACCGGAGAAATCTAAGAAGTCCTATCCTCCAGTCAGTATGAATTCAACAAGGCAAGCAGCTACTGGGGGTGAAACGCCATCGCGACCGTCTATCGATTCTCGTCGATCGACCTCCTTCGGCTTCAATAAGAAGAGGAGTGGAAGCATAACCGGGTCTCAAACGACATTGCAGGAGAAACCCCGAAGATTTTCTCTGCTTCCAGCCTCGTTCTCCTTGAAATCTATTGGTATCGGGAAAGAATATGGGAATGCCGGGGCTCCTTCCTCTGAAGATGGATATGAACGGCCTGACAGTCGCCACGATTATCTTGACCAGGCACAAGGCGGACGTGCTGAGTCAAGAAATATTAGTGGAAGCACAGCTGGGCCACAACAATCTGGGGATGGCGGGTACGATAGGAATCGTGACAGCCCTCAGGATCGAAGAGGAACATCAACAGCAAGTCCTCAGCAACATCACCGCTATAACTCACAGCCCCAGACACAGAACTCTCATACTCTGCCGCACATGAATTTCCGTCAAGGCGAATCCACACTCGCCAATGAATCCCAGTCTTCATTGAATGAACAAAGACGGCAATACCCAGCGGGCTTCAACGAGTATGAGGACGGCCGATCGAACAACAACCGAGGTGGGAGAGGAGTGCTGCAAAAGAACAATCGCCGCTTTGCAGATGCCTATGATGAAGGCAACTATGGAGGAACGCACGATCACGCTGGAAGTAGTGGAGCAGCTAGAAAAGTGATGGACTTCTTCCGCAGAAGAGGGAAAGCGAGAGAGAGTGATCGCTGATTGTTGCATTGATTGATTCGTTGGTTGATTGATTGATATCCCGTTTTGCAGAAGAGATACTTGGCGTAGAATGAAAGGCGAAGGGCGAAGGCGCGGCGCGCGTTTTGTGTGGTTCTTCCATCTCTTGCATAATAATTGTCGTTTTCGGGGGCATTGCTTGCTTGTTTTTCTGTTGTTTTTACTAGTGGTCCTTAGCACATTGTGTCTCTTTGCTAAGGTGTTTGGATTCTGAGACGCGATTGAATTGGGAGCTTCTTCCTATTGTTTCCAAGATTGTTCTTCTCTTGTTTTTTACCTCTAGTGGTCCTCTCCTGTTCTTTGTATGTTTCTTAGCTTGTCGTCTTGTTCACTTTACCTCGTTATTTGTAGATTGAGTGAATGAGTGGAATAGGTGGATTGAATATTAAATGCAGTGCATGGAGAATCGAAGGAAGAGGAAGACTCGCCCGGTTTTAACTACCCTGATGGGCTTGTTCAGAATTATAAATCACATATACATATTACTCTTCACTTTACCAATATTTCTCCATTGTGTCTCTGCTGTGTGCCCTTGTGTTCGCTCTCGTAGGTGCACATGCGCGCGCGCACATATGTGTGTCTGTTGGGTCGGGCATATGGTTGAAGTCCAGATGGTTCTTGGATATATAGATGTGATCAAGTATGGAAGGTCGAGAGTGCAACTTGAAGAAGTGTTGCAAGATAGATAAATGGATCGATTAAATAAATAGGGAAAGTTTAAGACGTCCCCAATAAAAGGGGAGGGAGGGTCAGTTTTAAAGGACATGAATGCGAGTAGGTATGGATGAGTAAGTTAGTAGTACAAGGACAAGCATCTATGTCATATTTATACCTAGTAGGTAGCCTAGCTATGATATCATCATCCCTCTTGCTTTTCCAGAATCCTTCGAAAGACAGCCACAACGTTGCTTGCCTCCCCTAATCCCCAGGCTTGCTTGTACTTAACCAACCCATGCTACCTAAACCATCTGCCTCAGACATGTACATATATACATCCCTTATGAATAGAAAAGCAAGTAAACCACAACATAGCCAAAGAAATAATAAAAGAATCCTCTGATAAGCGAGGGATCTAAAGACTTTAGTAGAATGGTGCAATGCGGATGGGTTCACGCGTGCTTCGGGAGGGGGGTAGTAGGGGGTGGGGGAGGGGGAGGGGGGAGGTTGTTAAGAGAATGTTATTTAACTATATGGAACTAACCACTGTTTTCAACGTCTTGTAGTTGTTGTGGGGAAGGGGGCGGGTATTGTAAGAAGCTATACTCTTGACAAGTGCTATATTACCGTCCATGGGGAAGTTGCCAGTAGCACGACGTCTTTCATCTGAATGGTTGAGAGAGGTAACTTGCACACTTAGTGCTAGTTCACCCCTTGGAGAGATAAGATAAGTAACATGAAGGGCACAACGGTATGGTGTGTAGAGATATCCGTAAGTGACATGGACGAGGAATAGGCAAAAAGAGACGCAGAGTAAGCGCTGCGGTAGGGGAGGGAAGAAGGGGGAGGAGTAATAATTTAAAAAATTTAACATGCTAGGTTAAAACGCCTTCACTTCATTCTTGTTTCTTCGCTTTTATTTCAATTTTTTTTACTGGCGAGATATGGGAGAGGAGGAAAAGTCAAGCGAGCAGAAGGGGAATGTGTAAATGAAGTCAGGCACTTGCATACAGAATTCAGTCAGGACCCTAATAAGGACTAGTAGTTGGTCCTTGCTTTTTGCCCTTACTTGAAATATTTAAATTCATACATACATCTTTGAGGTCCGAGAGTAACAGAATGGGCAACTGTACAATTGATTAATCCACCTTCGCAGAACACAAGAGAAGTTAGTCGACTTAAGAGATGTATTAATAGCCAAAGTGTCAGTCACAGACATTGATTCGGCGACCTTAATATTGCATTTCTCCCCTAAAGCCCAATCAAAGCACTCAGCTTCGCCATCTGTCGATCTCCTACTGCAATCAACAGTGTCAGCAGCCAGCTTCGGGATGGGGTTTTCCAAAGAGTTAGCACAATCCGGAATCAAAAAAGGGGAAAGCGCGTCACAATCGAGCTGCTGCTGCAGTAACCTGCGCACTGCAACCTGCAACCTGCGAGCTGCAACCTGCAAATGCGCATGTAAGGTAAGATACAGGCAGAGAAGGCATTCTCTTACCTGTTAGTGCCAAATCCCAGAAAACGAGAAATAGGAACCCGGATCCTAGTACCTTACATACAGGATCTCCTCGAACCCTCGTCCTTGTCCTGGTCCTAGAGCATGTAGCACCGGGGGCTGGACTGTTTGGTGATTTTTTTCTGGTTCTGTTGCGAGTCTGGACGTCAGCACGAGTTGCGAAGTCAGGTTCGGGTAACCAGGCTGGCTGAATTCCGATCGGCGATGACACCAAGGCGTGCGGTGTTCTGCAGTTTTATATCAGATTTCCTTCAGCGTGGGATTTTTTCTGAGGGAAATTGTGATGAATGTCATGGACCGACGAATGGTTTGGAATATGAGATTTGGGGGTCAGGAGTGGATGCTGGGCTCGGAGGATTGATAGGATGCAATGAGAGAGAGAACATTGTAACAAAGCTGGATGACAGCTGGGAGTGTTGGCAGAGCTACTTCCGGCTTCCAGCTCTCTGGCGAGCTCTACACCAGAATCCAGGTGCGCTGGTATATCTCCCTCTCTCTTGACGGACGATCTGGACATGATCTGAACTTGAGGCTCTCAGCCAAAAGTCCTGCAAGGTCCCGAATCTGCCTCAGTACCGGACACTTGGGGCCTCATCGAAGCACCGAACGACTCGAAGACAGGACAGTCAGCACCATAAGGTGCACCCTTCGACAGGTTGGGAGCGGCCACCTTGCTTTTTCCATCACCATACATAGCAGAGCTGGCTCCGCATCATCACCACCACCCGGTCATCCATCCAGCTACTTTTGACCCGTACCGCGATAAGCCCCGAGAAAAAAAGCACGCCAATAATCATCCAACTAAACATCCCAGATGCACATACATACGAAACATTCATACAGACGGACATCCGGCCTTTGCCACAGTATGTACATACCTACATGTACATACATACTTACATACTTACATACATACGATACAGAACGGAGGACGGCGCTATGGGACGGGACATCCGCTATTTGCCAGAGATGTGGAAAGGTGACATATCGCATTTCTGGCTCCTCGTGCGACATCCGGAGGCAGTTTAGCTCGGCTGACTTCCTCGTGTCTCCCTGCAGTGGCTGGCCCCTTCTCGCTTTCATTTGACCTTTGGGGAAGTCTTTGTAGGTAGAGGCAGCAGAGGTCAGGTAATGGAATGGCCGGTATATGCGCCGCCGCCGACAGCAGCATCTGCACGCGCAGGATCGAGATGGCCATGGACGAGAGGACCGACGGGCTCAGAAAGAAGTGGCATTGCCTCCGAGAAGGGAATATGGCCGTCCTCTGTTGATCGCAACCTCTTGCCTAAATGCATGCCCATTCTGCCGACGAGGGTGTTATGGCACAGTGGGACTGCTATAATTCATGCCATGGAAGTCACGGAGTTGGCCTCTTTCCCTCCCCATACCTTCCCTTCGCATTCCATTTCATGCATTTCTGCAACAATGACTTGCATGCCAGAAAAATCGCGAAGAGCGAGAGGCAAGGCAAGGCAAGGCAAGGCAAAGGCAAAGGCAAGGCGAGGTAGATTGAGGCAAGGTCACTCGCCTCTTCGCTACTTCTGTAACCCTGGGTACATGTATCCCACAATATTGAACCCCGAATCAAGCTTATCGCCATGGACCCTACACAAGTTCTACCAACACCGACGAAGCGGAAACAATACCGTTATTTAGCAGAGAAACCCCATCCTCTTCCTATTTGTAAATATGTATGTGCATGGTGTGTTTATATGTATCAAAACAAGCTTAAGCAAGTTTCAAGGCCTTTTGTAATTGGTACAGGAAAAAAAACAACCCGACCACTTACTTAGTCCTTTACAACCAAACCCAAAAACCCCCAGTCAGGCCACGGCGGGAAGAGATCAAGAAAATGCCCGGATCTTAGCCAGGGTTATTCACCCTACACAAAGAGCAACCAAATACCAATTTTAAGAATTCCCTTCCCCTGCTCCCCCCTCCCTTCTTGCCTCCTCCATTGAAAAGTGTCGAATTGAATCAGCGCGGCCCCTCTCCGAGAGATCAAAGGGAAAAAAAAAGGAAACAACGAGAGCGAGCAGATTGTCAATGGTGGTTGAAATGGGCGGCGCGGGGCGCCGTCGCCGGCAACATACATCAGAGGCTCAAGCAGCTGCGGGCAGTGCTGAGCAAACCCCGGATTCATAGCATTCATGTGCTGCCCCATGTGAGCTAGCCAAAGTGAGAGAAATTCGTGGCATTCGGGGCAAAAGAGAGGATGAATATGTTATAGACCATACCTTACCATACCATACCATGCTTTCCCGCATACGCACGTACGTACATCCGCACGACACATGGAGCACGTTTCTTCGGGGCAACCTTGTAGGATGAGGGAGGGATGGGTGAGAGGAAGTGAGCGAGGTGGATGCAGTGGTGCTGGAGCACGTTTTGCATGATGCAAGCATGAGAAGGTAGGTAGGAAGGAAGTTAAGGCAAGGTGGGAGGGTTTCCTATCCTATCCGAGCCCCGTCACCATATTGCCAGGACCGCCCCGTCTCATCCGGGAAGGAGCAATGAGCAATGATGACCTCTAGTGGGGGGTTTGTTATATTTCATAAAACGTATCCTGTTTTCCCCCTACGCTACTCCTACCGGTTCAGGTGGGATATAAACCTGTCTCCCAATCCAATCCCATCCACCACGGCCATCCACCACTCCCCTTCCTTCCCTCACAAGGTGACCCCCAAGCTTTTCCTTCCCTTTCCCTTTCCCCGGATGGACTCCAAAGACCCGCCTGATGTAGTACACAGTCTCGTAAAGTGGGAAGAATAAGCTGCTTTCTAAGGGGTCCCCCAATCCATTCTCTTGCGTCATTCCTCGCGCGCCCGAACAGCACACAGCGCCGTTACGGATATATAGCGTCGTGGGGATTCGAGTCAGTGCTTCCGGCTTTGTGGGGAGGAAGGTTTATATGCATGCCTTATTGGCAAAGGATCTAAAGGACGGCATGGGCCGGCGAAAGTCTGGATGGGGCGGCGTCGGTAGTTTTGAATATATGCAAGATGAGGTGAGTGTGACGGATATGAGTGTTGGTGACGATGGATTTGAAACCTTCTTTGATGGCTTGTGGATAATCATCGGCAGTGCGATGAGGAAGGGGTTGAAGGAGACCCAATGTCATTTTTTCCTCTGCCCAGCCGCCGGGTAGAAAGATTCGTGATGGACAACTTGCAAGTTGGACGTGTGTGCAAATTCGAACTAAAGCATCTCTTTCATCTAAATGGCTATGTGACTATGACTATCTAAGATCAGACAGATGAGAGGAAAGTGAAGACAGAAAAGACAGAAGAGACAGAAGAAATCAAAGGATCTTTCATTCTGTTTTTGTTATTCTGTTCAGCCTCGCTCGATTCGCTCTTATCTAAGACAAAGGAGGAAAAGGATTCGTAACAAGAACCCCAAATACACTGGAGACACAAAGTTGAAAACTACTTTTGAAGATCAATGAAGGAACCATGACCTCGAAATTTTGGTGGATATCAAATTTTGTTTCTCCCCAGAAAGAAATGAAAGCAGAAAGATCAACATTGCGATGTCTTCCAATCGCATGAGATGCAACTTTTGATATGAATGGCTCCCTTTGGAAGGACCAAACCAAAGCAACATCTCTAGTTGTGACATCCAAGAAAGAAAAACAATCAAACATAAAAAGGAATACAAGGAACAATGTTGCTTGCGTTCTGTTTTGGAAATTCCGACAAGACAATAACCCTCCCATGTCCTCCTTTTGGATGTTAGGCAAAAAGATGCAAATCGTTGACGTGAGAATTGCGCAGAAATCTTTAAACTGAAAAAATGCACGCAGAAAAGACAAAAAGATCTGATCCCGAAGAACTCAAAATCGCGCGCCGAAGTTCCAAAATACCTGACCAAGCCTTTCAATCGATGCTCTTTCCATTGACCATCAATTTGCCCGTCAAAAATAGTGTAAGCTCGCCGTAAAACAACAGATATGCAGATTTCATGAAAACCGTGGTATGATCGGCAGAGGGTGGTAGAAGGAGGAGGATGAAGTTTGGTGGTGGAGATGAATGATGAAATTGCCAAAAGATGTAATGCTGCACTAGCGTCCCTGGGTATCAGCATCATCGTTGTCCACCGACATCGAGTCATGAGAATCATAAGTGTCATCAGTAGAGGACGACCTAGAATCGTCTTCTGAAGAATCCAGTGCTTCATCGACGACAACGGTCGAGTCGGTCTCGAAGCCCTTCTCAACAACGAATGATTTGTCGTTGTTGAACTGTATGAGGCCTGGGTGGTTTCCAGGTGGGAGGGTGATGCTCTCGCTGCGACGAGCTCTTGGTGTCATACGTGCGCTGTCGTTGGCGTCTCCATCGGCTCGGCTACCCCATGATGTCTGTGATAATGTTTAGAAAAAGGGTAGGGTAAGGGGCTAAGCAGGAAGACTAACCACTCGAAGGGTGAACAAAGCCCAGAGCTTGATCAAGCCGTGGAAGTATCCAAACAGAATAGACACTGGCAAGAACAGAATGTCTGAAGGTTCGCGCATGAAAAGCCCGACGAGCTTCACGACCTTGCTTGCGCACATAAATACGAATTGGGCAAACACTGCGGTCCGTTGTGCTTCGGGACTCCATGTCTGCGTTGCCTTGTAAGTGACCAAGAGAATGACTGGGTCGAGTAGGAAGGCTAATGAGGTGAAGGTGGCAATGTGCAAGGCATATGTGGACCATGGTTGTTGTCTAAAGGCAAAAGTATTAGCGGGAGAAGGTGGGATAGGTCAGTTAGTCTCGCTTACTTCCATACATGTCTCTCGGTAACGAGACTGGTCCAGTTACTTCTCCAATTGCTTCGGGCCCATCGCAGGCACTGGTTGAGGAAGAGTGAGTTGTTCTCGAGCGTTGTCTCGATCTCACATTCCTTGTTATATTGAATCCAGGTCTTCCATTGGTTGGAGACCAACCATCTCGTAACAAAGTTGTCATCGTCCGCGTTGAGCTGGAAGCGACCCCAGCGTTCAGTCTTGAAGCCATGAAGGAATAGAGGACTCTGCAGAATCTCTGAACGGAAGGCACAAGTGCGGCCGGACATGCAGGAAGTGCCCCCATCCATGCCATGAGTGGCTGAGATCTCAAAATTGCGACGCTCAATATAGGCGGCGCCCAGCCAGTTGTACATCCGGGCCGAGAGAGGGTGTCCGGAGCGGATCCGCTTGACTCTCTGACAGGGCCCAACACCGCCAATCTTCTTGTCTTCAAAGGGTGCCAGTAGCCATGGGATAATCGTCCGCGGCCACGTGACATCATCATCTGCCATAATGGTGATTTCCGTCTTGACGAGGGGAATGGCCTCACACACTTGGATACGCTTGTTGGCAATGGGGACCTGGAAGACCCGCACGTTAGGGGCTTCCAGCGTCTTCACAAACTTCATCAGCCCATCGTACTTGTCCGTGGTGGTAACGAGCAGCAGCTCGTACGGCCGACAAGCGAGAATGCTCTGGAGAGAATCCGTGAGCTCGGCAAAATCGTTGTGGATGGTCGGAATTATGACCGTGACATCTTTTGATTCGTACGAAGGGTTTTCTGGTATGGGCACCGTTTTATAGGTCCAATGACTTATGCAATTCACAACAAGTCGCACATATCGGTGGCACCTGAATAAGCAAGTGTCAGCTGAATGCCCCCCAAATTGTGTGCAAGCTGGCAAAATGCAGATACGACGGCGAAGTTTCCACTTTGCATATTAATGAGAATGACATACCACATTATCACCCACACCCATTCCCAGCCTATCAGGTATGGAATCCATCCAATCGTCCATCCCACTAGGCCTGACGCTATCGCCATGATGTCCATTCTGCAGGTTCCAAAAAAATGTGACCTGTATAACCCGCAATACTGCGTATTTCCCGACTTCTTCTTGCTCGCTTTTTTTCAATGTTTTTGGTTTGGGGAGTTGGTGTTTCCGAGGCAGGCGATTCTGCGCAGTCAATCGGCGAGACTGTTCGTGAGAAAATCGGGCGGATCGGGGCTCGGCAATACTTTGGGGAACTGGGTCGAGGATGATGCGTCGAAAGCGATCATGTAATGGCCGTTCTTGTTATTGGGTGGGAAAATTCGGGCAGCTGCACCACAAGACGCTGTGTGATGTCCGAGGCGATGGGTGCAGGAAGTGCGTGCGTGAAGATAACGCTGAGGGAAAGTGCAGAGCGTGATGTGTGCGTAAGTGTGATGTATGTGGAGGGGTTTCGCAGTTTGCGCTGCAGCACGTCTGCGGCTCGAAACGGCAATACCGAAACTACGAAAGTTTGTTTGCGCTGCTCTCGCTTGCTGTCTGCCGCGTAGATGGATGCTTGCTGGATGATTCAGCAAGACGAGATACAAGAGGAGTTCGTTTTGAACGTCGTCCGGTCTCAGCGGCGGGGTTTTCTCGAATGTTTCGATTTACTTCGTAGGGCGGGGCTTGGAGGGGCAATTGACTGCCAGCCTGCGACTTGGGGCAAAAAGAGAGTGCTGCTCTGAAAAACTCCGTTGAATGCAATGTTCAATTGACCTCGGGATGCGGAATGAGGGGTAACTTGCAAGCAGGCAAACGGAAGATCTGAGGGTGTAGATGATGATGGGGACAGGGAGGCTGGAGCTCGATAACCACGCGGCGGGACGGCGTTTGGTGGCAAGAGATGATGAGGCTGGGTAGGATTATGGCAGCGAAGGACGAGGTACAGAAAAGACCAGTGGCCAGTGTAGACCAGACCAAAAGACTAGGACTAGGACTAGGACCAGAAACCCAGAGACCAAGAGACCAGAGCAAAAGACCGTTCTTGCTATTCTCGTGTACCGACGGTATGTATATGTTCTGTTTCAACTGCAATTGAATGGAATATGATGCAATACCGGCTCAACACACACGTACGCGGACGGGGTCTTCAGTCTGTACGAAGAAGTATAGCACCGACGATGTTCATACCTCGCGGGCAGAGATGAAAAGAAGAAGAGAGGAGCGGGGAGGAGGAGGAGGAGGAGAGAGAGGAGGAAGAGAGCACGAAAGGCATTTCTCCACAGGGTCCTGCCTCGTACTATATAGCTCTGGTGAGATAGTCAGAGGACGAAGGCTACGCCCGCTCGCTCGCATGACTTTTTGGTCGTAGTAATAATGCGATGACAAGTTCAGCCACGAGCGAGCAAGCACGACGACGACAAGCCTTCTTCAATTCGGCATGCGCTCCGCTTTCTGCGGGCCACGGGCACTTGGGATCCATCACCTATCTTTTTTTTTTTTTTTTTTGTGGTGTTGGCTCACTCCTCTAACGTACGGCTACTGTAAGTTTTGTTTAGGAAAGTCTGGTACAGTACCAAAGTAAGTAAGACGTTAACTAGTGCATGTGCGTGTATGGCCAGACTACGGTAGGGGAGGGGGACAATGACGGGGATAGGGATATGGGTAAGGGTAGGGATATGGGTATGGGTAGGTTCAAGGATCGGATGGGGAGACAAGAAAAGAGTGAGGTGAGGCAGGGGTATGGATGGGCCGAGCATGGGTAGTGGCCTGGGCATGGGTTTCAACATGGGGACGACAGGAATGCGAGGATGGGATAGGACGAGATAGGATGGAATGCAAGACTGGACAATATCGTACTCAGCAAGCAGGAGTGGAGTAGGACCCCAAACAAGATAAGTAGATGCGGCAGGTGGTCTTTCTCTTCAGACGAGCAGCAGAAGCGCGCGATAGAGGGACCAAGTAAAAGTGGAAGGCGAGAGCTGGCAAAGCTGGCAAGCGGGCAAACTGGCAAACTGGCAAACTGGCAAACTGGCATACAGGCAAACTGGCAAACTGGCAAGCAGGCAAGCAAGCAGGCAAGCGGCAGGTTCAACTGCCAGAACCAGTGCGGAACTGGATGGATGAGATGCTCACGCATCGAACCCATAGTAATCAATAGCCGCCAGTATTGGCTGATCTCGAGATACGCGTGCTCACCCGGGCGCCACCTTTTCATTTGCTATTATTGTTTGGATTGTTGCTATTGTTATACAGGCACAAAGCATCGTCACCCATCGGCCGCGCCAGATTCGCTGCTTCCGGGCTCGTATAATGAAGGTGTGCCGCGAGATTCTGTACGTCCATACCATCCCATACCTTCCATACGTTATGGTACCTGGGTCGACTCAATGGCCTTAATACGGTCGACTATTATAGCCACTGACAACATGGCACATCTCGCCAATCGAACGACCTTTGCCATCGTCTTATACTACTGCATTGCACATGCACTACTGTAATCTTTGAGTCAGGCGAAGAGCCTTGGAGTATTGGATATGTAATAGATTGGCCAGATGTTATTGTTGCGCGCAAGCTTGGCTGGATGGACTGACCTATCTCGCTGTCAGAAGAACTTCAGACGAAAAAGTCCAGCTCTCGAGTCCCTCCACTATGGCCAGCCGCCAGCTTCAGCTCAAGCTCAAGTGAAAGCAACTGGCTTCTGGTCGTCGGTGTCTTGCCCGCCAGCATTCAACCTTGAATCAAGCTGCTATACTCTATTTTATCGTGTCAGTTTCCGTGTTCGGAGCCATCACCTATCCCTGCTTCTGGCTGCAAGTACCTTGCCCGCACAAAGCATCAACCGTAGCCAAACATGCCAGGCTGAAAGTAAGATCCCCGTCGCTCATCTGCCTCTTTGGAGGCCGAGGACTGATCCTGGACGCTGCGCTACTGTGCAAAGAGGGCAGCCCCCAGCGCACAGGCTAGTAAGGTTGGAGAGGGAGGGATGGTGGAGCCTGAGCATGAGCATGAGACTGAAGAAGAAGTCCCTTTCTGCGTCAAGCGTCGTGCTTAGTTCCTTTGCGCCATTGCTCGTGCTTGGTGCAGCAGATGGCTCGAGAGGAAAAGCCTATCGTTCCCCATGCATCGCGCTTGATCCGGGTGATTTGCATCCTCCTCCAGGCTTAGTTCAGCTTCACCCTAGGGAGTGAATCTGAACTGGACGCTCAACATAGCGCCGTGTTGGTTAATATTAAGTAGCAGAAGATTGATAATGCATTCTCCTTGCACATCGTGCGTGCTTGCTTGAAGGCTTGATGGACTAGGGACCCCCGAGACTGCTTCGGTCGGCTAGGCCTGTCGCTTGCTTGCGCCTGCAATAATGGTCTGCAGCTGCCAGACAGACGCAACGCAGAGTAACAGGCCCATCTGTGATCAGTGAGATGATGGCTGACCGGGGCCTGGCTCCGTAGCCGTGCGAGTATATTGAGGGGCAAACTCAAGTCCATAGTGACGATGCCGAAGAGCACGCTGGAGGAGGAGGATGATGAGTGGAGGAGGGTGCTGGTGAGAGGAGTTCCAGTGGTCATGTTTCATCGCCAGACCTCCAAAGCTTCGTATTCATTGATCAGACATGAAAATTCTATCATCTTCAGCCTCTGATTCTGCCTCAGCAGAAACGTAAGCAGAAACGAGCATTTTAGGAACAAAAGCCACAGCCAGTAAGGTTTGTGGGCAGGGAATGTCAAGATTTCAACAACTCGGCAAGCACGAGCTCGCCGCTGAACATGGCAGCATACGGTCTTTTCGCTCCGCACATCCCAAAGTGCCAGGGAATGCCCAGCCTTTAGTTTGATCACATCTCCGCAATCATGAAATATGATAATTTGCAATGGATGATGAGCGCGACCATGGCCATACCATACCACAACCACCAAAACGAGGGAAAGTGTCCCCCAAATCGGCAAGAGGCTGCAAGCCCAACCCTCATCCTTAAATCTATTCCTTGAGGTTCCATACGTCAATCGGCGATGAGGAATGGGAAGGAAAATGATACGTTTCACGCTTTTCTCGGATTCTGCGCGTTCCAGTTCCAAGGAACCTGTCATTCTTCTACTTTATATTCTTGGCCGGCTTGTTTCAAAGCCTCTCCAACGACGCGAAAGTAATGATGCTGTGGCAGCCTATGCTTGCTGGTCGTGGTTGTACAACAGCCGTGGGTTTTTTTTTGGGCTCGTGTGAGGTACGTTGTCCGGAAAATCAAGATCTGGTTGCTGGCAAATGTGCGATATTAGGGACAGACGAGCGAGGTTACAGTAATGTGTGCAAGCCGGAGCATTCCAGATCACAGCCCAAAGTGGAGTTTGCCTTGTTACGAGCCTCAGTTGAACCAACACCAAACAGTGCCCGTTATTCTCTTGTTCCTCGGACTTTCTGTGCAAAGATAATAATCAGGTTGGTTTTCTCACGATGCTGTTTCAACGGGCACGCACAAACAAGGATGCAGGGAAAGTATTCAAGGAGAGGCTGTTCCTGCTGGTCTAGCTAGGCCAGGTCGCAGCAGAAAATACAGGAGTCCGGGAAAGCAAGCGAGCCACAATAGCCAAGATCTCTCCACAGCCGGTCCAGCAAGCAATCACATTGCAGAAGCGATTTTCACGCTGCAGCCGCGTCGATATCTTTTTATTCTCTCGGTCCCCTACCTTGCCCAGTTTTATTCCTCCTAGCCTTATCTCCTCTTGTCCTTTCCGAGCAATTTCATTCCAGATCCTTCTCCGGTTGTGGTTTGGGCTTTGAAGATCAGCTCTAATTCGGCAGCTTGGTGCGAACTTACGACCACGAATGAATTGGCCAACATGGCTGAGCTGAGATGACCTCGATAGCAGTAGCTACAGTGAGACATATGGACATGATGAGGAGTGAAGATAATGAAGAACTGGTTGAAAAGCGTTCATCCAATAGCTGAGTCAACACTAGGCAAGACGACATCACCAAACCTGGCGAGTAAGAGCGCAAGGAGCCAAGTAACGCAGGAACCTGTCTCAGCCAACAGCCTAGTGCGCTCTACTGTTGCTGGCTCATGATGATGATTATTATGATGATTATGATGATGATGATGATTATCATTGTGACTGTTAGTAAGTTGCAAGAGTCAGTAGTTGGCATGGTCATGGTCAAGGTCAAGGTCATGGTCATACTATAGACTCTCCAGCTCCGTCAGTTGGCTGATTATCGCGAAGCGCGGCCAAGACTCCGCTAGCGATACGCTACAGGAGCTATGCTGGAGACCTCGTTAGCGACTTCTCATGCAGCTGCAGTGTGCGTGTGCAAGAGCGCATGTGCATGTGCATGTGCATTGTCGTGCAGGACAGCCATCAAGGATCTGTGGAGAAAAGACTAGGGTGGATAACAATGGTAAGGTACGATGCCGGTGGTATCGAAGCGTAGAGAAAGGTACAACCAGCATTTGCTGTGTTATGTTACTAACAAGTGAAGTAAAGTGGAGAGAGTCAGGCACCTAGTTGATGGTACAATGAGTGTAACAGGATAACACGGCCGGAAAACCCTTTATTAAACAGGAGAGGCGAGTGAGGTGCATCGTCGGCTGTTGCCAGAAGGGCAACACGTCGTGTTGAGCGAGGCTGTACTACTTTGCTATCCCACTGCTCAGTACAGGACGATAGATGGCCACTCTTTTATCTTTGCGGAACCGCGGTCCACCTTGAGGATCCTCTACAATGCACTTGCCCGAAGATTAAACAGCTATACGCTCCTATACGCCATAGTAACAGCAATTGCATTTAGCCTGAATCACCGTTAGCTGACGGTTGAAACATGTGCGAGCTGGACAGATACCTATGCTCTGCTTGCTTGTGCAAGCTATGGTAAGTACTTCCCTAGACTGGTTTCTGAAGTACCTAAGTACCAGCTGGCATAGCGACAATGGCCGATATGATTTGCTGGCCTGCAAGTCTTCGGATTTTGGCATCAAGCTGTATAAAGTAGCTTTCTTGCCAAAAAAGTTTGTTGTCTATCGATTATTCACTATAATTTTTTTTTCTCAATTGAGCCAACCTCCAACCAATGGCGCCAAACTTCAACATGCTGATGCTGTGCCACGTTCTTGTCTCATCTAATCTCATCTCTTCTGGGTTGGATAATCAAGCACTCCCTGCTTGGGCTGCCACACCTTACGGACAAGAGACATGGTACGGAAGCAGGAAGATATCTCCCCTATGAGAAGATCGACTGCGCAGCAGAACGGTTAATCGTGCAGGTGCCAGCAAGCTGAGGCAGCATCAGCATCAGCACCAGCGCCGCATAGCATCGAGAAGAATCGGCGACGAAGCAGGTTTTGCTTCTTTTGTCATTCCTGTACTTTGCTTTTGCCGTACCGTACCTTATTTTTCCTTCTTGCTTTTTGCTTGGTTCGGTTCAGGAATGGTCTGGGGTTGAGCTTCAAGAGAGAAGGTACCTGTTGCTGGCGTATCAGCGGCGCTGTGCGAACGCCCTTCCTAAGTACCTACTCAATAAGTTCACCACCACGTCTGGTTGACATAATTTGACATCGGACTTTCATATGAGAATGCATAGAGCTGATTGGAGCCAATGGCTCCAGTATGCCTATTGCCTAACGGAGTTTAGGTGAACAATTTGCTTGAAGACGCTTTGTCACTCGTCGAAGGATTGTCTAAGCGGGGACCTATTTGTTGATTATCGTGCTCCCGTAGACTAGAGAGTACCCCGTGTGAGTCGGCAATGCCTTCATGGGCACTTTGTGGCGTGTGCAGTAGAGTACGAAGATGCCCCTCATTGCGAAGCCGGTTCCCACTCTTTTTTCTGCTTTTTCAACTGCTCGCTATCCATTTTCGGCGCCTCTTCATGATCTCAGAGCTGCGACATAGTCGAGCCACCAGATCAGGCCAAGTCAGGCCAGGCAGACGCTTCAAATACTGCATCGGCGATCCTACGGTACGGTAGTTCTGATTTTTCCGGCCGTCCAAGGTACATAACAGCCCGCTGCTTCTGGCACCCGCACGCGAAAACGAAAAAAGCAAAAATAAAATAGAAACAAAGGACAGAATGGGCACAAAAAACCCCAGCCAAAAATGCTTGTACATCACCCGTCGAAGGATCATGTCGGATGATGAAATGACGAAGAGCTCAACGGCCGAAAGAAACTATAAATCGGCACGTCCTCATGCAGCGAAGATCTCTGATTTCCTTTTTTTCCGTCCTGCTTGCCTTGCTTCAGAAATAATATTTCCACTATACGGTATTGGGGTGGAGATGCAATTCTTCATCTTGCTTAATGCAGTAGTAGTCTGTCGGGGCTATCGAGAGGGAGCGACGTATTGCAGTACTGTACTAAGTACTTCTTCATATTGGTTATTGCCTGTACCTACCTAGCTTGTACATGGCCGGGTATGCTGGTCAGTTATCGTGAAGGTGGTTGATTTTGCACACAACACACGCCTAGACCCGACCCCTCCATGCCCTCATCCACCCGTTCTGGCTCGAGAGTGGAGTGATGAGTGGTTTTTCGTAAACTGAGTGCAGTAAAGTGCAGCGCAATTTCGTACTGTGTTTCCGCAGTGCAGAATCGCCAAGGTCTCCGAGATGCAGCGAGGGCTTTTCAGACCTGGATTCTGGCTGTCTTGGTGTCTGGGTGTGTATGCAAGTCAGGGTCGTCACTGTATTGACTGCTTATGCCAGGGGAACTGCCCAAGTATCTATGCCTCATTCCCAATTCCCAATCCCCTCCGCATCTCAACTCAATCTGTCAAGACTGGACTTGCAGTATCTGTATCTGTGTTCGGATTCTTCAATAATACTTAAGGTACAGACCGGCGGACAGAGCAATTCAGCCCCCTCGACCCCTCCGACCCCTCCTTCTCCTCGGCACAAGGCTCGAGAAGTGAACGGGATGCACGGTTGTATGCAAGTGATCGATAAGAAGCAGCAGATACAACATACTTTCCAGCGTACATGCCACTATGGAGGCACGGTCTTTTGCTCTCGTCCCCTACACCCAGTCGAGTGAGAGCTTGGTGACATGGACAAGCCTTCCAGAACTGAAGCCATTATTCGGCGAAAGCAGCCACTCAGCACCGGCGTTTCGCTTCGCCGACTGAGGCGACGGTGGGGATTTATTGATTCTTCATCTTCATGAGGCAGGTTCAAACACCTATAGGAGGGGTTACTGATGCGGAGTTGACTTGGCTACGGGTTCATTTGTATCATCAATATTGTAACTGCGTGATTTGAAGGTTGGAGTAATAATGTCATTCGTATTGTCACAAACGTTGTGGAGACGGTGGATGATATAGTGCGCGAGATGATGGTGGACTTTGTGGGGCTCCAAAGTACGAGAACTCGTGCTCTTCAACGCAGCAATCGTTCCGCAGATGTCACCTGTTCAATCAGGTTCAAATTTACTCTTTCCGAGGCTTGTGTCGTATACTGACAGTTGTTTACCACGGCATTTGAGATTCACTCCTCTCCAACAGAACAACATGCCCAGTGCGCGAGCAGGCTGTTTCCGTCCACGATGCCAATAGTTGACAATCTCTATTGTTCCAGCCCTGTCGCTATCTCGACCGTTCACGGCCATGAGAAGAGTTTTATTGTCGTGGATTTCCAGCTCCATACTGAACTTGCATGTGACAAAGTGGTAAATGCATGCCCCAGCCCTGCTCTATTATGGCAACCTCTGCATCCATCCATTGAACTTGTCTTCCAGACAAGACAAGACTCGGGCCAGCTGGTGGACGTTTTCAGCGCTGCGCTTTTAGTTCAATGTACCAGCTAACAACAATCGGAGAGAAGCGAACCCCCAACATTGTCTTCCGCAAGGTGTCTGTCCTAGTGCCCGTACAATAATCAACCATACAGGCAATAAGCGGGTAGACGGTCGTCGCATGGATGTCCCAGCCGTCTCGTATAGACTCTTTGAGAGCAGTGGTTGAGACGCACAATATAGTTGGGGGAACAATCGCATCAGATACTGACTGGAGTTGCTGACCATTATATGATAATTGACCAGCAATGAACTGACTGACTGGACGATGATCTTTTTCTTTGCCAAGCACCGGACAGCGATCACAACTGTCCCGCAACTGCTCGGCCTTGCTGATCCTGAGCCTCTTTGGCACGCGAAGCACCAATGGCCACAAGCCCGCTTTGCTGTGTACGATGAAATATTTACCTTGATTCCCCTTCCGTTCCTTCCTTCCCATCGCATCACTATGATATGATTGTCTTCCTTTCCCAACCTTTCCAGGCCTCCGTCTCTGTCACTCGGCGCAACTCTATCTGCATACCGACGTCGATGATGAAGCCGCCAGCGAGGCCCAAGACCGGACTTCCCGGAAACAGAGCAAGCTGGAGCTGCCAGCAAAAGCGAAAGAGGGGGTTTGCGGACGACTCGGCCAAACTCTTCAGCCAGTCAGCGCTCGTCTAGAGCAGTCGAGCCCGCGTGCGCCCCGAGCATCCAGCGTCGGCGGGGGCTGAGGGCGCTGTATTGTTTGTACGGTCAGGCATTTAGCGGTGGGTGAGATTGTGAATGTTGTTGTGGTGATGGTTGTGCTCCATTCATTGATCCTGCATTTATTGATTTCTTCCCTCTCCTCCCACTGCTTTCCCACGACTACCTTCCTCCCCTTCGTGAGCTCGTCATTGATTTGTCGCTGTTCATCGAGAGAAAACGCATCGTAAGGAAATAGTAAGAGGGTAAAGGGAAGGGCAGCAGAAGCAGCAACAGCGATGCGCAGTTCATGATTGCGCGAGACTCGTGAACCAGGGGGACCACCACCCGACAATACACCTGCCGACCGGAGGAAACAAAACAAAACAATGTCGAGTTACCAGAGCCATACGTCCTCGAAACCACGAAACAAAGTGGTGAAGCCGATTCTGAGGAAATTCACCCCAAGTGAACACAATTCCTTGGACCTAGACCGTCCTGCCGCGGAGCAGGATGGCCTGGGAATCTACAATGCGGACTTTGGGGCAGGATCTCGGACAGCGCGAGATGTAACCTTTGATCACTCGAGTCGACGAGGCTATCACCACCGCTCTACTAGCGGCACGTCGCAGTTCTCAACGGGAACTACAGGAAGTCACAGAGCTGGATCCTTTGTACATCCATTTCAACAGACTCCTCGACCCTATACACCGCCGTTAGGAGGTTCTCACCAGAGCTCTCTTCGACAAAGTGAATCTTTCAACAGAGACAGTCCGACGCTGACCGACAATGATCTGGAGCAACAGGATCATCTGCGGCACCACAACACCTTTCGAAGCACCTCCAACCTCTCCACTCGATCTGCCAGCGGCACTGCCAGCCCTATCCAAAACACCCTTCGAATACAAACTACACCTTACAACCCCCGCCTGCCGAACTCACATTCACAAAACAACCTCTCATCCGCCTTGTACTCTCCCGATCTCACCAGTCCAACTGAGACCACTTCCCCCATCTCAGCCATGCGTACCTCTATGGACAAGGGCTTCCGCATGGTCCGGACACGCAGTGATGTAGAGTCTCGTCCGCATACAGAGTCTATCCAAGAAGCACGCCGCAGGTTCGAGGAGAAGGAACGCTTGAAAGAAGAGAAGGCCGCGCGTGAGGAGATTCGTGCGAGGGAAAAGCGGGATCAGAAAGAAGCCAAGCAAATAGAGAGAGGACATCGCAGATCATCTGCCAGTGACCGCTCGCGCACTACTAGATCAAAGAGAAGTAAATCAGATCTTAGCATGCCTGTGAGCGAGAAAGGGGAGGTATTTGAGAGTAGAGATTACCAAAGCACGCCAGCTTCAAATGAACCATGGCTTTCAGGTGCGCAAGGTCGGGACAAGCCTCGAAGATCAGCCACAGCTGTTACTGCAAAGAAAAAGAGCCATAGTGCCTGGACTAAGTTCATGATGTGGTTCCGCACACGACTACTCCGAATGAAGAAGCGTGGTTAGGTATTCAACTTCACCTCCAGATCAGTTCATCCTACACCTTCAACTTCCTCTCAACAACACCAAACTTCCAACCTTCGTTTTTGCACATTTCTCCGGCGTTTACATGGCACACCAAGTCCCTAGCACACCCAGCACGCTCAGGGCATTGACATTTTCCCCTATGAAGTTTTCTAGCATATGAACAAAGGAGGAACAGGGCCGGCATGCACTTTTGGCATTTTTCACGGTAAAGGGACCTTTGTTTTGCGCTTTTTCATATTCAATTCTCTTTCCTTCGTTAGATACTCCCTTTTTACAAAGCGTTGGCGTTTCCGGTGGGGAGTTTGTTCACACCTTTCTTTCTGTCGATATGGAGTTTGTACCAGATGATGAGATGGTATGGTACATGCACCATGGTGTTTTTTCTGCTTCTTGACATTCGCTGCTGGCTGGGTTGTCAACCCCACATACACACACCATTGATTGGCGGGATGAGACGGGATACAAGATATGGTATTTGGAGCGGTTCAGATATACTCTGTAGGAACATGGGTCATGACTGGGAAGGAGATAATACCTCTGTTTTCGGCCAAATACGGAAGAATTCGAAAGAGACGTCCTCGCCTTTGGGCTTGGTACTTCAGATAGTGGACTGTCCTTTTTCGTCACCGAAGGATTGTGATCCCCTTAAGAATCTTCCGGAGATAAACGAGGACCAGGCCTAGGATAGGCAAGAAAGGCATAAAAATCTCCAACTTACCAATACCTAACTACCTATTCACGTGTCTGTATGCAACCTACCCGTGAGGTCCACAATAGTGTCAGTACCCCACCACTGTCAAAACAGAGCAATGGTACACGTTCTCCTGCTGCAGACCTTGGATCCAAATCTCTACCTCTTCATGACGTGTCTCTATGGTTAAGATGGAGGCGAGTTTTCTCGTGGTTCCTTCTCCCAATCATTATATAAACTATACACTTACTCAAAATCACAATTGCTTAACACAATAATAAATAGGAATGCAGCAAAGTAACGACGAAATAACAGCACAGCAACAGCACAACTCAAAATCTTGCAAATAAATATCTTGCTGCCACTAAGCCCAGTGGCTCTGGTTCGTTAACCAATGCACATTTACCACGTTGGTAGACTCCTCCAGGACCAGACCTGGCAGAAGAAGAAGGAGAAGCAGCAGCAACAGAACAAGCATTGTAACTGGCGAGTAACCTCATATACAACTAACTACCTGAAGCTTACCTCTTCACACACACTATGGTACTTGCCACATGTAAACTTCCCTGGGAACCTTCACTAGCCGGCTAAGCGACGGGGTTGGATAGTGAGTATAGATTGGGTGAGGTTGGGAAAGGAGTAGAAAAAGAGAGAGAGAGGAGACTTTCTCATTTGTTGATTGGGACATAACTGGACTGTGCTGAATTCTGGCTTGGAATTGGGTAGTTCTCGTGGTGGGAAGAAGGGTGCGGGGGGGGGGGGGGTTCGTTAGCTATTGTTGCAGTTATGTGATGCTAGCTTCTTAAGTGCTCTTTTGAGTTTTGTTGTGTTGTTGGCTAGTACGGTGTACTATAGATAGGAAGGGGAAAGAGTTTTGGGGGGGGGGGGGGTAAGGACGCAACAACCCTAATTTATAACAAGGTTTCCCACTTTGACGGACTCTTGCTACAGAAGTTAAAGAAATCAGGAGAAGGGTTCAGGATGTTTCGTTACCAGTTTTTGTCTCAGTATAGGTAGACGGCATAAAAGTCAGTGATCTTTAAATATGAGGACTTTCTAACGGTAGTCATACTAAGCTGGAAACAACTGTAACTTTGTCATGGTTTGTGTAGATTCAGGTCCGCACGCCTATCTGACTATGATAAATCGTAATTGATAACCCATTTCCATTTCCTGACCTATTTCATTTGATTGCTAGTTCATTCCTGAACTTAGTTCAACTATCATAGTTAGCCAGACTACCCCTCCCGCAAGATTATGCTCTATTTCCATAAAGATATTCAGATACATCCCAATTAACTCCTCGCTTATTGCTGTTTCAAAACGATCGTAAAAGTAGCGAGGCGTTAGTCTGCGCAAGACTCCGCAACCTCACGTATGGTAGGTAGTGCTTCATTTTCAGGCCATCCCCGGCATCCTTTTTGTTGGCTTGTATTTATCTGCTCTCGTCAAAAACGTGGATGAAATGTCCTGGAATGGACGGGCTTTCCTTCTTCAAAACATGACAGGTGTGAATGGTATAGGTGATAGCACCGGTGGCACTTCCGGGGCTTCCGTTATAATATGGACCTCTAATCTTCTACTACTCGTCCTTAGAGCTCTCATGATATCCGAGTAGACTTAGACCGTTGTGTGGTTTCAGTGCGAGTTCTCTGGACGCGCATATTAATGCTACTGAAGACGAGGGCGTAAAGTCCAAACTTGGGGAGAAGAGTGTTGAGATATATGTCGCTAGTTGTTTTGAAGTGCTTGTACATTTGTCCAAGAACGAGGAGAGGTTGCCGATGCTGTACCGCTGCGAAGCTATTTTCCTCAAGCCAGCCCTCATTTACACTCCTTGCTTCATTACAGGACACGGCCTTCAAGAGGCTTTAAAAGTCAACTAGGTTCCGCATAAACCATCTCGGTATCGAAAGGCATCAAATTCTGTAAGGCTTGGATATCCAAATTGTCCAACCATGAAGTATCATCACCAACACTGGTATCAATTCCACTATCGTGCGTTGCCGCTTGCTGGGGCTCTTTGGACTTGGAGCTTCCAACATTGAAGACTTCAGCGGCGACCTTCTTGATCTGCTGGAGAACTACTTGTGAAAATTGCCAAGTACGGCTTAGTGATTTGAGGACGCCAATAATCAGCGTGACACGGTCTCGGTGCTGCTCAAGACAGTTTCCAGCATGCACTGAGCAGGCAGAGAGTTGAACTACGGCGCTGAGCACGAGACCGCAGATGAAGAATGGCGTGTGATTCTGGACTGGGAGCCGAAGAGCGGCTAGATTGGATAGCTGTTTGGATGCTTCAGTGGCTTTGATGGCGTGTGTATGCTGTGTAGATGTTGGAGAGACGTGGATATCTCTTTGTCCGCCAGCAATATCAGCAGTTGCTGCGAGGGTTGATAGTAGATTACTTCGTGGGAAATGCAAGAAGATGCTTGCGTATTGGATAATCATGTGGGCCTGGAACAAGATCTCGTCCACTTCGCCGAAAGTGTTAATGATGTCCGCTTTTGCTGGGGGTAGGTGATGTGCCCAGCCTGCAAGAGCATTGTCAACTGCCTGGACTTGATCCTGATGCACTTCACGTGCCCCCGTGAGCGCAAGAACCCGCGCCAGAATCCGGACCGCTTCTATTCTGTAGCAGAATGATGAGAACTGTATCTCATCATCCGCAAAAAGCCTTCCATCGAATTGAGACACGGAAGGTGCGTCGGCCATACACAATCCGTCCGTGTAAGTGGCCTCTTCGCATGGGAGAAGCACATCCGAGGTCACGCTATGGATGTTAAACTCCGATTTCCTCCAGAAGGCCGCCATGATTCCGTCAATTACATACAGCTCCCACCAAGTGCGCCGCAAGCTTTCTTCCTCAACGATCTGTTGCCGACCATGAGTAGAGGCAAAGTCTCGTTGATTCATCCCCAACTCGAGGGCCAGGCTAACAGCCTGAGCAAGCATCGCTTGTGCCTCCTTGATTTCATTTCGACCATGCAAGGCAATAGCATAGAGCAACCGGGCTTGAACCATGAAGTGAGATTTTTGGCTATCATCAGCAAGCTCCTTTGCAGTGGCGGAACGCAGCTGATCACTTGACACGGCGGAAGAGTAATGACTTCCTATGAATTGCACAACTAGTCTTAGATACGACGGATAATCTCGGGTGAAGTACAGGCTCTTTGGGAGCAGAATAGGATGCGCTGGATGGAAGTAAGTGTAGAAGAGGTTTACAAGCTGCTTCTCCTCTAGTGGCGTCCCCGACCCAGAAGTAGGCCGATAAGGGGGCGAGACAGGTTGTTGTGGAGGTGAAGCATAACTCATTCGATAGTAATCCATGGTGTTATTCCTTCTATCATCACTGTTACTACGCGAGTATACGAAGGTTTCAGTAGGCATAGGCGATGGAAAACCCGTGGTAGTCTCAACGGTTGTGGACGACCGCGGTTGAGAGGTCAGATCCGAGGTTTGCGGAGCTGTATTAGGCGTAAGTATCGAGAACTGCCCACGGCCAAGCTCCGGCTCTTGACTTCTGGTCGAGCCTCTATGACCTCGACGAGAAGGAGTATAACTGCATTGCAAGCCTCCGCCGGCACAGCGTGAGCATATCGGTTGTTTGGCGTCGCACTTCAAGTGTTTCCGACGGCATGTTGTGCAGGCGAGGGGAGCGGGCCGTGAGGGTTCCTCAGCTGGCGAAGAGATCTTTGGCGAAGCTACCATGGTCGGGGAACTGACAGTTTCGCAGTTCACAGGTGATTCTGCTTAGAATCATGAGAGTGATTGTTGGTCGTACGGGTTGAAAGTCGGGCGGGGGGCTTTGCTTTTCTCAATGGGATTCATCTCGGGGTCTTGACTGTTCTGGTCGGGCTTCTGGAGTGGGGCATGACTATTCGCACGGGATCATCCTTACTGCGGAGAGCTTATTTCTGTTTCGGGCATGCGGTAGCAGATAGCGACACGACGCTTTGGCTATTCTTTAATCTCCTCCTTTCTTGCCTGTTATGACTTACTCTTTTCTCCCATGGCCACATCACAGATTTAATTATAGTTGAGTCTAAATTTAAAGTTATCCGCTTATTCAACGTCTATCCCAAAATAACACTTTATTGGTACTTATAGCGTGACACTAGCAGCCGGAAGCAACCTTCAGAAGTGAACTTTCGTTAAACATTGAATATGCCGGTGAAGAAGAACTATAGCAAGGTGACTGTTTCTAATATCAATCTACTTTTTATCTGGAGCAGAGGAGATAGTCAGTTGGGTCATAAAGTTGAAGGCAAAGTTCCAGCCAATCATTATGCTTCCCCCTTCAATTCGATGTCACTCCGGCATTGGATAGCACATCCTCCCAGTTCCCCGGTCTTACTCTTCCCCCCGGGTATTCCTCAACCAGCCACTTTTCCACATCCCGACCCCATTCAATCAAGTCATCTTCGGAGCCCCATTCCCCCATGCCCATAAGCCCAACTGGAATACGGCCCCTGCCCTTAATTGGATCCACAAACCCAGCAGGACAACTAATGGCCGGATTCCCGCAGAAGTTTGCAAGCCAAACATACTCCATATTCCGAACTGGTTTATCTCCATCCATGAAGCCGTACTTCAAATCAATCTCTTGGTCGATAGGCCATCCAGCCATCGGCGTTGTTGGTGTCACAATAATCATGCCCGGATTCTCTTTGTACAGGTGGGAAAGATGGCACATGAGCAGATGGCGGAGTTGTTGCGCTGCTAGGTAATCGCCGGCAGGGGTTTGTTGTGCAATTTCAAGTATCACTTGGGTAGATGGGGTGAGGTCACTAAGATAATCCCTCGGATCACTGGCCATGGTCTCTGCCTGGTTGACTACCTTTGCCATGACTGTTATGGCATGCGCAATTTGACCCTCTGAGAGATATGGAATTGAGATATCGACAATTTGATAGCCGAGCTTGGTGCGGAAGTAGTCAATGATTGGGTAACAAGCATCCAGGACTGATGGATCGGCATGGTCGAACCATTTATTGTATATTCCAATGACTTTCCGTCGATTCTTTGATGGTCTTGGAGGGTCGAAGAGACAACCAACCGGATCGGAGGGATTCGGTACTGCCATGATGCGGTAAGCAGCTTCGAGATCGGACATAGTAGCTGCTAGAGGACCATTGACTGCAACTGTACTATGGGTATCCTCGAGGCGACCATGACTCGGTTTTAGTCCATAGATACCACAAAATGAGCACGGAAGACGAATACTGCCGCCTCCATCCGAGCCGAGAGCTACAGGAAGTAGACCAGCAGATACAGCATAGGCTGGACCGCCGGATGAGCCCCCCGGATAATATTTGTCGTTGTGTGGATTGAGAGGTGTCCCCCAAACAGGATTGTTGTTCGTAGTGTTGCACCACATTTCGGTCTGGCTCAACTTTCCCATGATAATCCCTCCGGCTTTCTGCCAGTTCTGGATGGGCCATGATGATTCTGGTTCGATAGGATAGAGATCATCATTCTTCTTCCGCCCACGGGTAATTCTATAACCCGCCACTTTGTTGTCGTCTTTGACACCAATCGGGACTCCATCCATGATACTCAAAGGTGTTCCAGTACTGTACCGCATAGTAGACGCTTTTGCTGCTTCGAGGACTTCATCAGTGTTGGTGTGCATGAAGGCTACAGCATGCTGAGGTTGAGGACTGAGATCACGTCGGATTAAGGGTAGAAGTGACTCGACCACCTCAAGCGGAGTAACTTTCCCAGAGAGATAAAGTGCATGGTAATCAGCGATAGAGTGGTATCTTCCTGGACGTCCTTTTGGTAGTGGTCGTACGGACTGGATAGATGGTGGCTCTGACAGTGAGGTTTCTGCAGCCAGGGGAATAACAGTGGGCTTTAACGTATCAGTTTGTAATTCAGGTCGTAGGTATGTTTTAGAGCAAATGTGTCATGTAACAAAATGAAAAGGCACCCGTGGAAGCTGTCTACTCCAGTACCAAAACAGTTCATATGACTTGTCAAACCAGATTCGGGACCTGGAATAGACAATGCTGCCTCGTGGAGTTTTGCCTATGTCGATGGTTTTGAATGATATAATGATCTTAAGCATAAACGAAATAGAACATCACATACGTCCCATCGTTCGGAGTACTTATCCAGAATTCCCCTCAGCTTCCGCAGGGAGCCAAATCCAGAATTGGTCCATAAATAGCCCTGAAGGAAAGAAAATTTGCACACGCTGATAACTGTTAGCCAGAGTCACACGACAAAGCTTCAGATACTAACATCCAAGCTAGGATCACCAATGGGATTCCCCGTATTGGGGGGTTCTGAACCTCCTCCTTCCTCTCATATTCAATGACGGCTACCTCGATCGCCGGAGGGTAGGAGAAAAAGCGCCTTTGCTTTGAAGCGGTCATGATCGATGCGTGGAGGTTTCGAATAAGCTGGATGGTGGGTTATCTTGATGAGCGGCATACGTTGAGAAATCGGATTTTAAGGCGCAGGCTGGCAAAGGGAGAGCTTGGAAACAACAAATGACCGAATTAGTCTCCGTGCCGCCCCCTTGACTCTTTCCTCTCGTTTGCATCATCATAAGACATCCACACCTGTAAATCCTCTTTATAAAGTTCCTTATGTGCTGTCCTTTGAACTAGTTTTAGCACCTTGCTGATTTACTAATTAAGCCAGTCTTCATTCGGTTAATGCTTGAATAAGAAAACTCTTGAGGCTATCGGTTCGTACAGGCTCAAGATTGCTGTATAGTGGCTTCTTTAATTGCCATAGTTCCGAAAAGGGCCATATATATTAAAGAATAATTTGAAGCTACAACAGCAAGGCGAAGCAAGACTCTACTCGTGAACTTTATTTGTTTTTGCTAGACAAGATGCAAATAAACGATAACTTCCTTTGATTAAGGTTATTCATTTAACTAATTTGAAGCTAGCGAAGTAGGTTAAAAAGACCTACTCCATATCAGCTTAACAATCAATTGTAATTCTCAAAAATATGACGTCTTAGCTGATCAGAATAGTGCTAATCCCTCTATCCACAACTACAACTGAGATACTCCATCGGGATAATATTGATGCGTGCCCGAATCTCAAATCTGCCAGCTGCCACCGCCTCGTATGATGTCTTTTCTGAAATAGTGTCTGATTCGCTGCTTCCATCATCAGCATCGTGTAGGCTGCAGCTTACCTTGGCTAACGGTTACTGGGTACAGATGGAAGCTATAGCTCAGCATAGCCCCAAATTCGAGGTAAGTGCGTGAGGCACAAGTATAACAAATATAACGCCCTTTGTTTCCCTCTACTTTATTTTCCATTGCCTCTTCACATTGTTTTGCGCTCCTTTCACCCTTCACGCAATCCAACGCCATGTGTTTTGGAAAGAGTTTAAAAGGGGACGACCCCTCAGCACAGTTCAGCGAAGCTCCTCGGCCTTCTGAATCAAAGCATCCTCAGTCTGGAACTGCCAAAATGCCACAACAAGAGACATATTCCCCTCCTTCTGGGCCTCCACCAGGTCATCAGGAAGCTTACGCACCGCCGTCGGGTCCCCCGCCTTCGCATCAAAACGAGGGTTACGCTCCACCCCCAGGGCCTCCACCTTCGCACCAAAACGAGAATTACGCTCCACCCCCAGGTCCACCCCCTTCCAAAGGTGAACCATACCACGATTGGCAAACAGCAGTTCCCGATACCTCCCTCCTCCCTCCGCCTCCGTCCCTGGGTAATCAACGCAGCAGAACGAACAATGCTACTGAGCAAGAAGCCGAGCAGGGAGAGGGTTGGTGTCAGCAGAACCCAATGCTGGGACCAACGACTCTGGGATATGAAGCAATGCAGGCATTGAATGCTGGAAATATTGGGGTAATCCGACCACGGCCATATGTAGGAGATCTGGATCGTCTCCGTGCTGGAATATGGAAGGGAAAGACGAAGTCTAAGAGTCCGGATTCCTGTATTGTTAGCACGCTGCCACTCTATTCGGTGCAAGCGCACTCTCCGATCCAGACGCGAGCATCCAAGACTATCTATTACGAAGTCAAGATATCGAAGCACAGTCGAAACGAGGTGTCACTCGCTCTTGGTTTTACGGCTCCTCCATACCCTACTTTCCGTCTTCCAGGGTGGCACCGCGGCTGTCTCGCTGTACATGGTGATGATGGCAGCAAGTACATTAACGACCGCTGGGGAGGAAAGGACTTTACTTCACCATTCAAGCCGGGACAAACGATTGGTATTGGAATGACTTTTACAGCACGCAATACAAACGCTCCTCCAGCCTACGGTGGTGCACAAACTACGGCTACAACTCCCATCGACGTTGAGATCTTCCTAACTAAGGATGGAAGAAGGGATGGCAGCTGGAATTTGCATGAGGAAGGCGATGCTGTAGAGGATTTACCAGTCACGGGACTCGAAGGTATGCATGATTTGTACGCTGCCATTGGCACCTTCGAGAGTGTAGAGTTTGAGATTGTCTTTGATGAGAGGGAGTGGATGTATCATCCCTGAGCCAAAAATTAATTTGGAGCTTGGAATGGAGTCGAGGTGTTGAGGTTGTGATTTTCGTAATTTAGTACAAAGTATGCTTAATATGAGGTTGGAGAAACTGTAATCAGAGTCTGCTCCCAAGCCACCAACCATTACACATCATTTTTTATGAAAACTCTTTGCACTTTTTGGGTTATCTTCTCTTCTAAGTTTGCCCAAAGTATAGAAGCATCATCTGCCAAGGTCAAGACTGAAACTTCCCTGTATTCAAGCTTCAGTTCAAACCACCACCAGTAGTAGTGAAGTCAAACTTCTAATTCTCACCTATGGTCACCCCATAGGATTTTGATTTTCTTAGTAAGGACTACTAAGTAACAGTGTATTGGGCATTGACTACCCTTCTCAGGATTCTAACTAGTACGTGCTTCTACGGTGTACTATTGTAGAATCCAAGGTGACTTTTGACCTGAGATACTATCTATAGCACATGGCCCAATCAGATTAGAATCGACCCCTCATGAAGTCATCGAAAGTCAATAAGCGGGAAAGTCAGCCTTGCACAATGACGGATGTACCTGAGGCAAGGGAAATCGCACCGCAGCAACCTAAAGCTGCAGCGTCCCACAAACGACTCAGAGTCACAGCCACATAGATGACGAAACCAGCTGTGGCAGTGCTGCGCAGACTCATAGTCCAGAGTGGCACGAGTGGTGGGGGCAGCGGTGACGGTCACCAGCCACATTTCGGCTAGCGACTCGCGAAACGGTTTCGCTGGATGCTTCCCCACCATGTTTGGTAGAGGGGCTCCCATAGCATGTGAGTCGTAACGGTGAGGACAACAAGCACACGGGTCAATGGTGAATGCACAGTGGACAAAGCACAATGAGTACAGTGGCTAGGTCAAAGCTGGTGAAGTAAGGACACATGGGAAATACTCAGCAGCGGAGGAAATTCACCAATCAGAAGAGAGTTACACGTCCCCACCGCTGGCTGACTTGCTCCATACAGTCTAGCCGAGCAGCTCTAATCTCCTGCTAGCTCTAGACCTTGAATTTATCGTCTTGGCGGAGCTTCACACAGGGAAAAGAAACTAGAGATCATTTCCCTATGGGAGAAGGGAGCTGAGCAGGATCCAGTTGCACAGAAATCCTGTCGCACAGCGAGAGAATCCCGTGCTCTCATAGGATAGAATAGATAGTATAGGACAATGGCTGACGTGGAGACATAAGGACAAAAGCCTGCTTTTTTTCTTCGGTCTGTTTTGATTCTCTTGGACTTTTCTTTTGAGTTCTCATCGTGTCTTTATATCAATTGCTTTACTTGTTTGTCTGTCTTGTATCAACAAAATACCCCGGCCATTCTTCTTCGTTGGTCTCTGCTGTTGCGTGGGCTCCCCAGATTTCAACAGCACCATTTAATGCCATAGGGGTCTTCAGAATCGCCATAATTCGACCTTCGACGCTTTTCTCCACACCACTATCATCATCACATCACACCTTCGTACATAGTGCAGTATCGCATCCCACCATACCATACACGGTTACTTGCTACCCTATCGCTACCACGCTCGTGTCCGACCCGACTGGAGGAGAGAGAGAGAGAGAGACATCGATTGATAAGATAGCCTGCACACCAGGGATCTCACTATGCGTAAGTTTGCGTCTTCCTATTCTGTCTCGTGCCTCCGCAGCAGAGGCGAAAGCGCTGCTCCGTCGTACCTCTGTACGCACAACGCCAGCATAGCCTTGCCCACGCGAGCAAGCACAACACGTCATGACAGCCTACGCCGCCTTACGCTTCAGTCGCACTGTAGATTACACCACATCCGATGACAGTCAATCCAGTGGTTGACGAACACGCAGAAAGCTGGCTCGCCAAGCCTGGACAAGCACACGTTGCCAACTTACCGGCGGTCTTGTTTGGGCTTGAGTGTGCTTGTTTGTGCTTGTTTGTGTTTTTGTGTTCTGATGCGTTGCTTATTTGGTTGCTGAACCTACTGCAACCAAGTGGGGCAGAAGCGAAACATACAGCGAATCATCACCCGTTAGATTTCCGGGCATTTGGGTCCTGATATGCTCTGACTGGACAGGACAGCGTTGGACTGCGCCCTGGAACCGACACGAGCCAATCAAGTGAGGCTTCAGCTGGCACAAGTGATCCACTCTTGACCTCACCTTGGCACTTTTGCCTGTTTGGGCTTAAGCGCTCCCTCGGATCTTTATGTCCCCCCACCATCTTATCTCATTTGGGCATCCACTTTGCCTTGCGTACAGCACGGTATTGTCCCGTCTCCCCTTCCTCTGCCTTTCCGTACCCTACCCGTACCCCGTACCTTGCCTCATTGGAACTTCCTGTTGACAACTCTCGGCGCCTTCTGCCTCTACTTCTGCCTCTACTTCTGCTGTTTTCTAGTTCTTCCCTCTTCATTCATTCCTCGTCTTCTGTCTTCATCAACACCACCTCACCCCTCCGCCGCCTTCATCACCACCACCCCCCACAATATCACAATCCCCTTTCGACTGCCTGCTTCATCGATGAAGAAGACTTCGCCTGACTCAGATAATTCTCTAGATCGCATACGCTCTTGGGCTCGAACCAAAGCGCATGGCCCCTCTCCACTCTCCGTAGACGCGAGACGCAACAACTCCATCCCCAACAACCAGAACAATGTCAACCTTCACAATGGCAACGCGAGCCTGCCTCCCTTCCCAGCCAGCGATGCTGATGGCCTCCCGTCAAAACCCACGCACAACAATGTGGCCGACAATACATCGTCTGAGCATCCGCCACCAGCTCCACCTCCGCAAGCTGAAGGGGAGGGGGCTGTCGTAAGTGAGGACGCACCCAAAGAGAAAAAGAATGTCATTATTCGCTTTTGGAGCACCATGTGGGCTATTCTAGCCTCCAGCTATATCAACATCTTGTTGGTATTTGTTCCCGTAGGTATCGCTGCCAAAGCTGCCGGCCTTAGCTCCGGCATCGTCTTCGGAATGAATGCTATTGCTATCATCCCCCTCGCGGGTCTACTCAGTCATGCCACAGAGAGCGTGGCCAAGAGAATGGGAGATACAATTGGTGCACTAATGAACGTGACCTTTGGTAATGCCGTAGAATTGATTATCTTGTGAGTAATACTGCTTTCTCGGCGCGGAATCTTGGCTAACCTCACATAGCATGTATGTCACCTCTCGAGAGAGATCAAGACAAGAAAGAGCGAGAAGCCCTCTTAAAGGCATTATCATATCAATCGCGTCCCATATCACCCAGTCCCTTTCATTTGTCTCATGCCTGCTGTCCCTTGCCCGTGATTTCAAAGACCCATGCTCACTATTTATGTTCTTTTAATCGCACAGCATTGCACTCGCAAAGGTATGTCAGGGATCCGTCTGATTTCATGGGCAGGACTGACTTAACTAGGATGAAATCCGTATCGTCCAAGCATCTCTGCTCGGCTCAATTCTTGCAAACTTGCTCCTGATTCTAGGCATGTGTTTTCTCATTGGTGGACTTCGTTTCCGTGAACAGGTATGCAAATCCATTGCCAGATCCGCAAGGCTAAAGCTAATCAATTCGTAGATCTACAACAGCACTGTCACTCAAATGAGTGCATGTCTACTCAGTTTGGCGGTCATGAGCTTGCTCCTTCCTGTAAGAAATCTTTTCCATGAATGAGAGACAACGGGCTAATAATTTCAGACTGCATTCCATGCTTCCTTCAGCACCGCTGCGGCCAACAAGGCTGCCAATGCCGTCCTGAAAGTCAGCCGCGGTACCAGTGTTGTAAGTCAAATTGATTCTTAGCTAGTAACTACGCCGTACTGATTAATTAGATCTTGCTCCTCGTCTACGGAATGTACTTGCTCTTCCAGCTCAAATCTCACGCATACATGTATGAGAGTACACCACAGCATATTATCGATGAAGAGCTTGTCCCTGGACCAGTTGCTGCATGGATGGACTCGTCCAGCTCTGACGACGACTCTTCTTCCAGCTCTGATTCTGATGGTTCCAGTGGTTCCAACACTACTGCGAAACGTTTCAAGCGTGTCATGAGAGGTGGTCGCAGACGCCGCAAGTCTTCTGCCGGATCTAAGGAGACCGCCGAACACATTCCAACCAGAACACCGTCCATTGGAACCAGTAGCATCACCCCTGTTCATTCTGACACCCTCAACGAAGAGCCACAGTTGGGCCATCGACTTGGTGCCATTGATTTTGCTGAGGATGCTGACAACGAGAAGCCAAAGGGCCCAGACCGCAAGAACTCTATCACCAGTCACAAGGAGCGTTCCATGAACAAGAGGATGATGAAGAAAGAACGGAAGCGCCAGGAAAGAAGAGAGCGTAAAGCTGCCAAGCAGTCTGCCATCACCGAAGGTGTAGTCTACAACAATCCCGCGACCGAAAATTCTCCAGAAGCCAATGAGAATGATCCCCGCCGGGTCGACTTCGCTGTCATGGGTGACTTGGAAGCCCAACCTCAGCTGGGCATTGATCCCCTTCCTAAGCGATCTCTCTTTGGTGGCATCCGTCCTCAGATTCCAAAGACTTTCTCCCAGAACGTCTTTACCACGCCAGCCCCCACCGCAACTCCACCACCAGTCGGTCCAGTTCCACGTGTTCGTTATGGAATTCGCCGCACAAATTCTCTCCCCGACCGTCTCAATCAAACCGCATCAGGACTTACTCGCACTATGACACCTGCTCAGGCAACTGTCACTCAAACTGCTACACCAATGCAGGATACAGCTGAAGAGGAAGCCAATATCTCTCGAACCACCGCCGTGGTGCTCCTGCTTGTATCTACTGGACTTGTCGCTCTCTGTGCCGAATTTATGGTTGATTCAATCAACGATGTTGTATCTGGAAACTCTGCTCTCAGCGAAGCCTTTATTGGTCTTATCATTCTACCTATTGTTGGTAACGCCGCTGAGCACGTTACTGCTGTCACGGTTGCCAGTAAAAACAAGATGGATCTCGCTATTGGTGTCGCTGTTGGATCGTCCATACAAATTGCACTCTTCGTAACCCCTTTCGTCGTCCTTCTCGGCTGGGCTATGGGCAAACAAATGTCGCTATACTTTACTCTCTTCGAAACTGTTTCACTATTCGTCAGCGCCTTCATTGTCAACTTCTTGGTTCTGGACGGCAGAAGTAACTACCTTGAGGGTGCGCTCTTATGTGCTGCATATGTCATTATCGCCGTAGCTGCTTTCTTCTACCCTAGTATTGATGATAGTAGCAACCTCGGTGGAAATGCAGATGCAGCCGTTAAGATGGTCCGTGATCTAGTCGCTGCAGGGATCGGAGGTGCTTAAGAATAGTGAAGAGGGTTTATTGTGAAGAGTGAGTATCAAATTGTTAGCAATGAGTGGAGGTTTTTTGGAGTGTATTTACTGCGAAAAAGGGTCACACTCGCTTAGATTGTCTAGGCTATGTGTTTCACTTCTGCGCTTTTACTTCTTTCTTCTCTCGGTTTATTCACTGGCCTTGAGTCTACTCTTTTTTTGAGGTTTTCCTTCTCTGCAGGGGGAATTTCTTTTGCTTTTTTTTTTTTTCACTGCCAATGTCGTGGGCCTTTGGATTGCAACTCTCTGGAGCTCGTCTTAGGTGGATGACGATGGATTTTAGTGGTTATGTGTTTATTTCACTCCTTCATAGGCTAGCCGATCCTAATACACGTGTCTACTACCTCACCCTACTGCGCAATTGACGTTTCCAAACTTGTAGAGTGCATGGATATATTTGTTCCTGTCCACTTAAGCCAACTCCCCTCACTTTGCCTATCACTGTTCTTCCGTCCCTTCCTCGGGGTTTAGTATCGGAGTGATGATAGCGTAGGTCTTGATAATCATAGTGTAGCGATGAGAATCAACTAGCCCAATACTTCCATATTACTTTTAAAATCTTGTCCTGATCCAAACTTCCCCTCTCATGTTAGGGAGAAGACAAGAAATCGAATAACGTTTTCTTCCTCGTGTTTGATAGACTTAGCTTGGGCCATTTCCCACCTTTCCACGCGTCATAAGAGTTACTTTCCTTGCCTCTTAATGTGGCTATGCAATCGACCGGAGGGGTGGGGGAAGGTTTTGGTCCCTGGCATTGAAATCCTTCGCTTATCAGGAAAGATAGGGGGTTTAGGAAGGTCTGATGGTCGGTCAGTGAGTTCCCCGGAAATTCGTAAATGTCGGGGATTCGGGGATCGCGAATATTCGGTCCTGAGACTTCGATTTTCTATGCTGGTTGGAAAGGGGGAAGGGGGGAGAGCGCGGAAGGGGGGGGGGGCAGTGCATGTGCATGTGCATGTTGCATATGCTTGTGTATGCGTGTGCATCATATGATAGGGATTAGATGCAAAGGGCCACATGGGGTTACCTTACTGCTGAAGAAACTAGGAAGGAGGAGGAGGGGATCACAACTGGCGAAATGGGAAACTCTGCACGTGGGACACAGAAGAGTGCTACATGTAAAATCTGGTGCGCTATGGAATGCTGAAGATAGAGAAATCATGGTATCTTAAAAATGCAACGCCCGCGTAGAAGCAGAGCAAAAAAAAAAGCACACAAACCCTAGTGAGGTGGAAATGAATGCCCACACACCACTTCCAAAACGCCCCCAGGGAAACTGTCTGATCTCCCAGTATGTAGAATGGCTCTGGGAGGGTGGGGGCAACGCCAATCAATAGTTTCCCACGACCAGATGTCCAAAATAAAGCCTCCCCCAGAAAAATGCGGGATCAATTTAATACAAGTCCCGCTCATATCCATCCCTTCAGAACGCCTCAAAATGCGAATTGTTGTCTGTCCCTCTCTATTTCTGTCGACATTCTGCACCCTCATGCCGTTGGCCTGGCTATGGCCTTGCTGACAAAGACTCTCTTTCCTGTCTTCTCGTCATAGATGTGGTATCCAAAATCAGCTGCGTTGGGCGGCGTATAAACTGGTAGAATATTAGCATGAACTGGCCCAACCCGAGAGATAAAACCAAAAGTAAAAGGACCCAAGAAGTGGTAGAGACTTACGATGCAGCGAAACAGCCAGTTCACCATCTTCAGCTGGATTCGAGATTCGGTGGAGGCCGATGTTGTCAGAGACATAAGCGACCTGATTCGACTCGAGGATGGTCTCCTTCTTCAGCTCCAGCGGCGCGTGGGAATGCGCTGCATGTCCAGCGGAAGACGCGGGCATTTCGAAGAGCTCTTCCTTTAACGTCCCTTGCAGGATTTTCATCACACAGTGCGCATTGGCATGGTCATGAACCGGCGAGCCCTTTTTGGGGTTCCACACTAGAATCAACTAATGACGCGGGACTATTAGCAAAGGGGCTCTTCGCTCGCTCGCTCACTCACTTATTCCTATTTCGATCTCGGAGGGGGAGGAAACTTACGATATTCGCCTTTCCGTTAATGTCCTCGACGCAGTTCCTCGTGTAATGCTTGCTGGGATCTGAATGTGCGTATCGCTTCCAGTCGTCGGGATTCGAGACATAGCGGTTCATCAGACCCTTGAGATAATCAACGTCGATGTCGGCGGAGTCGATCCCGGATGAAGAACCGAGATAGTTGCGGATTGAGCGAACTAAGCTGTGGAAAGGATCGAGGCTTGCTTCTTCGGATTCTTGGAGGTCTTCAGGGTGAGGCATGTAGTTGGCTGGTGTTGGTTGGTCCTTGGTCGCTGAGGTCGAGCATGTGGGGAAGCGGAGTGCTACTGCCATGATTGCTGGATTTGTTGGAATGAGGAGTGTGATGTGAGAGAATCGAGTTCTTTGTTGAGCCGTTCGTTGTAGTATTATTCTGTTCTTGCCTTGCCTTCTATCTTGTATGTTGGTACGTGTCCAATGTGCCTTCGTAGTGTGTTTAAGTAAATGGCATCACAAGGTAGACACCGCTTGTTCGCTTATCTTTTCTAAGACCCCGATACTTTCGCGAGGTATGGGTAGTCGCCGATAGAGTCCCCGGTTGCGCGGCCTGCCTGGTACGGGGGGAAATGCAAGGGGCACGGGGTACAGAATCAGATAAGAGATTTTGAGGCTCTGATTGATGAGAATCCTTGGATTTTACGAGGTCCGTTATAGCTGCGGCATCCAGGTAAAGTGATCGTCACCGATTAGATGGATGCACTCTAGTTGAGCGTGGCTGACCGACTCGTCGCTTAAATATGTAGTAGGTGTGCGGGAAATGCGTGTATCGAAGAACTTAAAGATCACGGACGAGATTAGTCGGCTCCAAAATCAAATTTACAGTGGCTGCTTTCTTCACACTGACTACATTTGTGGAACCGGATATTAACACTGGCTAAACAGAAGCTTTGGAAGCATCATCAGACATTTGGATTGCGTGGTATCCAGTAGACTTAACATGCAATACAGCCCTTATCGAGATAGCATGCTGAATGATTTTCCTTACATGGACCCCGAGATTGAAACGCAATGGAATTGTGTGCTTTACAAGCGAGAATGTCGTGCTAATGTCATGTCAGGAGTCGTATGCAATCATAACGCAGGTACAGATTCTTAACAGTTCCTGATACGCGATCGGGGACTTCCGTCTGCATCGGGACTAGCTGGCTCGACTGACTTTATGGTCGTGGGATATAGATAGGTCATTGGATATCGAACGGTGAACGACAGGCAATCAACACAACCTGATGATACTTTTAGCCCGATTAGACAGTCTCATGATGGCTCTGTATCTCGGTCAATCAAGAAAGACGCTGATAGCTGTGCATGTGCAATTTATAAAAGTTTACCCTGACGAGGATTCGCATTTAGATGTCTCGGGGACTTCGCCCATTCGTTTTATCGTTCCCAGTCTACCTATCCAACAACAACAGTGAAAGTCTTTGGGTTTCCATAACTCACAAACCCAGATTGATCAATTCCGCCACCACCCGGCGCAACATCATCGTATGGGAAGGCATAACCTCTCCCATCTTTATTCGCCTCATGCACCAATCTTGCGTAGTGATTCGTGACTTCATGCTGATAGTAATTCTCAACCTTCTCCTTGTGGGGATGCGAGTCATTGTCTAGAAGTGTGGAACGATTCAATGCTGCACTGATCCGAGCTGTCAATGGACCAGCCGGGCCAGCATTATTGGCAAAGGGTCCGGAGCTGCATCCGAAGATATCTCCTGTACTGGGCTTACAGAAGCTGGCCCCAACTTTGTCAAACTTGAGTTCATCGCCACTAACTCGGCCCTCAATCTTGCTCCATTCCGCCTGGGTATCGACCGTTAGTGGACACTTTTCGTATTTAGACCACACCTCATTCACATATGCATCATAGTAGCCTCGAAATAGGTTTCCATGATTCATGACGATGGCGTTGTTGGGGCTTAGTACCCGCAGGTTCTTTCCATCGGCCTTGAAGATGAGCTTCTCCCAATCTCCACCTTGAGCAACAAGACCGGCACAAATGCTTTCAAGTCCATCCTCTTTGAGGCCTTGCACTACCTGTTCAGGCCCCGCCCCGGGAACAAGGCTCATCGCAATCGGCAGGCTCACAAAGTCAACGTAGCTGATGTTCGCATATAACTGTGAGCTGTTATATGTGAATTCGCAAAAGCCCCATCGGGCGTTGATACTCGGATCTGTCGGGTTTGACACCGAGGGCTCCACAACGGCCGGTCCGGGATTTAGAAGGAAAGTTAGCTGGCTGTCGATGGAGAACCAAATCCGCCCACCTGCAATCTGTGGGATGGTGACTATAGTAGTAGAACCAGGTGCTCCGAGGGGGATCCCACAGTCTTCTTTGAGTGGTTGTAATATCTCAGATGGCGACTCAGGATAATAAAGACTTTTGCCGTCGGCTTTGACGAGGACTACATGATTATTGTTGTTGAGAGCTTGTCCAGTAATGTAGGCGGAGACATTTGAGGAACTTGTCTTGTTCTGAATATGGATATCCAAAGTTGGAGGGGTCATGATGGAGGGAATGTTGACTTCTGGTGAGTTCTTGAAAATCTGACCTCTAGAATTAATATTCGTGATGCTGTTAAGAATTCAGAGTAATTGCTATGTTTTGGTGGGAAAGTCTAGCTGTGACGGAAGTCGACAAATAGCAGCCAGCGTGAAGCAGCTAGCATGGAACAGCGTGCGTTTCTGATCAACGATGAAAAAAGACAGCAGATAATTACACTGCAGTATGATATATTCAGTGATACACTATTTTCTCGCCGACCTGTGAATGGCAGTGAGGTCACAACAGCACCACCACATACTACTTACTTATGGATATCTACAAAATCAAGGAACCATCCAACCACCAAACTTGCTTGCCATCCGACGACGGATAATATATAATCCGAGAGGATGCCGCACTGGAGGCCTAGAAGAGCTTAGCGTCTTCTTACGCAGCCTTGCGAAGGCAACTTTGACGCTGAACGGGAACCCACAAACATCGTCGGCGCAAAGCTCTTCGTTCACCCCAACGCGCCAGCATTGTCTGCCATTATCAAAAAGAGCTGCCACTTCCCTCAACCCAAGTCGGCGCGTGCGCATTGCTAGTCAAGATGGTGTATGACTGGGAGAACAAGGAGGAGATATGCTATCGCATGTATATTGAGGAGAAGAAGTCTCTGGAGGAGATCATGGAATACATGAAAGTCGAGTACAAGTTCGCTCCCAGGTATGGATGAAGCTCCGGGTCGACGTACTCCAGCTACCTGCTTGACCTCACTTCCCTACCACACTTGCATTTCAACTTCCCTCCACTATCCGCATCCGCACTGACATAGATCTTCTTTAGCAAACGTGCTTTCCAGACTCAATTTAAGCGTTGGGAATTCCCCTCAAAGCAACATCCTGCCTATAAGAATGCACACCTGGTTGCGCGCATCAAGGAATTATGGGAGAACAATACCTCACAGCGCGACATGCTTCGCATCCTCAACGAGCAAGATGGCTTCGAGATTAAGGATCGGGAGCTGATGCGCGTGCGTGCGAAGAACCGCTGGTTGCTGCGAACTCCGAACCGAAGTGCCACTTCCAAGAAACACGACTCGGATCAAGATGTCATCAATCAATTGCAGCAAGCTTTGTACCCAGACGGACAGATGGGAGACGAGGCGGATATGGTAGAGATGCCCAGGGTCATATCACCTCCGTCTCCAAGAGCTTCCTCGCCCCCGCTCAGCCCTGAGGTTCTGAAGAAGAGACAAGATCGTTTGAACAAACTGCAGGCCGAGTCTGCCGAGCGCTGGCAAGCACGCAAGAGACGTCGTCGCACTCGAGGATGGCTTGGGCTCCCTGCTGATCCGCCTGGACCACCGCGCTTCCCTTCCGAGACTACCATTGACGAGAGCAAGGCACTTTTGAGCCTCGATAACAACATGTACCGTGATGTGCGTAATCGGTTCACGCGAATCTGTCAGGACGCAGGTATCATTAAGAAGACAATTGCTGGGCCGGAGCGATGGGACGGCGCAAAATCAAGTCTGATCCAAGAGAGCGAACACCTACAAACAGTCTTCTGGGGAAATGAAGATAACATTGAACAGAAGAAATTAGCACTTGATGTTGTTTGTAGCGATGTCACCAAGAGAATGCGAACTTTGGAGCGACGCATGACCATTGCAGAGGCGAAGAACGCTTTAGGAGTCAACCCAGAGCAATCACGCCAGCTTCGTAGCGCTTTTTACCAGACGCTCAAGGCAGACCACTTTACAAGTAAGCTTGAAGCTGGCGAAGATCATTGGAAGGAACTCAAGCAGTCATGGATCGATGGGTCGGAGCTGCTGCAAGGTATTCTTGCACCGGGTGAAGCTGATCCAAATCACGCCCTCAAAGTCAAGGCCGTCGAAGTTCTTTGTAGAGATGTCATGAAGCGACTGCGTGACGACCAGACGAAGCGTGATCCTACGAAGAAGAGAAAGGCGGACAGCGGTTTCAGTCAATCCCCACCTGTAATAAATCCTTACGGTGACGCAACAGACGACACTGGATTTCAACCAGCTCCACATGATGCACTTGTTCAAGCAGCTGCACACGCTCAAGCTCAAGCAGAAGCTCAAGCTCAGGCTCAGGCTCAGGCTCAAGCCCAGGCGCAGGCTCAAGCTCGCGCAGCACATGCTCAAGCTCAAGCTCAAGCACATGCCCATGCCCATGCTCACGCACAAGCTCAGGCTCAGGCTCAGGCTCAAGCTCAAGCTCAAGCTCAAGCCCAGGCTCAGGCTCAGGCTCAGGCCCAGGCACAAGCTCAGGCCCAGGCTCAGGCTCAAGCCCAGGCTCAGGCTCAGGCCCAAAATCAAGCTCAAACTCATATGCATCATGGTCACCCACATCCCCAAGTCTCCCACGGCCAGGTTATGGTTGATCATGGTGATATGCAGATTGACCCCTCGCTACTTCTTGCAGCAGCAAATGAACCACCCATGATGAATAGACCAGGTCACTATTCGGAACAACAATATGCTGATCAGCAGTATGCAGCCCAAGCTGCGCAAGCAGCTTTCCCATCGTCTTCCTCCATTGCCGTGTTCTTTAGAGTGCATCCGGCTTCTGATTTTCATCCCAACCTCAGAGTCTGGATCGAAACGTTGTCCTCCGTCTCCATTGATGAATTACGTCAACTGGCAGTTGCAAAGTTTCCAGGTACTGTTCCTATCCGTATTGAAGGGATTATTAAGGATCCCAATGGCCATGAGATGGAGTTGCAGATTGATCAGGATGAAGAGCTGGATGCCTACCTAGCTGCCATCACCGGTGTGAATAAGCCTACCTTCTCAGTCCAGTTGGTTTCCGGATGGAAGGAATGATTTTACTTTGCCATACTAATAGCGATTGTTTCTCAAACTTTAACCCGCGTAAGGTAGGTGTAAGGATGCAGGATTTTTATCATTAGCTGGAGTTGGCGTTTTGGTTTTACAATACCTATTTTACTTTGCTTTCGGCGAAGAATCGGCGTCGACGGCACAGACAGCGTACAAGAGAGCTAGATAGCTCCCGATTAGGCATATCCTCTAGATATTCCATGTATGTGGAGCACCTTGAGAAGGTCCAATCATAACATAACCCCAACTTTGAGGTTTTATTATTATTCGTCAAATAAACCCCATCATTCGATTAAACTTAGATTATTGGCTGCTTTGTGATGTACGTCTATCACGATATCCGGCTCGTGATGGCGTAAGAAATTTGACCCGAGCTTTATCGCCAAAAATTGTAGGGGAGCTCGGATAATGTCAAGCTCAGTCAAGTAATGCTCTGCGCTGCACCTCCATTTTTGAACGGACTTATATATTGACAATTCGTCCCCTGAAAACACGTCCAACCCTTTCGCATATGCGAATCCACTCAGCTTGTCTCAACTTGTGGCCAGCACAATGTCGCTTTCCAAGGTAGCGCCTCTTCGAGTTCTCCGCAGACCATCAACAGCAACCCAATGTCTGCGCACCTCTGTACGGTACGAATCTACGAAGCCACCGGCGCAGAATGCTGCAGCAGAAGGGAGGTCTTTTAAGGGACAGCTATACGAGAGCACAGGACTGCGATTGCAGCGCGAGCGGGCGGAGAGAGCTAAGTATGCAAACGACCGGGGAGAGAGCGGAGGGGGGAGCAGTCTTGGGATGACTATTGGTATGGCTCTAGGGATCGATTGTATTGGAAATCTGGACTGATTCTTGTGTGTAGCTGTTATTGCGACAGCAATTGTTTCTTACAACATAGGAAAGGGCAGCGTGCCCAAATCCTCGACCGCATCTACCGTACCGCTCAATGCAACTATCCCTCCGAAATTCAAGACTGGTAGCGCAAATATGGAAGCAGCGTGGGCGGATTTTGTCGAGATTGTTGGGAAGGATAACGTTTCTACTATCGACGCCGATCTTGAAAGTCATGCTGGCAGTGAATGGTCAACACATATCAAGAAGGATGGCGAGACACCCTTCCTGATCATATACCCCGACTCCACGGAGGAAGTCAGCAAGATTATGAAGGTCTGCCACCAACGGCAGATTCCTGTCACAGGTTATAGTGGAGGAACGAGTCTGGAGGGACACTTTGCCGCAACACGAGGAGGGATCTGTATAGACTTTGGAAGGATGAACAAGATCATTCAACTGCACAAGGAGGACATGGATGTCGTTGTACAACCTGCCGTTGGATGGCAGGATTTGAATGAGGAATTGGCCAAGGACAACCTCTTCTTCCCCCCAGACCCAGGACCCGGCGCCATGATTGGTGGCATGGTTGGAACTGGCTGCAGTGGTACAAATGCTTACCGGTACGGTACGATGAGAGAGTGGGTGTTAAACTTGACTGTAGTGTTGGCAGACGGAACAGTCATCAAGACAAGACAACGGCCACGGAAAAGCAGCGCCGGCTATGACCTTACCAAAATGTTCATTGGCAGCGAAGGAACCCTGGGGCTTGTGACGGAAGCTACACTAAAGCTTACCACGAAACCAAACACAACAAGCGTGGCAGTCTCCAGTTTTGGCACTGTGAGGCAAGCTGCGGATTGTGTGGCCAAGGTTGTTAGTGAGGGCGTCCCGATTGCGGCTATCGAGATCTTGGATGACATGCAGATGAAGTCTATCAACAAAGCAGGCATGACCAGCAAGGCGTGGACTGAGGCTCCAACTCTCTTCTTCAAATTCGCTGGCACGCCAAACGCAGTGAAGGAGCAGGTTGGTATTGTGCAGAAGCTGGCCAAGAGCACAGGCAGCAAGACATTCGAGTTTGCCAAGAGTGCTGAGGAGCAGAGCGAACTATGGAGTGCCAGGAAAGAGGCTCTCTGGTCTACGATATCCATGAAAGAAAATGCAGGCGATCATGTGTGGACTGGGGATGTGGCAGTGCCAATCAGCAGATTGCCAGATATTATTGAGGAGACCAAGTTGGACCTTGCAAAGTCTGGAATGTTTGCTACTATAGTTGGACATGCTGGGGATGGAAACTTCCACAGTAAGTTGCTCATCAGCGTAACTGCATCACAGCAGTACTGACCACGTTCTAGCTATTCTACTTTATAACGATAAGCAACGGCACCAGGCTGAAGAGCTGGTTCATCGTATGGTGAAGCGTGCTGTGGAGATGGAAGGCACCGTTACCGGTGAGCATGGAGTTGGACTTGTAAAGAGAGACTATCTCAACCACGAGTTGGGTGAGACTACGGTAGATGCCATGCGCAAGGTAAGTTTTCCCAACTCCGCCGCAATATGTCCAGGTGCTCATTCATCTCATAGCTGAAACTTGCTTTCGATCCTCTCTGTCTGCTGAACTGTGACAAGATTGTCCGTGTTGAGAAGCCCAAGGAGGGAGAGGTGGCAAAGTGGTGATTTGGATGAATAGTGTACTTGTAAATATTTCAATCCATATGTAACCTGATACAGGCGCATTTGCTTCTAACCACTGCAGTCGTTCGATGCAAAACCACCTCATCCCAGTCGCACGAGATGAGCTATAGTTTGTTTGACGGCCCTGCGCGATGTAAAAACGCCGGTATTTTCACTAGATCAATATGCGGTTATTTTGGTCCAGTAGAGCAGCCAGCGTCATTAGTTAGTGCTCCAAGCTGAATGACTGCCCGACTTTCACGTTAGCAATATCCTTTTGCAGCTAAACCCGGATCGCTTAGGAAACCCCTTCTATACTATAACTAGGTAAAGGTAGGTAGACTCGATCCAGGCCACCACATCTAAACTACTCCTTCAAGCTTTGTTGCTACCTTTTACTTCCGCCTCCTTGTACGATATGCGCTATGCTGGCACAGGGCTGGTGGCCGTAATCTGGGGGCGCCAAGAAGCAATTTTCCAAGTTCTGCCTTAACATGTTCTTCGTGACATGGCCTGGGGTATTCAGCCGACTGTGTTGCCAATTTCCTTTGGGGCCCTGGAAGCGACCTTGATTCTTCCCTTTAGACTATATCTGTGCTAGAGCTGTGGTGTTGGTCGAATCATGGATCTGGCTCCGAGATAAATACGGCTCTTGACAGCCACAAGGCTTGCTTTGGCTTTTGGTGTTGAGTCTGTCAAGCTGGTGTTGCTATTATGTTTTCGAAGATCTTCCCTCGTATTTATTCCCTGGTTCACATCCTTCGACCCCCCCATTCTCTGTTACAGCATGACCTGACAATCCAACACTTCGTACACCATGCGCACTGACATCTACGCCGGCGCTATTGCGCTATTTGCTTCTTCTGTTCATGCATTTCCAGGCCTTCATGAGCGTGCTGTTTGCAATTCAGATAACTGTCTTCGTGCCGTAAGTCCCGCCCATGGCTCTGCCCGTAATAAGGTTGAAGATGCACGAACTTAATGCCTCAAACTTGCAGGTGGCACGCCAAACTCCACCGGCGAAAGACTGCTCTTCCTTCTTTGTCAAGACTGTCACGCCTTGCCCTGTGTAAGAATTTCCACACCAAAAATTAAATATGGATGAGGGCTGATGCTCTCAAAACAGGACACTTACCTCCACCATTTCTGAGGCGACTGTGGGTCCTGCTACGACTACGACGTCCTTGACGACTACCACGGGGACAGAGACAGACACTTTAACTTCTACTGTAGCTTCTGTTGCATCTCCTGTTGCAATCACCGTGAATAAGAGAGATCGTGTGGCAGCTCGAGACCCGGATCATCCAGTAATTGCTTTTAACAACAATGCTCGCGCTGTAGTTTCTACATGCCCAGCAACAGCTGTGCCCTCAGTAATTCCAACCTATGCAAGCGCTTGCTCCGGCGCAGTTCGATACTCTTCGGCTTGCTCATGTATTGGCGCAACTCAATCCACCATCATCTTACCTCCTATCACTAGTACCGTTCTCGTCACTGAAACTAGTACCAGTATACCTGTATCTACCATTCAGAGTACCGTTACTGAGTCAACCACGACCTCAACCACAACCACTGTGATAGCAAGCCCCACTCTAGGTCCCAAATTCATCCTGAAGAGCGAGGGTGGAACATTTCCTGGCTCATATTTAGAAACCTTTGGCGGCAACCTCGCGTTGAGGCTGGTTTTAGATATTGCTGCTGCGACCCAGTTTGCCATCGATAGTAACGGATTTGTGGTGTCTACTGATGGATATTTAAACATCAATCAAGCTAATACCGAATCTCAACTATTCGCAAATAGCATGGGAGATATCGCCTTCAGCAATTGGCTTATCCTCAACTGTGTCGCCGACCCATCTTCAGCCTCGCAAAGTCATTTGACTTGCACTGCCAATAAAGCCGGGGCTCCGCCCTCCCAGACTTTCGCAACTTGTTCGTCGGACCTCAATCATGCTCATTTTGGTAATGGCGTTGCTAGCGACTGTGCCACGTTCACCTTGGCAGTTATCTATACGTCTTAGAGCAAGATAGAGACGAGAGATGAACATCTATCAAATACTGGTATGCGAGAAGTATCAGAACTGTGCACATTGATAGTTAACATCGTTGTGCTTGGAAAAGGAATATGTGGAAGACTAGAGGAAATCTTTTTGATATAATTCTGCCGCCTTTGTCGGCACTAGGCTGTATTTATTAAAATGTTTGAGAATATACTAATGACCAGGCGCTAGAATCCCGATATACGCAACTTTTGCCTACTATATATCGTTCCTTGATAATAGCTTATTGTGAAGTGAAGTGAAGCAGCTGTCACTGAACGTCTGTCTTTGAAAGGCTATTGTGGCCCATTGAACTGTATTGCGCCGCTGCTTCAGAATACTAGCAATTGCTAGTATACACATATACACATATATTCATATCAGGAGTTTTAGAAGTACAGAGTTTCGATATATCGAGTCAAAGTCGAAGTCGAAGTCAAAATTAAAGTCAAGCACAAGCGAGCTCCCCGCTCAGACCCCTGCCATGCAACCCCGGATTGTCAGAAAACGTCAAACGTCATGGCCACCTTCTGCTTCCCTCATAGCTCTTTGCCCTAAACCAAACAACATGCAACTTCGACGTCCATATCGACATAATCTCCCCCCTCTTAGTTCCTAATACTAATGGCGCTTGTTCAACCGCTGCCGTTATCCATACCGTCCTTGGCGACAGATGCGTCTCTAGTGCTATCACATGCTGCTTATGACGAAAGCTCGCCTTCGCCTTCAGAACAGCTATACCACGATCTTCACGCATCAATAGCTGCATCTCTCTCCTCAACGCCCCAACGGCGACCTATCCTGACACATCTGAATGCAGATACAACCTGGCTATTATCAATACCATATCCTCAGGTGCAGGAAAATCATGGCGAGTTTGGGTCAAATACAAAGCAGACGAGACGGAGCCCGAGAGTTGTAAAGACCACAAGGGCAGCGAGGGAAGCAAAAAGTCAAACTCCTACCAAGCGTAAGAGGAATACGCGCGAGGAAAAAGGTGATGGGAAGAAGAAATATTTCCACATCCTAATCGACCCTTGGTTGAAAGGCAGCCAGTCGGATGTCGCAGCATTCTTCAGCCAACAGTGGCATGCCACTCCCAGTGCGGTGCAGACAATCGCGGAAGTTGATGAGTGCATAAGGGAGCTGGAGGCCGTTGCTGCCGGACGGAAAGCCGGCCCCGCTCCGTGGGAGAAATCAGGATCTGCCATCGACTGTGTCGCTGTCTCCCACGAGTTCACCGATCATATGCACGAAGCAACATTGCGCGAAATAACACCCTCGGTCCCCATCTTTGCAACACCGAAAGCCCGGAGTATCATTGCATCCTGGGGACATTTCGACAAAGTATTGGAAATTGAACGATTTGGTGAGGATTGGAGGAGTGCCACTTTGAATGGATGTGGGGTATTGCCTAGCTGGGTATCGATTTCGAGGCTGGCGTTTCCTGGGAAAGACCTCTTATACTATCACTCTGCCCTTATGATCACCTTCTCCGACCCTTTAATCCCGAACGCAGGGCAAGCAGAAGCCATCATCTACACACCACATGGCATTTCTCCTCCCATTGCCCAATCGGTTGTGAACTCACATCCACCAATCAAGACCTTGGCCTTGTTACATGGCTTGCATGATATTACCCTCGGAGCCCAGCTTAATATGGGTGGACATAATGGGTTGAAGATTCAGAGAGCACTAGGTGCGCACTACTGGATCGGGACCCATGACGAAGTGAAAAAAGGTGGTGGGTTGGTTAGTTGGTGGCTTAAGCGTAAAACTGTCACACTGGAAGATGTTCTGAAGATTGAGAGGTTTGAAGGAGGGAAAGAAGGGAAAGAAGAGATGGATGTAAGGTTTGTGGATTTAGGGAATGGCGAAAGTTTGATCTTAGAGTAGGACGTTACGGGCCTTGTATCTACGTATATAATATTATAAAAATTGGAAATTTGAGAACAATCTTGCATTGGGTCTAGCAGTCAATGACAGTGTTGATTGAAATCACGCCACTATGAGGCGTGGCTTATGTGCCCATTCTTGGATGAACAGGCCATACTCTTTCAGCTTTATAAATCAGACCTTCCTTCTCGTTTGCCAGACAGTAACGTACTTTCAAAATATCGACAGATGAATTGGCGCACTGATTGCTCCGTTCATCGATAAGGACTACCCAGCTTAACGTTCTGTTTTCTTCCTCTCTTACTCGTCATGGATTTCCAGCTGAGTCTCAATCAGAGTATCTACCGCTGTGAAAACTGTGAAAAATAGTCACGGTAGGAGTATATCCTATTATAAGTCTCATTATTCGACGCTTCAAACCTTTTATACGTAAATTACAAGAATCCATTTTCATCCGTGACGTAATGCCCGTCAAGCAGATCCCGAAACTCGACGTCCAGAGCAAAGAAACCATCTGAGGAATCACCGAAATCTCGAAGGAAAGCCCAATCCTCGAGAGACTGCTGCATTGGTGCTTGCTGGTAGTCTCCCGGCGGCAGCATGCTGGCATTTGAGGTCGAAACTTGTGTGGAAGATTCAGAAATCGGATTTCTTGGGAGGCTCGGCTCCGGTCGGGGAGCGCTCAATTCCCTGGGCAAATCAAATACTGCAATTTGTTTGTTAGCTTTGGAAATGCTATCGCATTTCTGGAGGACTAAGAACTTACAATCAGTCAGTATTTGGTGTCTTGCTCCAGCAATCTTCCAGCTATTCCCAAGGATTGAGAGCCAGTGAATACAGAGTTTCAACCGTCGCCTGGTCTCTGTATCAATTGGGTTCTGCTTGAGATGATACAAGAATAGACTGGCTGCAGTAAAGATGGCAAAAATGGTGTCACACGGCAAACCAGGTAAGGCATCGGCATGTTTTTCAAAGACCATGCAGATATTGTTTGAAGCTTCAAAGCAGATTGGGTGTGGTGATAATGAAGGATCTGGATATGCCGGGCTGGATTGCCAGCGTTCAATAAATGGACGATGGAGCAGTATCGTGGCTGACCAGAGGATCTATCGCAAGTTAAGTGGCTTCATTCATTGGACATGTGATTGAGGAATTCTTACTACGTAATTGGTAATAGTACCAGGAACGGAGGATAATTGATCTTTCAGATCCAACTTCAGAGGCGACCCCTCAACTTGTTTCTCCCATTCCTTGATGTCCGCCCAAATCTTCATTCGAATCGCTTCCCCAGCATTCTGGTCTTTACGTATGGCCTTGCGAGCTGAAATGCCGTAGATCTCCACAATGATTTTTTGCATGATGAAGCTCAATTCAATACTGGTATGAAGGACAGAGATAGTCCGAAGTTTCAAGGGTTGGCTTCGGACTTGCTCGTTTCTGACTTGTGGCATCCATAATTCGAACTCATCGGCTTCCGATATTGATGGATATGGTGCATCTGCATCCTCGAACTTTAGAAACACAGGCTTTCCCATTTCGATCGAGAGCATTTTGTCCAGGATGAACACATTCCACCAGAGGCGAGAGCGAATCTCTATCTGTATGGAATCATGACCTCCATAAGGTCGATTTAGTCGCAGTTCAATCGCCATTGCTGCTGCAAGACCAAACAGCATTGCTGCTCGAGCATATTCTGCAATGCTATGGGACTGAAGAGACAGGATAAATAAGACTTGGCAATTAGTAATTGTTGCTTTCAATGTATTAATAGGATGCTGAGGCTTGTCACCGTTATCTCCGCATTGAAGAAGTATCAAGGCCTCTTCAAAGAATAGGCTTGGCTCGGGCATATTCTCATACAGCTGCTTGACGTCTTCATTTTCAGGCAAACCCCGTACACACGCTGTGAGAGAGAATATCGCTGACACCAAAGCAGCTGGGAGCAGAGGGACTGGCGAGGCATAGTCTAATGCCGAGTACATCGGCTTGTACAAAATTGGCCATAAGGGGTGGATACAATTAAAAAAGGTCTGAAATAGGTAGGTCTTCAGAGAGGATGAGAGTAAGGCAAAGAGCGGTGTTCCTGCTTTCTGCTGAGGAGTCGATGCTGTGGCTTCGGCATTACGAGCCTCAGTAGTGGTGACTGAACCAGGACTCTGCGATACTGAAGATCTTATGACTCTGTGAATTTATTGTCAGCCAGGATCTTCATAGCTGAGCAGGAACAACTAACTTCCGCTTTGTAGGCCCATAAACGCACACTTCCTTGTCGCGACAAGGACCACATTCGGGATAGATACCGTCGCACTTCCTACTTAGTCAGTACTACGCTGCGGAATATGACCTTTGCAAGAAATAACCTTTATCTTCTTGATGCCACAGGGCTGGCAAGCTTGAGTCACCCGTTTTCGCACCAAAGTTGACATATTCCTATGCGATTGACTAAAGTGTCTTGTGATGTCATATCAAGAGCATGGTCTTCGTCATTCTATAGATGAAAGAAATGGAAGCACCCTGAGTTATTATTTTAGACTTGAGGTCCTGGTAATGCTTGCGAGGAAGAATCCTTCGGGCGAGCAATTGGGGTTGAGGTCAGAATTGCTTGCAGCCCAAATCGACTCGATTTGAAGCTTAAACGATCACGTGAAGACATCCCCACTTGTTCAGCTATAGCTTGATGAAAGAGTCATAAAAAGATGTCAAACGATAACGTTTGCGATAACGTATGTGCTTAAACCTATCCCTCAGCCCTATTGCATTGTTGAATTGTAAACTTTGTGCAGCATAACTAGTTATACTGATCACGTGGATTCTCCATGGTCCGAATGTTACAAAAGGTAAATAATAGGCATCCAGAAGTTAACTTGGTGCAGCTCTTGTCAACAAATTGCTCTTCGTCTAAGTTGTACTTTGAGTCTCTTTAGGTTCCAGAATTTATCTCAGCCTCCTAGATGATACGTGAAAATGGTGACTGTTTTACGCATGTTCGCCACCAGAGAGCTCTCAAGATATATCTGCATGCACCGAGAAAAACCGTCCAAATAAAAAAGTATGTGCGACATCGCACCAATAAGGCTGGGAAATGGAAGGATGTAGTGCAAGAACTCCTAAGTTGGAAAGAGGTAGACGGTAAGATTCTGTTTCACTGAATTAAAAACCTGCCGGTTAGAACGCTGGCAACAAACTTTACAAGTGCCATCGTTCGGAGAAGCGGAATCTTGACCCGAGTCTTAACTGGTGCAGCTATTGTTACCAGTTAGTACAAGAACTTTAGGCGCGACGTTCTAGTTGTCTTAATTTGAAGTTGGTTAGTAAAGTAAACTTTGGCGCATTTATCCGGTCGTAGGATTTGTTTGGCGGGGCTAACTTATGTTGTGGATAAATGGATGATTCAATTCATTACACGAATACCCCAGTTTGAGTATATATAGCTTGATAGCACATTACCAAAGAACATTTCTTTTAATTTCTCTTGACCCAAAATCATTCTGCGTGCAAAATGTCAGATCAACCTTTAATCAAACATATTTATACAGCGGATCCGTCTGCGCATGTGTTCAATAACAAGATCTATATCTACCCCTCACACGATGTTGAGACAGATATTCAGGACAACGATAATGGTGATCAGTATGCCATGAATGATTATCATGTCTTCTCGCTAGACAAAGTTGGCGGAGAAGTTGTTGACCATGGAGTCGTTCTTGCACAAGCTGACGTTCCGTGGGTATCGAAACAACTTTGGGCACCTGATGCAGCCTTTAAGGATGGGAAATACTATCTCTACTTCCCAGCACGCGACAAAGAGGGGGTATTCCGAATCGGTGTTGCTGTTGGAGATTCTCCACAAGGACCCTTCAAGCCAGACCCAGAGCCCATCCCAGGCAGCTATAGTATTGACCCTGCTTGCTTTGTGGACGATGACGGCCAGGCCTATCTGTATTTTGGTGGGATCTGGGGTGGACAATTGCAATGCTGGATAACAGGGAAATATGACGCTAAAGCGTACTCAAACATGGAGGCCAGCGGTGACAGCCCAGCTCTGTTGCCTCGCGTTGCAGTACTGGAAGACGGCATGCGTACTATCAAAGGGGAAGTCAAAGAGCTTGCCATCCTAGATGTGGACGGAAAGCTGCTTCATTCAAGCGATCACGATCGTCGATTCTTTGAGGCTGCGTGGATGCATAAGAAAGATGGAACCTACTACTTCTCGTACTCAACTGGAGATACACATTACTTGTGCTATGCGACTGGCGAAAGTCCTCTCGGACCTTTCACGTATCGAGGCCGCATCTTGGAGCCGGTATTGGGCTGGACCACACACCACTCAATCGTTGAGTTCCAGGACAGATGGTTCCTGTTTTACCATGACTGCTCGCTTTCTGGGGGCGTTAACCATCTAAGATCAGTCAAAATGCGGGAGATCTTCTACAATACTTTAGGGGAGATAAAGCTCTCTCCGTAGTTTTTGTTGAGCGATTGCGTCTTAATATCCTCAAATCTTAAACCTTGTAAATATTTATAGCCTGCACTTAACTTTAGCTTAGTATCGTTGTAGTATTTCCCACCGTTCCATGTTTTTATCAGTTTCGTTGGTTATGGGTACTCGCTTAATCTCATCCTGTATAAGTCTCTAACCTTTAACTGGAATGCAGTTTCCCACCGGCAATCCTTTGAATGCAATAAAACTTAGGACAATAGAAAATAAAATTCTAAATACCAATAGATGCTTGATCATAGACATAGTCATCCTGCTGCTATTAGTTAATATTGGCGAAGTCGGAAGGGGCACAGCTATGGGTTGCTACCCGTATAATCACAGAGGATACTAGTGTCCAGTACGACACAAAGGATTCCGCTTTCTACTCAATATATATCAACTGCTCAAATCGTCAATGGAAAAAGCCAACCTGGCTTAATACCAATGACCTTGGTCAGCGGTCCCAGAAACAACGCAAAAACGATATCTTATGGCATTGTATGAGAAACATAAATTGGCGAGCAATTAAGTTGTTAGAATCTTTCTTGTTTATATTGTTAATGCGTCCACTGGGTCTCTCGAGCGATGAAAATAACTCGTTACAGTTGTAACCAGTCATCTATCTACTCAACACCGGCTTATGGTTATTGCTCGCTTAAATGGTCGGTGAGGAAAGTCCGCTGCGCATTATGTCGTATATATCAACATACAGGTGCTCATACGCAATTTTCCATCGCGGAACGGTGCAACGCAGCAGATCTTGTAAGGTAACAGCTCCTTACCAAAGCAAGAATCCAAAGTGGGAGGAAATTGGTCATGTGACCATTGTTATTACCCATGTTGCACAGACTTCGGCGGTAGCCTTCCTCTTGCTCTTCCTCTATCTCGGCTCCGAAAAGATCCTTGGAGCACGATAACCACATCAGTTCGACCGATTGAGTCCAAATTCACTCCCAAACCCTTGCGATATTGCGTCACAGCAAAAAGATGCCCGCTTGCGATATCTGCCACAGGCGTAAAGTCAAGTGCTGCGTGCAAGAAGGCAGCCAATGCTCGAACTGCAAGAATGGGGGACTTCAATGCACGTGAGCATCACTCCAATCTTCATCCTCTAATTATACGATTGGGGATAGCTAATATAACCTAGTTTCGTTCTTGCTGAATTGCACAGGCTGAAAAGGAGAAGGAAGAGATCCGCTGCATCAATAAAGTCTGACCATGGCTCAAACCAAGGGCTGAATTCCCCTTCTTCGCCCTCTCAAGATTCAAAAGATCCAGCATCAGCGCCCTCTCAAATAGAGACAATTCGCACTGTGTCAGTCCCAAAGCAACCTGTAGCAAAGAACCAGAACTTTGTCCCAACAATGGATGATATTGTAGAAGAAGAATTGTCACGAACAGCATTAACCGAGTTCTATCAGCGAGGCATAAATGGCGAGTCGCCTTGGTTCATATACAAAGAGGACGGGTGGATACGTATAGCTTACATTGGTAATGCTACATCTAACCTCACGCATCTTGTTCAAGGAGAGCTTAGCAATAGCACTCATGGTCCATCACTGCATTTCCCATTCCCGTCGATCAGGCCCACCATGCCATGGAAACCACAAAAAGACCAACCTATTGTACGGTGGTATTCGAGAGTTGCGGATGATGCTGGTGCTCTGCCAGCAAAAGAAGTCCGAGATGATCTTGTCAATGCCTTCTTCGAAAAGATCCATCCTGGGTTCCCGATTGTGGACGAAGCAGAGTTCAGGTCACAATACTCTAACCCAGACCACCCGCCTCCCTTATTACTCCTGCAATCAGTCTTACTCGCAGGTGCACATGTCTGTCAGCATCCAAAAGTTGCTGAATCTCGTGCGCTGGTAAAGATGGCACTTTTCAGGCGGGCAAAAGCCTTGTTCGAGATGCACTTCGAAAATGATCGAATGAATCTAGTTCAGTGTGCACTTCTCTTTACCTGGCATTTCGAAGGAGCGGATGACGCCAGCGCAAATGTTTACTATTGGGCTGGAGTAGCCTGCAGAATAGCATACGGTCTAGGAATGCATCGCGACCTCTCTCAGAATTCTAAAACTCGAATGCCTGCCGGGGATTGCCGTATTTACCGACGAATATGGTGGACTTTGGTTCAGGTCGATGTCCTTGCAAGCTTACACCATGGGAGACCACCGATGATCGACCCGGACGAATGTGACCAATCTCCTTTAATCCCCGAAGATTTTGTCGAATACTGCGGTTTGAAGAATCAGAACGTAAACATAGAGTACAATATTCAGAACTCTAAACTCTGCGATATCATCTTGCAAATCCTCAAATTGTCTTCCCCAGGAGCATTGCGGCGTTGTGCTCTGACGCCTGGGTCTTTGCAACTACAGCAAAGATTGCTGAATTCGCAATTAGCAGGATGGTACATGTGTCTTGCACCTGATCTTCTCAACAATGTTGGAAATTGCGATAGATTCTGGTCTCTCCAAGTTCAAATGCACTACAATCTGGCCCTAATGCATCTGCACCGAATACCGATAGAAAGCAACGAATCAAGACAATACCGGTCCACGACTTGCCATATTGCGGCTCAATCTATTACGAAAATATTTGATGAGATAATTACAAGCGGCGCTGTTTCACAATGCTCCTTTACAGCATTGACAGCACTTCTTTCAGCTGCAATTCAGATCAGTTCTGAAGCTCGCGCTGCAGCCAGCGAAAATGACATTGTCCTTGCACTCGAGGCACAAACTCGCCTGGAGAATCTGCTTCCAGCAATCAAAGCTGTTTCGCAGTATTGGCCAAGCGCTGAGGCAATTATTCATATATTCCACGATGTTCTTCTCAGGCTACAAGATCAGTGCAAATCAATACATGCAAAGCTTCAAGCAGACTCTCAACCGCGTAGTCCATCTGAAGGGATTGCGTATCCCGTAGATGCGTCTGCTGGAATTGGCTTTGCGAAAGCCGATGGGAGTGTAGGTGCAGGGGTTGGTTGGAGCAATTTCTTCGAGATGGGTGACTTGAATCCGTTTGCTGATATCGAAGCATTGGGCTTGGAGAGCTGGTTGACAATGCCTACTTGTGGAGATCGGTTTGCAGAGTAACGTACAATATATTTGATGATCGAGCACGTCATAAGATGATCACATAATTTGGCATCAGTATCACGCTTATCCAACCTGGAAGGTGCAAGGAAGCACACTCAGGGAACTGCATCCGAGGATCCCCAAACACACCATCTGAACAAAGTCAAGTACGATGCCATGTGTTAACTGGTTCATCAGTAGTTCCAGTGGTAACGATATCTCAAAATTTCCCTAGGCCAAGAATATTTGCCTTCAGAAAGATTTGACGAGATCCTGACTACTCAGGAAAACAGGTCCGTGTTTCTTTCACGGGAGCAAATCCCAGTATATTCTGCGACAAAGACACCATTCTAGAATTTATCTGATCATCTGAACGGAAATTAAAGGTAGTGAAAATTCTTAATTATGTTTGGGGTTGTAATTATTGTATTGAAAACTTTGCCCGAAGGACAACTTGTTGGGCCATTGCTGCCTATTGGTAGTGATATATGTATGTTGGCCGTATAAGAATCAGAGGAAACAGGCCATGTTGAAACCTCCATCTAATTTTGGTTGTGAGATCCTTTCCGGATCGCTTTCGAGTAGCTCGGTATCAAAATTTTTAGAACTCAGCTAGACCATGTCCATTTTCATCCCATTCCTCCACAATGCGTCGATTGCCCAACATATCCTCCACGCCCTGAATATTTTCGTAAGTATAATTGAAGTTTCCCCCTCCAGCCCAATCCTGTCCCATTCCAGATATAGTATTCGAAGGTGTCCAGTTCTCCGCAGCCGTAAAGTCAGCCCAAGAAAGTTCCGCTTGTTCAACATTAGAGACGTTGTTAAAGGTAAGATTGTTGTACATATTGATGGACATAATCGCAGGAGATTCCTCTGCGCTATATGCATTACTTGATCCTGGATCTGGGGATTGATAGCTGTTATTATTGGCTTCGTTACTGCTGTCGTACTCTTCCTTTGGTACCACCTTGGAAACTGTAGAGCCGTTGCTGTTGGCTTGATTCGGCTCTTTCGCAAATACAGCACTAGTATCCAACATACCAACAGTAAACTTCATAAACTCTGCGGACTTGCTACTAACTCGCAATGTCCATCTGTACTCGGCGAGCTGAGAGCGGTAGTACTCACACTCTTGGGCATTATCACTCGTGGCCCATAGGATGCTGCCAAAAGTTGCAACGATAGCAAGATTCACCTTAGAAGCAAAATACCAGAAGCTCTGTAAATGCGCAGCTTCCAGTCTTCTCACGAATTCGATTGCCGAGACAAATCGCATCTTTGCCGCTGCACGAGTGATTTGGCGCAAGCTGTCGTCTTTGGCTGTATCAAAGCGTATAATCGCTCTGTGGAGTGTCATTTCAGCAGCAAAATACGCTAGATGTAAGGAGCCTGTCATTATTAGCTGCTGTTAAAAAAAGGGGGAAAAATTGGCTATACCTGTGGAAGAAAGCTTCCGCGCTTTCGTTTCACCCATTGCGAGACATTGAGGCAAAGATGCATACCAGTCCCTCAATCTTAGCTGTAGTGGTTTTGCTCGCTCTAGCGTTGACATCAGTGCATTATGATCCTGGTTGTCAAGATCCGTGGTGTACTTGAGCGTATAGAAAGTATTCATCACATCCGCCAGTATATCTGTCAAAGTTATCATGTGCATAAATTGCTGACGTCCTTTTTCGACCTCGGAACTGCCTTCCTCATCGTTATCATCGTTTGAAGTTTCTGGAAAGTCTTCTAGCTCGACTGGTTTTACCACCCAATTGTCTCTCCAGATGTGCGAAGATCGTCCATGGACTAGAGCTCCCCATTTGTCCTGCATGAATAAAGCCCAGCCAAGCCTTTTCCGAAGCCCTCTTTCCCACTCTGGGATCTTCCATTTTGAACAGTCCAAATGCAGTCCGAGGTTTTGGCCAACGGCAACCAACTGGCCTGTCAGTGCCCATGAGTCTCCATCAGGGCATTGTAATAGAAGTAAACCTCCCTGCACAGTCGAGAGCTTGGGACGATTGAGGACATCACTCATCATCTTCGGAACCAGCTTTTCAAGGTTTCGAACATCTGGTTTTGGTAAGCTTACAAGTTCAGGGCTGTATGACCACCAGTTCAGTGCTAAGATATAAACTGCCGCAAGAACAGGAGGTGTGAATTCTCGGTAGGTGCGAGCATACTTCTCCAAAAAGACTTTCTTATGCATGATTGGAAAGCTTGGATGAATGATTCGAAAGTAAAGGTCGACCAGGGCCTTCCCATGCGGGTGGACAATGTTTTCCACAGCATCGAGATTTGCAAGTTCCTCATCAATTTCTGCTTGGGTCTCCGCCTTCATGAGAAAATGAGTCTTCTGGCTGACACGCCGAAGGGTCCCCGGAGTGCTGACAGATTCCCCTTTGCCATCGAATGGTGAAAGATTGATAAGTCGGGTATCATACTCGGTAGTAGACCCAAGATATTGACCGTGTTGTCGATTCTGGAGTCCAAGCGTTCCCTTCAAGAGCGATCCTTGTAGGCCAGTGTAGTCGGTCAAGGGCTGTTTTGGACGAGAATCTAAGCGCGATTAGACCCTTTTCCTCCTAAAAGGCAAGATACTTACTTCTTTCAGTGCCCGGGGAGCTGCAAACATGAATTGGATTAGTGTTGAGCGTGAAATATCCTTATCAGCTGGTCCATGTCGACATACCGAGGTTTGGAGACATCAGGACTGCTTCCATCAGTATCCAGTTTCCGTCGTTTTCTCCTTTGCGGATTCTCGACAAAAGTGCATTCTTCTGCACGCGACTGGCACATTATACAAATCGTAGTATCTGGTAACATGATACATCGACTCTTTCGTCTTCGACAAGCATCACATGGTCTATCTCTACGAGCGTACACATTCGAGGTGGTGCCATTCTGTGGTGCGGCAACGACAGGAGGTTCTGCCATTAATCTCACAAGAAATAGGAACTATCGTCTTCTCTACGGTGTGCGTTTAAAATTGAGAAGCGCAATGATGATAAAGGATGTCATATACACTACTTCTTGTTCGCGATGTCGTCCGAGTCGTGACGATCAAATTCACGTGACAAACCAACACGCGATAATACCCGCCTTTGGCACTAAACATGTCAAGCGCAAAAGGCCTTATCGTCAAGTTCTCAGAATAGTATATCTTCATTTCTTTCTGCCTTTGTAGGGTGTTTTGTCCGTTGAAAGAAATAATCTGCTTTGGTGGACTTTGTCAAGTATTCGTGGCTACTTTAGCCTCTGTTTTTCAAGATCTCTGATCTCGAACACTAGTATCTTCATTCTTTGGAGCATAGGGGAGACCGAAGGTGGCCTCCCCCTCAGTAACACTGACTTCCAAGACATGAATCCGAGCCAGACGAGACACTTCTTGGGTTGAATAAAAAATACTGTGCGTAAAGTATGTCTTCAGGAGGGGAGCTCTTTATCAACAAGCCTCCGGCCCCGATGTGATTTTCGGCATGGCCGCGGCCACATTTGGACAGTGAGGCCGCGGCTTTGGTACGCAAAGTTTATTCACTTGTTTGGCCACTTAAGACTATTTGTCCAATCGCTGTAAGATATCACGCCAGGACAGTCTTATCGTCGTCGCTTGGTGGATACATTGGATTGCACCTTGTTGTGCATAAGACTTGTGCATAATTATGCAACTGTATGATTTTCTGAATGGCCTCAATACGCTTCGACAGCAACTTACTTATTTTGAAGAATCTCCCTTATTTTACTTGCTTTTCTGTATACACACATACATACATACATGCATCTGAAATAGCGCCTAGTGAAGGCAACCTTCAGTTCAATTTCGCCTCACAATTGAGTTCCCACATTCCAGCACACCTTTATTATCATCTCCTCGGATATTCAGTCCTATTAATAATCTAGAGGGTTGGTAGGGTCGAGAATCTTTAATTGAATATTGTTGAATCTTGTTGAGGCAATAGGAAAGAGATTTCAGAGCCTGCGTTCGTTGGTGGTTATGTTATCATTTGTAAAATTCATGATACGTGAGGTAAGTAACGCGCCCAATTAACTGTGAGGAACGCTCCCTCAGGTAAAAGCCTCAAACTAATCAGCGACTCAATAAGGAAGTAACCTCTAGCCAAGAAATATGCCAAAACAACAGCTAAGAAGAACGGTGCAGCAACAATGTCAAGGTCTCCATTGCGAAAAGGAAATAACCATCTCTGCTTCGAGCTGACTGCCTTCCACCACAGAATCCATAAGAACCCCCATATTGGTACCGCGGTTAGCATGATCGCTGATACTCTCCATAATCCAGCCTCAATCGAAGTTGGAAAGGATGAGGACGCCCATGCAGATAGATGACCTCCACCGTAAAGTAAATTGAACAAAAAGTGAACTCCTTTGTCGAGAGACATCTCATGGCCTGTATTCGTGCTCCAGCTGCCCCAGACCTCCTTGATAGTAAAGTTCTCTGAAGATTCCCGGAGGAAGTCCCAGCTTTGTGCGTTGATGGAATCATCGGAGAAACCTCCATAGTTCTTCAGTTGTTTTATGCCGCGAAGAGCTGCTGGAGCCAAAGTCTTCAGAACAATTTCTTCTCTATCGTCCAACACAGCCCCTGAGCGATTTCTTTGTTTGACTGGCTTCCTAGGAATGAGCTGTAATGTTTCTGGGCGTGGTTGGTGGCGGTTAACAATTACAGTGAGCGCCTCTTTAAGTGGAGGATTCGGTGGCGGATCATGATCTAACAGATTGTTGGATGCACGAACAACACGATCCTTCCAATATTCAGCTCTAGCAATTTCATAATCAGAATAAGCCCGGCCATTCCTTTCCACGACGATCTTGTAGAAGTTGAAAAGAGCTCCCATATCTTTGGCATCCGCACTGTCCAACAGTATTGATCGGTGAACGTCGTAAGGCTTTTTCAGCCAGGTCAAATAGATTACGATAGTGCATCCGACATGTATCACGGTGTGCACTTCAAGTGGTGTAATTGGTAGGTTTGCTGCGAGTCTCCCTATGACCTGCAGTGCAAACCAGGTGATTTGTGATAGAACAAGCACTTTGGCAATAATATCAGCTTGGCTTCGGTCTTCAATGTCTTCCGGAGTTATGGCAGGGATCAGTTGTAGTTTGGCTAGCTGTAAGACCCCTTCAACTGTGACAAGACGTCGTATGGTAACTTTGATGTTGCTATCATCAAAATAATCGTTTTCGATAGCAAAACCTCCCATGACCGCAAAGAAGGCCTGCTCGAGACTCCAGGAGCTAAGTCTTTTGTTATTGGCTTTTCTAATCGAAACTCGCGGCATGTTCTCTTTAAGTATACTCCAACTCGACCGAGACGTTCTGAGACGATTCAATGATACATCTTCAGATTCAGGCGCAAACCCCGACGTGGGCAATAATGCTTCTTCAGTTTCTTGTTCATCGGCACGATGGTGAGCGACTTCCGAAGATTTAGTTGATTGAACTATATTTGAGCTTTCATACTGCGAAAACATGTCAGCTAAGCACAGAAACTCCCTGCTCGATTATACATACCCTGGTATGAGTTTCCGATGAATCCTGAATGAGAGAATTAATTCTTGGCTGTAGCCATTGGGCGGATCTTAGCTGCCTCCAAGCTGTGGAAATAATAACCTCGGGGAACACAATAGCAACAACCATCATCCCGAGGCGGGACAATAGAGAGCGCTTGAAGCTTGGAACTTGTAAGATATTCGGATGTACCGCAGTCCACACACACAGTGCTAGAGTGGAGAGACAGGTCCAGAGAATATCAAAGGTACCGCGGGTCTGTGGTCCATCTGACCAGCCTTGTTTATCAGCCATGTTTGTTGGTGTACGAACGAGTGCCAACGATAGTTACTCTCCATTTGCATTACAGTCTTGAAATGTCCTCCTCGAGAGAAATTTTGTGGACTGCGCAGCCTTATGATTTACGAGTTGCTGGTAGCATGCCTCCGCGTAATTATAGATCCTGTGCGGCTGAAATGCAAGAAAGAGGGGTGTGCTACATAGGTGTTGGGGGCCAAGCTGACAGCGCTTATTTTGCCCAGACCTCAATTTCCAACCCTTGAAATAAGCCTCCTTAGACTTTGTCACCTTGCAAGAGAAATAATTATCGCGGAACTTTGATCGAACTCCTCCTAAAACATGTGGTGAAGGGCTCCTCGGTACACGCGTCAAACAACCAAGCGAGCAAGTAAGAAAAGCATCACCAGGTCCATTGCGCGCAATGGGTTACTAATCCTTGGATCATAGAACATATTGCAGCCTGGCTGGTTTGATTATTCGCCTGTACCAGTTACATCTTGAGATCAGGATGTTTTACCGTCCAACTTCATTCTGGACATGGGCTTTGGTTGTGCTCACGGTTGTGGAAACTGTCATAGTCTTAACTATTGAAGGGTAGGTAAAAGTATTTCAAAACCTCCTGTGTCAACCGTCTCTGACAGATCCATTTCCAGGGTAATGTTCACAATCTTTCGTGATAGCGAAAGTCCTGGCAAACCAGCTATACCGATCACCAGGATAGTGCCGATGTTCCTAAGTTTATTTATTCTTGGCCTTCTCTACCAACAATTATTGGCTTACGACACCTTGGCCCATAAAAACACCATCCAACTCATAGGTCTTTGTATTTATGCAGCTTGCTTTTGCATTTATACAAGCTTGCAAGCTGTGCAGTTCCAAACTGCCATTCTTGCCCTTGAATCAGAGGGATATCTGCTTCACGACAATATCTGGGAGAAAATATACCCCCTCGTAATATCAAATGCTACAATAACTGGCCTTTATTTCCTAGTACTTGTATATATCAGCTTTAAACTGTATGCTGAGTTCCAATGGACAATATACCGCCAGCTAAATGCCAACTTGGATATGCAGAAAAGATATTTTCTTTTTCAGGTAAATTTGGGTTTAATTAATTATCTTATCCTTACATGGCATGAATAGCACTGACAGACTGCTCAGATCTACATGACTCTTCTTAAATTCGATTTCTTCTTCTTCGTTGGCTTTCTACTACAATTTATTGTGATATTAACTGGCCTTGCCGGTATCGAGAAGTGGATGACGATCGTAGCTCTCCCGTACACAATAATCGTCTTGATGGCCTCCGCCTGGTTCATGAGGAGGGAGAATAGGTTATTCACTTCCATCCTCCTTGTCTGTCAACCCATTACCCTATCTTGGCACCTATTCTGACTTAAGCCCCTAGGGTCTTCAAATTTCATTACTTGCTTTTTTTATATTCAACTGTACACGTCTGTTCCAGCCCAGCCAAATGGTGAATTACCTACCTGCAAGAGAAACCTTGACCTATTTTGGGGTAACCACTATCGTCCTCAGTGCTGTAACTATTGCAGTTGGAACCAGGTGCATGATAAACTTCAATAGAGGCCTCAGGCCACATGTAACTAGCAATAGGCTCGCAGAGGAACTGCTAGGGGATCATGAAATGGAGTTGTCCGAGGTTTAGATCATAGTAGACATTTAAAACAATACTCACCTGAACCAGTAAGATCTATTGGCCAGCTTAATTGCAACAACTTTCAAGCCTCTACCCCCCGAATATTGTCGTTATTCATAACTTGTACATAGCTAGAGCTGGGAGCCTCTGGCTTTTTCAATAAATACTTGAGGAGAAATCTGAACTTTATATGTACCACAAATGGATTCTGCAAGGATAGCTTTTATTTCTGCACCTACATCGGCACTAACAAAGGTAGATTCAACATTCTAGATCAGATCTTGGAGCCAAGCTCCCCATATTATAACGGCGATCGATCAAGAACGCACTACCCAGGCAATGCAGATGCAAGAGAAGCATACACTTTCTTAGATCTTCTTACCAAATGGCCTCGTTTGCTTTCTTTTGGGGCTGCTGTCAGGGATATCAGAATGATACGTTAATATTAAATACTTGCTACACTGACGGGCTGTCCAATGTCATATAGTCATATAGTTGGTGCAGATCAAGAGAACTATCTACATATAGAAGACAATCAACTTTAGGAGCATATTGTCTTGGATGTGAGCATGGATAGTTGAATCTCACCCTGGGAAAAGGCTACAAAGGTTCTTTCTGTATCCTCGAATGATAGAGAGTACTAAGCCATACTAGCCAGAAATCCAATTGCTTACAGTGTGTTACAGGCAAGTTACATACTCCATGATCCCGAAGCTCGCATACCCAACATAACCACTTCCACCAATGCCCCCAGTAGGAAACCCAATGGGTGAATCTAGCAATCGAGCAAGCAGTGAGATTTCACATTGGGGGGCAGCCTTCCTGGTCCCTTCCGGGAACATTGCATCATCTGGCACTGGACATGGATACATAGCTGGTAACCCACCAACTGTGGCTGCAACGACAATCAAGACGTCTTTATGTATCGCGCCAACTGCTGTATGCAAGTTTTTCTTTAATAATTGGATTTTCAACATCAGGGTTCCAGTTGGTGCTGAGCACTGTGGAGGGAGGAGTGGAACCAAAGAAGTGCCGATAGGCGTGAGTGGGGGGGGGGGGACTGCTTGAGCGATATACTTTGTCGTCATCACGAAGGATCGAAATCCCATCACTTTTGTGCAAAAAAAATTTAAATTTGCATCTACACTCGGCTATCGCAATGTTTTTTCAGATCTTGAGCTTATTTTGAAGCTTTGAATTGACGTACTGGCTTTGAAACTTCTACTCTATAAAATACTGTGAAGGTAAAATTTTTCGTATAAGGGCAAGACAAACGAGTGTTTCGTGCATCATATCCCTACCTCCACGTATTTTCACGTAGCAACTGTAGCCCAAAGAACTATGGTCTTCCCAGCATCTCCGAGCCCCAAGAAAAGATATTATTGATTTAAAAGCAAAGCCTCGTTTGAAAGATCGAGTGGTATTCGTCAGTGTAAAACGCCAGCCGACAACAACACCCATGACTCTGGAGCTGGGTAAAGTAATTTAGAAGCTTTCAGTGCAGCATTCTAGAAAGGGAACGCAGTTGACAGCTGCGAACCTTCGTCAAATGCCGGATTGAACTACAGTCAGAGCAATGAACATGCATTGATTGTACTGCTTCCTCCCTAGACCACGCTCAGGCCCCTATCCACCACTACACTACACCGCCGCACAAAAGTTACCGGCGAGACCGCAGCTTCACAGTGCGAATGGTAACCTCGGCACCTACACAACAGTTCCAGCCAGTATACCCGTCATTTCGTCCAGAGCGACTTTAGCATAACGTCCACTAGAGGAGCAGGTGGGCTAGCAATCGCATCGATGGTGTGTCTGCAGAACGCATCGAAGCCACACTGCTCCGCACGAGTGTAACCCTATGTCACAGCCCCGATCAGAAGAAGCATCGGGAAATGAGCAAAGTGCATCCTGCACGATGACCACATTTCCTAAAGCCATGTCCGTCAGTGATACGAGAACGGGCTTCTTCTACTCGCCTGACAATAGGCATCAGGCGCGGATCGGCAGTGAGGTGCCATCATGATTACTATTGCATCTCCAGCGCTCTACGATCAGATTGGAGAGTATTTTAGGGGAGTGATTGTGAGGGGAAGATTATTCGACAACAAGAACGACTATGACGTGAAACGCAGGCAACACGGAGGCAGAACTCATAGGCGCTCTGAAAATCCCTGAGAAGTATGTACTTTTGTGTAGCATTCAACCAACCCTACGATTCTGAGACTCTTACATGGGGGTATAAGGGAAAGGTGGTATCATTGTTGTGTGCTTGTAATAAGGCCCAAGAGTTTTAGGCTTACCAATAGTACATTAGGCATTTCACGGCCACTGAATCCCCATGGACAGCGAAATCACGGTACTGTTCAACGAGGTGATGAAGGCTGATGACCACTCAGACATGGGGCTACCATCTGATGATGTACACCTCTCAAGGCTAGTGCCGCCAGACAAATCCCTACTTATTTTTGCTGACAGCGGAAAGGCGGCGGCGGATGGCAGACGGTAGGAAGTGTCTCTAGAACCACCAGCTCCATCTACCTGTCTCGACCTTTCCATCGGACGATCCATGCCCCAGAGGTAGAGCGATAAACAAGTGGCGCCTAAGCTTGAAAAGTCTTATTGTTGATCAGTGAAGAAATTTGCCTTCGGAGGCTCCAATAAGGCTATGATTCAGACAGTCGCAGAAAGCCTGCAATCTGTTTCACAGAACGATCATCCGAAGAGGAAAACATTGCTATCTATCAGTCAAAGTGACGTAGAGTCCCCCCACAGACCGCTCTCGACCTTAAGGATCATCCGCCGTCGTACTTGGTACGGTGGTTATTCCCACTGGACCCACAAGCGAATATATTACTGCCCAGGTTACAAATGTCACCCACCTTGCTGCAGCTACAGGGGAATCTGGAGGACCGGGGTTAGTTGCCGAATGGAGACGACAAACTGCTCGCTTGCGTATGTCGTCTGGGGGCTGCAGGGATTAAGAATACTCTATGTAGCTCACTGTATTTCATTGAGAAGGCGGTGGGAGGGGAGAAAGATACTTCCCAGCCATCCATTCAAACATCAGACACACCCCGTTTTCTCGGACAGTAAAAGACAAAATATGGTAGCAAAGATAAAAGGAAGACACATCCGATCTTGCCACAACCCCATCCCATCTTACGCTTCTTCGGGAACGCTAATACAGTGCCGGGAGGATCTTCAACAGTCACTCATAAGAACAAGTATTATAGCGCTTTCTGAGCCCACAGTATTGCGAGTACCTTGAACTCAAAAAGGCGACAGAACAAGGACGACGGAGTTAGATCCGGTCGGCCATGCACAGGTCAAGTTCGCACCAAGGCACCATGGCACCACAGCACCAAGGCACCGTCGCTTAAGCTTATGGCTCGCTTGCAGCAGGTTTGATAGACGGACTCCACGTTTGGTTTAGTCGTCTCATCCAGCCCCTTGCCCACCCAGACGACACAGCCAAAGGGTAAGTTGTAACAGTGCGCTCGAGCAGTGAGCTGAGCAGTGGTATGACATAGGCACCCCTAGCCCAGGAGCCCTATTAACTCCTTCGCGTCGTGTCTCACGTTTTCTTCCTTTTCTAGCCAGCTGTTCGCGTCAGTCCTTTCGCGACAACAGACATCAGCTCCAGAAAGACCAGAACATGCCAAATGTCAGTATGGCGACTCTAGTAGAAGAGTGTCCCAGGGAGATCATTTCTACCCAGCGGTCCTGTTATTCTATCTTAGCACTGGCATTTGTGTTTCTTTCTGTTTCCATCCTCATTCAAATCCCCGCAGCACAGCGCCGAGCCCGCGACGAACTGCAGCTGCTCAAGAAGAAGTACCTGCCCAGCCAATTCTTCCAAGCTTCGGAACCACGCCAGAAATTTGCGACCTCAGGTAATATTTCTGACCATTCAGAAACCGGTTCTACACGATCCAAAGGAGGGCGCAAGCATCGCAGAGGCGGCAGGAAGGCAAAAGGCCGAATTCCTCCTCTGGCCGAATCAAGGCAGGAAGAAGAGGAAGAAGAGGTTGAGCAGGATCTCCGACACGCCCATGACCACGTCGATGAACATGCCGATGAGATACGAGAGGAGCTCTACGGGCCCGAGGACTCTCTGAGCACTTCAGAGACATTCATCAACCCTGATGAACATCCCCACCGTGATCTCCCAAACCACCATCGCACGCCCTCGGTTTTCGAGACGGGAATTCGCAATTTCAACATCAAGAAAGCCGCGGGATCCGATGCCAGACCTTTTGGACTGACCGTGGAGCGGGAAGGCGATCGCGAGGAAAAGCAAGGCAAGCCATCTACACCAGAGGAGGGAGCCAATGAGGCGGGGAAGGAAGGCGCAAGCACAAGCAAGGACGAGAGAAAACCGATCGCTATCAGACTGGATCTCAACCTGGAGCTTGAGATCTTTCTGAAAGCTAAGATCAAGGGAGATGTCACCATTACTTTCCTGTAAGAGCCGCATTGCTACGTTCGCTGAGTAGTTCTCTGATACTGATGGGAATACAGTGAATGATTTTGCCAGATTTTGGTCACGTTCCTTCCACATTACTGTTCTACATGCTCGACCAACAACGCTCGGGTAGTTACCAAACCATGGTGGTTTCTAGACTGAATCAACCTTTGAGTTACAGTTTTCTCTTTTAGCAGTTGAGTTCAGGACTACACTGAAAGAGGGAAGTGACTTTTAGGTAAGCTTTGCACCACTGCGAAGGCCTACAGCACTGTACGGTTGGTTGGCTAACACCGCTGCTGTAAACAGGGTTTCGAGCACCTCCAGCAGGACTCTAAGCTCTGGTACGAAGGTCTCGTGCCCTACAGCACTTCTATTCGACCGACTGTTGGTTGCACGATTGGATGATTTCACACGATGGTGCGTCGCTCGTGGGCGTATCAACTGCTCCGACCGGTCTTGGAGCACGCCCACCTGAGCTCTGGGCGTGGCTTGCACTTGGGTTTGGGCCCCGGGAGGAGAGTAGGCTGCTACGCTTACACCCTACGCTCAAACTCTCGTTCAGCCACACACATGCTCAGAGGTTGCTGGGCGTACGCGAGGTGGTTAACCAGGCACTTGGGGCAGGGCCGGGCAGGAGAATGACCGCCAGTGACGTTTTGGAGAGGAGAGGTTGCGGGAGATTGTAATTTTGCGAAAGACTCTATCCTTCTAGCTCCACCCCTATTTTAGGATCTCGGCATTCGTGTCTAAAAAAGAAAGTCGACTTCGTGCAGTGTGCAGTATGCAGAGCCCACCCATGATGATGAAGTAAAGTGGAAAAGCTACTGTACCACCACGGGCTGCACGGCAGGTCGCTGGTGGTGTGGCTTGACGCACCACCAGCGAGAAACCTTGGCAGCGTGTGATCACGGTTGCAGCCGGTCGCTGCAGCTGGACCACTCACACCGGGGGTCGCTGCAGCACCGCAACCGCTCGATGCCATTTGCACAATTCCATCCATTCACGACGGCTGGGAAGAAATTGCACCTGACCCCTTGATCCCCGCCCGTGCTGACAGCCCACATCCGATTCGCGTGCTGCTTCTGGATGCTTTTCGCCATGCGGTCATGATAGACGGGCGCCCCTCTCTTCTGAAACCACCCCAGCGTAGACTGAACGGGCCAGCGAGCGAGCACGAAGACCGCCACGGGTCCCTTAGCCACACCCGACCATGACAGCTGCAAGTTTGCGAGACCCAAAGGTGGCATCGGCAGATTGATGCCGCCTAGATACCGACTGGTGGGACTTTGGTATCCTATGAATCTCTCCAAGGTTTTTGTTGAAGAAAAGAATTACGCGGTCGTCGGTCAAGAATTCAGTTAGCCTTCTCGGGCCCTTTGCAAACCTGCGACCTTTGCGACTTTTTCTTCCGTGTGGTGGTGACTCGACGAACCCTGTCCACCGGATTCACGCACTCTACGAATTCCATACCGTAGTGGCGCTGCCGAAATGAATTATCATCTCGATACGACATGATGCGCTTTACACGAAGCTGGCTGGACCTCCGCATGGGAACATTGCCACGGCACGCCTGCCTGCCTTGGCCTGGCCTGGTACATGGGTACGGCGGAGCAGAGCAGTTGAAATCGAGGCCCTTCAGAGATCAAGCAACAAACGCATAAGGTGGAACTATGGGAAAGGCAAAATCATCAAAAACCGGACAGCAGAGCCAGACTGCTTGGATCGGAGCCTAGGATCCTCCGCTTTCCTGAGTCGCTACCGGAAGTTGACGTCGTGGGTTGTACGAGTACACGTTGCCGCACGCCCAGCCTGCCTACTGTGGCGGGCAGATAGCTGCAAGGGTCGCATAACCGGCCAGACGTGTCGCATTTATGATATCACGGCCCTATCTCCAACGACCCAACTCACCGTCCAAGCCTCCCCCCTCTCTCCGACGCGGCCCAATTTCTGATGAACTTGATTCCGCAATCTTTATCCAGCCGCAGAGGGGGGGGGGGCGCGGGAGACGAGGATGAATTCCTAACCCGTGGCAGGAGCTACATCATCTCAACACAGCACGGGCTCGCTTACCCTGCCGTCATGCGTAAGCGAGGAAGATCCCCGACGACCACTGCTGCTGCTCAAAAAGTGCAGCGCGGGGGGGTAGGGGGGAAGAGGGCTTCACATTGGGTTGTTGGGACCTATCCACATTCTCCGGTTCAAAACATCCATTGCTTCTGCAACCCTGTAAAAAGAAATCTGCATTAATACGCGTTGCTATCGAGTGGCCTGGCATACTTTCGCCCCAGCGGTGAAAGACTAACCTTCGCCTTGCAGTGATTGCCCTCTTGTTAGACTGTGCCTCACTTTTCGCTCTGCTGACCCCCTCTCCTCCCATCCCCTCTTTCTGCCTCCTCATGCAGCCAGCAGCACCTCGTAACTCGTGTGTACCTTACGGCTTCGACCTCCTCCCTCCTGCCTTTCGTTGGTGACCTTTATTAACGGTAGCAACCCCAGCTCCAGCGCACTTCACTGCCGTCCAGCCAGTCAGCTACAGTGAACGGTGAAAGGGTCAGCCATACAGGATATCCCCCCTATCACTTCGAGCACTGTGCACTGTAGAGGTTTTAGTGTTTTCTGTCACTTGCAGTGCTCATGAAAAGGTAGTAGAAAGGTAATATTTTTTCTTTTTCTTGATTTCAACAAATGAAATTTGTGTGTGGTCATGCATTCATCATATCTCTTTTAATGTACAGTATGGTTTCCCGAAAAAATCAAAACTCCTGGGGGTAGTAGTGTGGGAAAAAAAAAGTACATCCCGCAACGCAAACAAAAGAGCTTCTTCAATCACGTCTGCCGCGATGGTTAACGACCCCTCTTCCTGCGAAATAACGATATATGGTTCTCCTCACAGTAAGCCGATAGTAACATCTCCCTTTACCCTCGCGTACAGGTCAACCTATACAAACCGTTACTACATCAATCCAATGGTAACGTCTCCCTTCACCCTGGCATAAAGATCTACCTCGACTTCAAGATCCAGCTCAATCTTGATTTTCAAACTGCTGTCCCTGACCTCCTTAGGCTGTGGCCTGTCCTTGATTCTCGACTCGCGGATCGGCCAGGTGCGGTTCATGGGGATCTGTTGGTTTTGTTGCATCTCCCCGCCGTAGCCTTGCTGACCGCCGTATGGATTTTGTTGCTGCGCCGGTGGCTCTTGACGACGCGCCCGTTGCATAGTACGTTGACCTTGCTTAGGGGCATTTTGCAGAGATTGGTTGTTGGCTTGTTCTTGCTCTTGGCTCTCTGAGTCGGAGGCGTAGTCCTCCTTGGTCATGTTCTTTTCTCTGTGGGAGTATAATCAGCACTGATTCAAGACTGGTGTCCAAAAAAAAGCACCCTTGGAAATGAGTTTTGGATCACTTACCCGTCAGACATTTTGAAGAGTTTATTAGGGTGTCTCTTGGAGTTGAAAGTAGATGTACGTTTTAAAGGTGGCTTTATGGTGACAGTGTGGCTTTAAATGGTAGCTAGTGTGGTAGAGTGTGATATTTTACTGAGTATCGAGAGAAGACTAATGGCGAGAAAGTTCTTGATACTTATGGAAAGCATCGAGACATCAGGTCCAGCAGTGAAACTGCAAAACTGCGTCATATCACTGGACTTACAAGATCATAAAGTCCCGAGAATGACGTTGAACAGCGCACTGCTCTTCAGGAACACCATAGAGATCGGGGCCGCTGCAACTAATCTAAGCAGGGAAGCGCTGGAAAGCAGGTTTCTCTATGCAACACATCAACCGTTGAATAAGCTGGGGGAGCTGATCGAAAAGGCTGGGCTTGGGTTGGTGGGTTCAGATCCGCGCACCCGTCGATGGTGTGAGCACAGGGCAATCGGCGATGTGGTTGGCGACAGCGTGGAGAAGAATAAGGCTCCTGAGTCCAGACCTCTGTAGATGCACTGAAAATCTTGATGTCCTGAGCTTTGTAGAGCTCAAGTCCTTGTCCAGAGACGTCATCTGAGGTCGATATTCTCGAGTTTGTGCCTCATGTGGCTAAGAGGTGTATCATGCTTTCCAGGGATGGCTGAAGTGAGATGATCGTTTTGATTGAGTCCACAAAATTCGCTACACTAATTCATCCCTCCATTACGGTGGCAGGGACGAGTGATAGCCAAAGATGGCGTCGTAGATGGTCCCACATGATACGCAACTCGGTTGACGATCGCTTGTTGCACACACCTCCCCCTCTACTACAGACAAGCGTGACTTCTCTTTGCTCGGAAGCCTTCCACCCCCTGCGCCCTTGTGCTAAATGCTGCGTTTCTTTAGTAAGGCAATAATGGAGGGACAGAAAATAAGCCAGCGCTCAGGATAACCCCTTACAAAAATGCTGCATATCACCTTCGCTTCGGTTCTAGAAACGTTGTTGCTGTTACTCGCTTCCATCATGACGTGAAGTACGGGGAGAAGCTTCATGCAAAATTGTCATTCTTTTCATAGAGCTCACATCCGGTTTTTCCAAAATCGACAGTTCCTATCGGACTGCGAGAGCCACACTCTACTCATAACTTTTGCCCAAGTTACTCGACTTATCGCGAAAATGGTTCTCGGTATCCTCACTTCGATCGCAGCCTGCCCGGCCATTATTGGAACAACCGAAGCAGTGCGGCAGGGCCAGAAGCAAAACGCGAAGCAAGCACATCGAAGTAGAAAAGCAAATCTTCAGGTTAGCTGTACAGACCCGTCATCTAGAGCAAAAGATGTCAACGGGGGCTGGATCGTACTGCGCGACGGCAAAGTAAGTAGGACTTATCCCCAAGTACTGTGGCTCTAGAAGACACTGGATTAACAGCTGCTTAGCTCTGGGCAACCAATACAAACCCAAAGGCCAAATACCCAGCCGAGACGTGGGAAAAACAACAAAGGATGGATCATGAGCATCTTCTCGCCGGCTACTTCTTTGGCTATCCTGGAAATCCATGGGGTAAACGAGGAGATGGTTATGTATCCACTATCTCTGACGATCCACCTCAACTTAACTGGATCTATGTCGACAAAGACACCTACGAAGTAAAATATGGTCTGAAGAAAGATGCCGAACCCCATATCTGCGGGCCTTGGAATGTTTCGCCCATCGACCACCGACTTACTTTTGATGGGTGGGAGGGATTCACAGTTGTCGAAGAGTATGAAGACGAATGGGCCCTATATTATGATGTGGATGATGATGGTTTGGAGGAGAAAGTGCCTGCCGACGTGCCCATCATGGAGATAGAATTGACCCGCAGAGAGCTAAGGATGAAGAAGGGCGACCCAATCATTGCAGGGTAGTCCGTTCTCATCGCAAAGGATATCCCAGTCGCTCTTGCAACTGATGTATTTTTATCGATCAGAAACTGCTGGTTATAATATCTAGGGCAAGAGGGCAGTGCGACGACAACCATAACGAGATGGCCACACGCTATCTTTTCTTTTTTTCGCACACTGCAGAATCCGTACGATACTTCGACCATAATATGGACATAGCACAACCTGCACTGGTATATGTGCACTTCAACTCTCATCACTTTTGCGACCTGTCGCAGTTTCCACTAGAGAGTACAGAAATTTCAATCGTGGGAGGACTAAGCGTACGATTGGCACCTTACCGTGCCTGACTTACTGAAGAAACTTGCAAATCGGAAGCAGTTCCTAAAGTAAAAGGACTCGTACTCGCGCAGGATCATGGTCTGGTCCTGCTCCAAAGCTTGGAAATTAGTGACATTTGGCTAGAGAGTCACTATCTCTGCGAAACGTGTTCTGTTTTGCAAGCTTGAATGCATTGGTTTTTAGACAGAGCACACTCGAATTGGCATGCGATGGCTCGTGACAAACAAATAGGAGTGTTGTAGTAACGTGCAAGCGTGTGCGCCGAGACAGGAATAACAGGATTAATTATTGCCAAGACCAAAGAATAAATTGATCTGCTTTGATGATTGACACACGCGCATTAGAGTTTTGCATCTAATAACTAGATCCCTCTTCCCTAAATGGCCGCATTCTAGACGGGAAGTCCATGTTGTGATTTTTGAGTTGATGTTTTGGAGAAAACCGCAATGTGCATGATTCCACTCCTCGCTCAGGATACGTCATCCAGCAAGTGGGGGTGGAGAATAATGAAGGATGAAGCTTGACGCCACAGTGCACCACCACTACACTTAACCCATGGCACCGGTGCGCTTCAGCTTAACCATCCCGTGTACTACCATTACCAGCAGGAAATATTCATGTCCTAGAGGCAATTTCGGATTGGCTTGACATGAGGCAGAAGAGGCATCGGACACGGTACAAGTTGTAATCTCACGCTACGTCTAGCCCTGGCCTAGGAAATTAACTCAGGGGGCGTCGTAAGTGTAGTCCGGGTAGTGGGAAAGGTTAGGGTAACTTGGTCGTTAGCTTATCTAGTGTCGTCTGTCGCAGCAAGTGTAGCCGTAGTCAAAGCAGTTTCCAAGTTCCTAAACGGCTTTTAGGCCGATTGAGCTGTCTAGGCGGTTCGCGGTTCAGTAGTGTGCAGTGTCCACGAGTACGGGCTGCTGTCAAAACTTAGACTCCCGCCTAAGGATATTAAAACAGGAAACAGGAAATGTCATGAAACCATAGGGTGGCCTGCGTCGATTTGGATACGACTCAAAAGCGTTGCATGTGAGCCACATACTGCTGCTTGTGCTGCTTGGAGAAATCCTTCAGTGACACCCCCTTCTGGAAGAGGGGAAAGGAAAGATTATCACTTCGCACCGTTGGTAGGATTTCCAAAGGGTCTTTCTCCTTCTGATTATTCCCCTCCTTCACGACACCCTCCTCGAGGTAAGGCGAGCCAAATAAGCAAGGGAATTTGGAGGATAAGCCACTCGTCGTAGGCGACAAAGCATGACCAGGGTGGAGTGGAGTACGTTGTGCGGCACGATCTGCAGCCTGAACTGCCCGATCCGGGTCTCAGTTGGGGCGATCAGAGGAGCAGGGGTGCTTGTGTGGCTGATATGATGCTCGGTAGTGAGTGCGATGATCAAATTGACGGGCTCTACGTCCTTCAGCGATGCTTTTGCGTGCCTTCCCGGAGTCACAGATATCCTAATAACCTGCTTCTTGACCACCTCCTTCCACAGGATGACATCGTGCATATGCGTGCGAGGGAGCTCCACGATCGAGATCGGACTGTTTCCTGCCCCTCTCATCGCTTTATGAGGAGGACCCTAGAAGATTTGCACGCATTCCCCCAGATGAATGGCTGGTGATTCAAGACACAGGCCACTGTGGCTCAGGATCTTCTGCCGCCCTATGCAACTTGTGATGTAAGAGCTGTCTGATATCCTGGATTGGAGCTTCGAGCTGGGTTGAGAGCTCACAATCCCATACTGAATATGACGTAGACTATCGTCATTTGGATAGCTCCTCGAAAGTTCTTCCCATATAGATTGCCTAAGAGCTGCATTATAAAGGTACCTGCGACCAAAAAATTAGTGAGATTATACCCATTTGATGATATCAAAAGAACACCCACAAGAACCTGTTCGTAGTCCCTCCCCTCCTACCTCAACCCGTATCTCACCCGGAATCTCCAATACAGACACATCTCAGCCCTCTCCCAATTTAAAACCTATACTTGGAGAGAATAAAACTGTATATTATCCTGTTTATTTGAATCAGCCCAGCCTGGATTGGATCAACGCCATGGCGGACACAGCCAGAAAGTTACCCGGCGACTTCCCAAAGAAGTTGGGTGTTACTAGAAACGCAAAATCGGATGCGACAAAGAAGGTGAATGCTTCTTTTTTTTTTTTTTTAGCTTAATCCTCCCCAGAAAGCAAACTAACAGTTCTAGGTGGATGAATCCACTGCAGAGGCCCCAGGAGCCCCAGAAGCTCCAGAAACATCAGATCTTACAGATAAGACCAAGGGCACAACAGACGATGTCGCGGACACAGCAAAATCTACGACAGATGATTTGAAGGACGAGACTGAAAACATAGAGAAGCCAGAAGTGGATGAACCCGAGGTCTCAGAACTTGAAGAACCAGACGTCAAAAAGACAGCAGACACCTCAGATCTACAGAAGAAGTCGGAGGATCTGAAGGAACAAGATACCACTGAGCCAGAACACGCTATAAAAGACGCCACAGAGCCAGTGAAGGATCTCAAAGATGGAGACAAGCCTTTCGACGACGATCACACCGGAATCAACGAATCAGAAGGCGGACAAAGCGACCAAACAGCTGTCGGACAAGACCAAGCCGAAGATGCTGCAGACACCCTGAAGCAAGTAGAGCCAGAAGCCCTTAAGGACGAAGTACCGGATGGAGAAGATATTAAAGACACAGTTCCAGAAGGTGAAGATCTGGAAGATGTACCAGAAGGTGCGGAGCTCGACAAGGATATACCTGACGGGAAGGAGTTAAAGGAAGATATCCCTGCCAAGAAAACGGGTTCATGGGCAGGATCTGCATTTGGAGGACTGAAGAATGTTGGTTCATATGCCGGATCTGCGTTTGGCGGATCAAAGAAGAGCAGCCAAGTCAAGGATGCAGAATTACCTAAGGGCGATGACCTCAAAGACGAGGTAACATCGCAACTTCCAGAGGGCGCCGAGGAGCTCAAAGAGGGTGAGCTCCCAAAAGGCGCTGAGTTGAAGGAGGGTGAACTGCCGGAGGGAGAGGAGCTCAAGGAGGGCGAATTGCCCGAAGGCGTTGAAGAACTCAAGGAGGGTGAACTTCCTGAAGGTGCCGAGCTAAAGGAGGGCGAACTTCCTGAAGGTGTTGAAGGGCTAAAGGACGGTGAACTCCCAGAAGGTGCTGAGCTCAAGGAGGGCGAACTTCCTGAAGGAGTTGAAGGGCTAAAGGACGGTGAACTCCCAGAAGGTGCTGAGCTCAAGGAGGGCGAACTTCCTGAGGGCGTTGAAGAACTCAAGGAGGGTGAGCTTCCCGAAGGTGCTGAAGAGCTCAAAGATGGTGAACTCCCAGAAGGCACCGAGCTAAATGAAGGTGAACTACCCGAAGGTGCTGAATTGAAGGATGGAGAGCTTCCTGAAGGTGAAGAACTCAAGGAAGGCCTTCCCGAAGATGTCACCGATTCCGTTCCGGAGCTTCCAGATATTTCCATCCTTGATGGCAAGACAGTCAACAAAGCTGGCAAGATAGTCGACGAAAATGGCAATCCATTTGGAATCCTGGTCGAGGGCGAGGCCAAGAAGTTGGCAGGAAAGTCTGTTGATGCCGAAGGCAAAATTTGGGACACCAAAGGCAACGTCATTGGCCGTGCAGAGGTTCTACCCAAGGAAGAATGGGAGGTCGAGGAGTCAGCTCCATTCGAAGATTTCCCAGACAGTGTCTTGGATAAGGACGGAAATGTCATATTCGAAGGCAAGATTGTTGGAAAGCTCGTCGAAGGCGATGCCAAGAAGCTTGAAGGCAAGAAGATTGACGCCGATGGTGATGTCCTAGACAAGAATGGTAATGTCGTAGGCAAGGCCGAGCGCTACCAGGAAGAGGATGCTCCAGAGCCAGAGCCTGAAACCGAGCCTACTGACTTGTCAGTCCTTGATGGAAAGAAGGTCAATAAGGCTGGCAAGATTGTTGACGAGAACGGCAACCCATTCGGCATTCTTGTTGAGGGTGACGTTAAGAAGCTCGTAGGCAAGATTGTTGATGCCGAGGGTAAAATCTGGGATGATAAAGGTAAGGTCATTGGCCGTGCTGAGGTTTTGCCTAAGGATGAGTGGCAAATCGAGGAATCAGCTCCATTCGAAGACTTCCCAGATAGCGTCTTGGATAAGGATGGAAATGTCATATTCGAAGGCAAGATCGTTGGAAAGCTCATCGAAGGCGATGCCAAGAAGCTTGAAGGCAAGAAGGTCGATGCCGACGGTGATGTTCTAGACAAAAATGGTAACGTCGTAGGCAAGGCCGAGCGCTACCAGGAAGAGGAGGCCGCTCCAGAGCCTGAAGCTGAAGCTATTGACTTGTCAATACTGGAGGGTAAGAAGGTCAACAAAGCTGGTAACGTTGTCGACGATAATGGCAAACTGTTCGGAAGAGTTGTTGAAGGTGTCCTGTCAAAACTCATCGGCAAGAAGTGCGATGCCGACGGCAAGATCTGGGGCGAATCCGGAAAGATCATTGGTGCTGCCGAGCTCATTCCCATGGACGAGCGTGATGAGATTTCTGGCGCACCCTTTGAAGACTTCCCGGATGCTGTCGTTGACAGCAAGGGTATGGTCAAGTTTGATGGTGTCATCGTCGGTCGCTTGATCGAGGGAGACGCCAAGAAGCTTGCTGGAAAGAAGGTCGACAAGGACGGTGAAATCGTTGACAGAGTTGGAAATGTTCTTGGGAAGGCTGAGCGTTGGGAGGAGGAAGAGCCAGAGCCAGAGCCAGAAGTTAAGATCGATATGTCAGCACTTGCTGGCAAGAGAGTTAACAAGGCTGGCAACCTCGTTGACGGCGCTGGTGTCATCTACGGTCGAGTGGTTGAGGGTGACCTCAAGAAGCTTGTGGGCAAGATGAGCGACAAGGACGGTAACATCTGGAATGAGGGTGGAACCATTGTTGGTCGTGCCGAATTGGTGCCAGAGAGTGAACGTGAAGGCCTAAAAACCGGCATATTCGCAGATTTCAACTCGCCAACCATTGGCAAGGACGGCAAGGTCATTGATGCCGCCGGAAATGTTATTGGTCGTGTTATTGAAGGTGATGCCAAGGCGCTTTTCGGCCGCAAGGTTGATGATGATGGAGAGGTCCTCGATAACAACGGCAACTCTATCGGAAAGGCCGAGCGATGGGAGGAAGAAGAAAAGGAAATCACCGAGACGGTGTTGAAGGGCAAGAAGGTCAACCGTGAGGGTAACGTCGTTGATGAGAATGGCGACGTTATTGCCAAGTTGACCGATGGTGACATTCTTAAGTGCTCCGGCAAGGAGGTTGACAATGACGGCGATGTTATCAATCAGAAGGGACAAACTATTGGCCATGTCACTCTCCTTGAAGACATTCCTCCGGAGCCAGAAGCCGAGCCAGAGCCAGAGCCAGAGCCAGAGCCAGAAGAGACCCCAGAGGAAGCCGAAGAACGAAAACAACTCGAGCAAGACAAGAAGCTCGCCAACTCGATGGCCATGTGTATCACCCAATCCCTGGACAAGATCAAGCCAGTGCTGAAGATGATCTCGGAGGCCATCGACGCAGCAGAGCGCACTCCAAAAGAGGAATTGGATGAGCAGAAGCTTGTCGATACTGTGAAGCCGTTGATCGAGGAGGGTGGTCGCATTCTCACAGAAACCAACGGTGCTATTCGCGCACTTGATCCAGACGGAAGAATCCAAGCCAACGCGCAGCACAAGACTGCTGCCAGAGAGGCAACACCAGAAGAGTACCGCCTTGCTGATGTGCTTAAGGAGGTAAGTCATACACCTACACCTACCTTAAAATTCCCCGACTAACATTTATTACAGTTGACTGGAAGCGTGACCGAAGCCATCGACAACGCAAAGAAGAAGATTGCTGGCATGCCTCATGCCAAGAAGGAGTTGAATCCCCTGTGGGGCCTTTTGGCCGAGCCTTTGGGTCAGATCTTGGCCGCTGTTGGCTTGCTGTTGAGTGGTGTTCTTGGTCTCGTTGGACGTTTGCTCAATGGACTCGGACTTGGTGGTATCCTGGATGGCCTCCTTGGTGGTCTCGGTATCAAGGGAATCCTCGAGGGTCTTGGACTTGGTCAACTCACGAAGTCTTTGTTGGGCAAGAAGTAATGTTTGTTTGTCTGTCTTAGCGAAGCGCAGTTACGAAGTGATGCCATCTTTTTTGTATACGATATCTCCTATGCGGTAAGATTTGGGCTCTGGTTATCGGTTGCCAATTGTATGTTTGTATGATATTAGTCTCGTTTTCTTCGGTCCATGTATGGGTATGTAGCTTTACGTAGTTCAAAACGGTTTGGGAACAACACTTTTGATCGTATGATGCGACATAAGAGCCTTTTGTTTCGCTGAATAACCATTTTCATTGCGACGATCACTCCTTCCTTCGTATCGTAGTTGATCTTCCATCTCTTTTATCTGTGGTTGTATGTCGCTGAGATTTGCGAGCCAAAGCATTAGTTCCAGGGAGTTGTAGCGAGTCGGGCGCAACCTTGCAGCAGCTGTGCATTGCGTTACTACGCCCTCGTCTGGAGCATTCCTCGACTCACTTCAGCAACCCATGGTATCGATGACCTACTACGCGCTCCGATGCACCGGAAGTTGTGCTGGCGATGAAAATGAGGGCGAAGGAGGACATCTGGCTTGACTGCTCGTGGAGATTTGCGTTACTGTACTTTGGTACGTACACCATGACGCGCTGATCGACGCCTTCGCTGCCCAAGCCCGTCTCGGAATGGCGCCAGGTTGAATTCATCCATCGCATCGCAAACTGCACAAGCCAATTCTCACGATGGTTTCCATTTATGTTGGGGGAAAGAAGACTAGCAAAGGAACGTGGAGCAAAACAAGGCAGACCAGAGGAGACCCGGAAATGGAGGGGACAGGGTTTCCTGATCTACTCCCAGCCAAGTTGCGATCCAGTAGATCTCAGTGGTAACGTTCAATAGTGATGGTCTGTATTTTAAGGCTAGGAAGACTCATCCTTATGCCGTCTCGTAGTCGTGAAGGTTTAGATGTGGTCAATGAATTTCATTACGCCGCCAGGATACGCAATCGCTCTCCTTCATCAGTATCAAGACAAGGCGAACAGCGACCACCGAAGTCAATTGTGGAGAAAGGTGTGGAGTCGAAGATATTTTCCCTAGAAACAGCTGCTTATCTTTGAATACTGCAATAGGTGTTGTCAAATTAAGCATTCCTAGACATCCGCCACAAGGCTCGTAGATGGTTTAAGACCTTGGGGTACCTACCTTAGCTCTGATGTATGTCTCGGGCATTTTGAGAGACGGGTTGTCTCTCACATTTCTTGTCAGCTTGTCATGTTGCACAGCCAAGAATTTAGATTCTAAGTTCTGAAGGATTCGGGGCATATGAGACACTGGGGACTAGGGCATACAATGCAAGGTATGCACAGGAGAGATCCCGAACAGAGCAATCTGTTATAAGTTGTATACCTTTCCGCCTCTATAGCTTGGAAGCCATCTTGTTTGCATGTTGCAAGTCCTCAATCACTTCTGCAGCTCCTCTCTCGCCCGACCTCACAGCACCTTCCATATATCCTTTCCATTCAAACGACGTTTCCGTGCCGACAAAGTGAACCGCTCCATACGGCTGTCTCAAGGCGCTCCCAACCTCAGTCATAATGCCCGGTGGTACAACTGGACATGGACAACCGCGACTCCAAGGATCTTTTGCCCATTCCTGCTCAAAAATCTCGGTCGCTGATCTGATATTTGTTTCTTGCTCATTACCAAACAAGACTATTAGTTGAGCCATGATAGCTTCTTGACGCGCCGCGCCGTCCAACTTGGACCATTGTCTGCCTGGCTCACCCACCACGAAGCATGTCAACGAGTAAAGACCAACCGCTTCATCGCTAGTATCGCGTGTGACAGTCATCGGACCGACGAATGATTGTGTCATTCCGCAGAAACCAGCTTCACGCCACCAGGGCTTACCATATACCAGAATCATCTTCGCGTAGTATCCAAGCATTGAACTGTTACTATATTTGATCTTGTCGAGTGGTAAAGGTGGTAGGAAGCTGATTTCCTTGTATGCCGGTGTTGGTATAGACACAACCACCTTCTTACACTGATAGCGGGAGTCATCTTCAGTTGTAACCGATGCTCCGTTCGTGTTCTGAGCGATTCTGAGAACCGGAGCCTCGAGTATCACAGAGCCTGGAATCAAGCTAGCAGCAATATTGATTGAGAAAGATTGAGTTCCTGTTGATGTAAGTGCCTGCAAGACCATAGGGGGCTCATTGAATACCTGCTCGAACTCTCAAGTACTGGCCTCCATGTTTTTTATCTCCTCGCATTTGTAGAAGTCCGCCACCACTCTTGCAATAGTCCAAGAAATACAGCGCGCTCAACTCCGAAGCCTCACAGCCAAGCATTGCTCTGGTCCAGATATTGACAATTCCTAGAGCCTTTTCGCCCGCGTGTCGTTCTTTCATAAACTCCTCGAGAGTGACTGAGTCGTGATCTGGCGCCCATGGTCGTTTGATATCAATTGTGTGACAAAGCTCTTCAAAGAGATCACGTACTCTGACGATATCGGCTGTGTCTGTTTCGGAGAACTATCACAATTATGTAGTTATGGACCGGGGCTGAGATTATAGGACACTTACGTTGGGAACTTCCCCATATGGGAAAATAATAGATGGCCCACCATCCGGCGACTGCGCTGCACAGTTTCCATCCGTACACTGCTCGATTAAGTCAAGATCGAATCTTTTAGCCAAGGTGAACATTCTTGATTGATTCGTATCATTGATCCAAGCAGCGCCCATGTCAACGTAGCCGCCGCATTTCGTTGGTCGGGACCATGTCTTGCCTCCAACACGGTCTCTTGCTTCCAGCACCACGCACGAATATCCAGCTCGCTGGATATCGTGCGCTGATTGCAAACCACTCAATCCACCACCAACTACAACAACATCAACATCAAGCACACCGCCGGATTTGGGTTTGATCAAGGCTGGCACTGACGCAAGATCGCGCACAGCGGCAACTGCCTCGATCTCAAACAGATATTCCTCTTTCGCCAAAGCAGGCACGGGAACCAAAGTGGTCGCAGGTCGATGGCCCACCAGAAATTTCAATAGAACCTTAGCATGATACCTATTTTTCGGATCATACTTGACAATGTACCATCTCAACTGGATGATATCAGCCACACCAGCACCAGCCGCATTGAGGCATTCGGAGAGATTCCGAAATGCATTATCTACTTGCTCTTCATAGCTGGATGGAACTTTACCGTCGCTATCGGTTCCGACTTGCCCGGATGTGTAGATGAGTTTTGTTGGGCCTTGGGTGGTTGCAACATGTGAGAAGATCGGCCCTGATGCGCTTATACCTCGAGGATCCAGAGTTTTGATGTGACGGCCCATGATAATGTATTTGCTAGCAGCTGCAGTTCAAAAGTAGGTTATTTTCTGACACGTGAAGTCTTATACAATGTGAAGGCGGCTTGAGGGACCCAAAGATGTATCTTGTGGGTGGATTGTGTACTTCATACTGTCCTCCATGCTTGGTCGGCTATTGCTTATCGTCAGTTCCCCGCAGCAAGACGGCCAACGCCTTTTCACTCCGTAAGTTGCATAGGCCCCATGTTTGCCCCCGAAAATCGACAACGCATCGTCTACTCTGGAACTCGTATCAGTGATGCAGTACTTTCAATTCTAGAGCTCAAAGTCCATTGGTTGGAAGTGCTTGTTTAAATAGGAATTTGAGTAACTAACGTTGAGTAGAATCATTACAAGTCTTAATATTACATCACCAACACCCAGAAAGCTCGTCGACTCTCCATACCAATATTTAGGTGGCCTTATTCATTAAGCTCTGGTGCCATGTCGTTTTTTATCTTGAAAATTTAACAATAAGCCTTTTTTACACGTTCTTTTCCCCGATCATAATGGCCTCTCCGTCATGGTTGCTGCTACTTTCGTCGGAAGGCTGTCCATCTATCACTCCCCGATGTAACTCCATCACAAACGGACTTTTACCTGTCTGTTTCTTGGCTGGGAAAGCAGTATGCAACCCCCAATGCACTACAACGGCCATGAAAAATCCAAAGAAATAGCTCAAATCATAGCAGTGGTCCCAGCCATTCCCATTGGACGTGCCTTGCACTCGGCGAATGAATCCAGCTGGGAGTCGTTAGTCATCTATTAATGCTGGATGAGGTGAGTATAACACTTACGAAGAAGAGGCCAGATGCTCATTGCCCAAGCTATAATTGCTCGCCAATTGACACCATACGTGTACCAGTATGCAGAATCGCTGTTTCCGAGATACATGTCACCAATATGAAGCTGGCGTTTGCGCACGAGAAAGTAGTCGCTGATCAGAATCCCGGTCATGCCGGAAAGGAAGATTGACCACCCCGAAAGGACGGTGATGAATGTCGATGCACTGTTGACGTAATTCCATGGGCAGACTGCTACAGCGATGATGGTCAAGACCACACAGCCGCGTCTAATGTTGATCCATCGTGGGCACAGCGCAGCCATGTCCATGCCGGTGGAGATACCGTTCAGCACAATACACAGAGCAAGCTGAGAGGCCAGGAAAGCAAGGCCAGAGAAGAAAGTACCTGCTCTTGCTGCTGGCGTCATGCTAACTGACTGAACATGCAGCAGCAGCTCGAAAGGGTTCCAAAAGTACTGCCCATAAATCTCATAAGTGGCAGATGTGATAATAACACCACAAAGTGCTGTGATTATGATTGTGAGTGGAGCAGTTACTCCTTGACCAAAGATTGAAGCATTCTGGGTCTTGGCATAACGCGTCCAGTCTGACTGCCCGACAATACCACCACTCCACAATCCAAGGATTGCCTGGATACCATAGACTGTGTTCCAGCTCAGCATACTACCAGACTCAGTTGGTCCAGTGTTCATTAGCGAGCCAGCTCCGCCAGCCGTTCGAACAGACCAGATGAGCATGCCGAAAATATTGCAGACGATCATGACAAAGGCGATCTTGAATTCCAGTCAGCAGGGTGGCCCCTTTTAAGAAAATCAAGGTATGAACTCACACGAAGAGGCATCTGGAGTTTCTCGGGTGGCACGAATAGAAACGGGAAGAAAACGACTAGAAAGATGAAGAAGCTGACTAGACTGCAGGTGTCGACGTTTGCAGATGCCGGTAATGTATTTGACATGAAGGCATATTTTGGACCAATAATGGCACCAAGGACAATCTTAATTGCCTGGCCGCCCCAATATGTCTGGATACCCATCTGAGAAGGTCAGTAAGCGAATAGATAATGAAATTTCAAAGAGCATACCCATATGCATGCTGTCATGATTCTGTTCAATACTGGCCAAAAGCCTCCAATCATACCCCAAGAACTATGGACTTTAATCAGCTGTGCGACTGAACAATTTCCAGGAGAACTCACGCTCTTGACATGACAGTAAATCCAAGGTAGTCGTGGGAGCCCATCCAGCCAGCAACAATGGCAATAAGTGCAATAATTAATGACGAGCCGACAATGACTCCCATGGATTGACTAACGCTCAGTCCAAGCGATATAAGGGTGGATCCCGCCATCCAAGCAGAGTTATTCGCACCTATAGCTTCAATCAGACCAGATTCTCAAGCTGAGCATGAAGCTATTACCAGTGATGATCCAATACCCTGCATAACCTTGCCAAGTCCATGTCCGTCTGTCCGGTGGAATCGGGATCAGATCACGATTGCACCACTGTAGCCATTTAGTACGTTTGAAGACTCTCTGGAAGAAAATACATACATAAGTATTCTCATAATTGGCATTTTCGTCGACAGGACATTCTAATCTCTTACTCCAGTGCTCCACCCGCTCTTTCGTAACCTGTGATGGCATGCTGACTCAGAACAATTGATAACGCCGCGGGGAGAGTGTTCTCGGAGTGAAATGGCGACAACAACGAGCGCTTCATCCAAGAGGAAGCCTGGAGGAGTTCAGATCTCTTTATAAGAAATATTGCCTTCCCTGTTTCGAAGATAAGGAGCTTGGATGAGAAGACTGATGTGGAGTTGTATTTCAAAGGAAGTGTTGATTAGTGGCTGCTGCTTCCAATCATACCCCACGGGCAGAAAGCAAGGCAAGGCGGTTCACCACCCGACGAACTCTGATTCTCTCACTGTTGATGTGATAAGACACCCCCTTTGAACATATAGAGTTAAACAATCTTGCACTGGTAGATATGATAGCATCTGCCAATCCAACCAATCAGCACCCGCCAGTTAAATGCAGCAGCCCCTCACGAGTTGTTATTTCCATCCGCCGATCTCAGATATGCCAAGGTCCCCCATCTATGAATTGTTGATCGGCCAATTCGTGCAAAGAGGCAACGAAACAGGTCGACCGATCTCAATCAGCTGATGATCTCGAGAGTCTCAATCCTCCTTCGTTCATAATCCGAAGGGATCCGACACAACACTTCTATCTCATATCTCACGTCTTTCAATTTATTTAAAATCTATCTAATCCGCCGCAAATAGCAATCATGGGCAGCATTGACGAGCCTCAGCCACAAAAACTTCCAGTCATCGATTTTTCGAACTGGAGAGAAGAAAGTACTCCTGAGCAACGATACAAAGTAGCAAAGGAGCTTGCTGATGCTTGCCATAATGTTGGATTTGTATATATAATTAATCATGGAGTTACACCTGAACTGCTGGAGGAGGCCTTCAACTGGTCCAAACGATTATTCGACCTTGAGACAGAGAAGAAAATGTTAGCTCCACATCCGGATGGTCCAAATGTGCATCGAGGTTATTCATGGCCAGGGCTCGAGAAGGTCTCTCAGGTGATCAGTACTGACATGGAGCTTGGAGAGAAGTTGCGCGAAGTGAGAGATTGCAAGGTAATCTTCAAAATTCTATTTCTCGCTGATGTATTTATTAACGAGTCGTAGGAGAGTTATGAGATCGGCAGCGACGAGAACGATGAACAACCTAACGTTTGGCTCCCAGACGAAGTCTTTCCTGGATTCAGGAAGTTTATGACCGACTTCTATTGGGAATGCTCCAAGACCTCTCGTGAAATTCTTAAGGCGATCGGAACTGGAATGGATCTTCAAGATCCGGAGTTCCTTCTTCGTTTCCACGCCGGACACAACAATCAGCTTCGCCTGTTGCATTACCCTCCTATTCCTGCAGTTGAGTTGGAAAAGGAGTCCAGTGCTCGCATGCCAGCACATTCAGACTGGGGCTCAATCACTATGCTATTCCAAGATGATTGTGGAGGTTTGGAGGTTGAGAACCAGCACAAACCTGGCGAGTTTATCAAGGCTCTGCCAATCAAAAATGCCATCATCATGAATATTGGCGACTTATTGATGCGATGGAGCAACGGTATGATCATCCCTCCAACTGTCAAGTCCCTACTGACGTGGCACAGACTATTTGAAGTCCACGCTGCATCGTGTGACGCTGCCTCCCGCATCTGACCGCTATACGGGTACCGAGCGGATGACACGCGCTCGATACTCAATTCCTTACTTTATCAGTCCGGATGTGGATGCTGTAATTGAATGTCTGAAGGAATGCGCTTCAGCCACTAATCCAGCAAGGTACGGGCCTGTGGTGCAGAGAGAGTACAGACTCATGCGAGCGAAGTTGCAGTATCCAGAAAAGTCTGCTCCCTCCACCCCCATTGCGGCTTGAAGCATGCAAGAACCATACACTTAAAAGCATGTATTACTTCAGTCCTTTTTTGTGAAAATAAGCAAACCAATTTTGAACATGAGTTAGTCAGTCCCGGCATCCCTGATACCTTTGGCTGCCCCCTGAAAAAATGACTCCGTTCTCAAAAGCACAGGGCGAAGGAGGCCAATAGTTCTCCAATCAGCTTGGTCAGCCATGAACCTCATGTCTGCGTGAAATTTCTGAAGAATATCGTAAGCTTCCTTGACCTGCTTTTCTGTTGAGGCACAAAAGAACAGATAAATAAGAAAGTTCCCTGAGTGAATGAGATTCGTGCGACAATCTGTTGAGGAATCAGCATATCTACTGACTGAAATTAAGGTCTTTTCTTACGTCGAGACCAGAAGACACGGATATCTGTGCTCCGTAACTTGGAAATGAAGGCAATAAACCTATACCCTTCGGACAGCGCCTCAGAGAAGTTCTCACACAACCTGGATCCTGGATTAGCTTTGGAGGCAGATGTTGCAGGAGACATAAGGGCTCGGAGAGTAAGATGCTTTAATGCGAAGTAGTGTATTGCGAGGTGTAAGTGCCCTGAATATGTGTAAGCCACTACTCGACAATATATAAGGGAAAATACCATTTCTTGGCAGACTTTGAGAAGAAATTCCCTCAAGAGTAAGACAATCCAGTACAATTGCCATTCGCTCCTCTATTTGAGTTTTCAGATCGAGGATTATAATACGTTGCTCTTGGTCTGTCTTGCAGATGATACGAGAATAAGCTTCGAGAGTGCTGGAACTATTCAGTATCGCGGATTGAACAACTGTGTTTCAATGATTAACTTACAAGGAGGTGCTGAGAACACCATCAAGCAGTTTCGACATGTGGACCATTTCAAGAAATTGAGCTCCATCTTCTTTATTACAGGTACGATCCTCCTCACCAAGTAGAGACCAGCCCGGAAGTCCAATAACATCTTCGTCCTCATTAATGTCCTCCAAACTCAGTTCTGGTGTATCAAATGAGTTCAGAGATATATGTGGCGGATTACCATGACAGATCGACGTCCATTTATCTGTAAGGTAAGTTGCCCACCACAACTTTTTTCGTAACCTCTTTTCCCATGGTGCTAATTTCCACATTGAGGGGTCTTGATGGAGGCCGAGGCTCTGAGCACATGCGGTAGCTTGACATGCATATGTCCAAAGACGGGGACTTTCCGTGGTACCCGTAACATCAGGCTGTTCATGGATGACAAGCAAGCATGCTTGAAGGGTGGAGAGTTTGGGAGAGTCGAGCTCACGATTCAGAGCAGCATGTGCATACTCAAATAATTCTGGCTGAGTTATCCTTGGAATGCCTTTCAAAGTTTGGTCTTGATCCCAAAAAGCACAACCAAGGCCGTAAATGGCCCCTCGCAAAGAAGCTGGAAGACTGAGCTTGTCATTAACATAGGTCCGCAGGATTCGTGCTTTGGACAATATTGGAAGTATAGGGTGTACAAAATGAAAATATAATCGTAAAAGTGCATCCCCAAAGCCGCGGACATGTTGCTCAATTGCATCGGACGCAAGTCGTTTGGCTTTTTGATCTCGCTCAGGAAATGTGTCATGCAAGATCGAGAAATGTACGGGTGCCATTGGTGGTGCCGTGGATCCAGAAAAGACTTTGCGAATATTAAAGTCGACAAAGCTACTCTCATTCAGTACATTGTACCTAATTGATGCCAGTAGGTCAGTATCTTGCTCTCCAGATAGTCCGATGAAGTGTGCCGTGAGGCCATCCCCATCTTCGAGACTATTCTCTGCATAATTTGAAATAACACTAGCATTGGCGGATTGAGGGCTTGGGTAGTAAAACCGTTGGGGCGATGTGAAAGAAGCGATGGGGGAGAGTTTGTCAGGTAAGGCTGGTTTGTCAACTTCGGGGAGACTCTTTGAGCTGGAAGTCTTAGCCGGTGCGAGAAAGGAACTTGGATTGAAGGTGTTCGAGTGAATGTACGAAGCAGGTAAATCTGGAGTTCGGGATGGAAAGTCTGAGGTAATTGAGGCTGAATTGGAAGCCTCAGCGTGTTTTTCACGCTCTGGTAGTGGTACAGATACAGGTAATGGTCCAGGTGGTGGTTCAGGCAGACTTGCAGTAGCTATGGCCGGCGAAGTGGTCGATGGCAACTTTACCGGCTGAACTCGACGAGCTGGCTCAGTGGCAAAAGTGCACTCTAGACCCCGAGTCTTGCAGAGGCGACCTTATAGAAGTTAATGAAGAAACCAGCTTATCGGCTGCATTACCAACATGGAGGTGTGGTTGTGATAACACAGGCAGACTTGCGCCCACGACACAAGTCGCACGGCCGGTCTTTTCGACTTCGCGACCGACGTGCGCTGCCAAAGCGGGTCTCGATTTTAATTCGGCGTCGGGGTATGTCGTTGGGTCCTGACACATCTGACATCGCGGTAGTGATGGTGATGATGATGATGGTGTTTGGATGATCGTTCGTGACCTTATCGTGACATGGTGGAGTTGGCCGATCTGCCCACAGGCCTGCCCCGGTTCCAACTTGCGGAGGGGATTCCCGCACGGCAATCGTTACTTCGGATCCATCGGACCTTCTACGCGTGATCTGGTAGATATTTACCTTATCAGCTTCTTCGGTCGAGGTGTGATGGATGGTGGAGAAGGGGGATAGAGAGTATTGTGGGCGATATTGTTTCTCTCTAAGAATATCTGCAACAGTATTTACACCATACCTCGGGAAACTTGAGATGCAATTACTTTTCCCATGCCGTCCACAACTGTAATTGGAGGGGGTAAAGCTAGCATTGTGAGCGATCTCTTGCTTTAATGCTAGGTTGTTACAAGAGTATCTGGACCTCACTCTCGAGCTTCTTACGAGAAAGCACCCTCAGTAAGCATTTTAATTTCTCATAGATAACTACAAGCCCTGAGCATTATGGTAGGTGAGTTCTTTCTCCAAAATGCCTGATATATCAGCTCTTTTTCATTCGCTATGTGGGACTTTCGATATTTGGACCATATGCAAATAGGCTCAGCAGTACTCACACTTTGAAACTCTTGATGGCCTCACTTTTTGGCGAATTGTGTGGTCACTGTCTGACTCTATACCGAAGCCACAGGCATGACTTTGACGCGGACTCCCTTGGAGTCTAACTTTGGAGATGGCAAGAAAAAATCATGTGCGAGCTCAATGTCAGAGAAGTCAGTTTGATATAGCTCGAATTGAAACCGGCGAAACACGGTCGCAAGTGCCAAATAAAGCTCAGCGTAAGCCAAACTTGACATTGTTAGCATCTGAGTTGGGTATCTTGGGGGCTGTATATAACTTACTTGATCCCAAGGCATGACCTTGATCCTTTGCCAAATGCAACAAAGTACCTGCTCAGAGGTGCACCTTCGCTAGTCTGGGGGCTATCAAGCCATCGCTCAGGAATGAAGGAGCGTGACTCTGAATAGATGTTCTCATCATTATGAACATCAATAATAGTCATTGACACTGGCGTTCCAGGAGGAATTGTCCAGTCCTTGTACCGCATCTCCTTATCTGGAGAGACCCGCGGATTCCGAGCGGATACTCCGTATGAAAGGCGTATGCCTTCCTGAATACAAGCAGTGAGATACGGAAGCTTCTCCAAATTGCGAGAATCAAGAATTTTAGAAGGATTAGGCATAGCTTCCTCTAATTCAGCACGAAGCTTCGCAAGGGCGTTGGAATTGTTGAGAAGGTGAAAAGAGGTTGTTGTCAGTGCCCAAGAAGTAGTTTCTAAGCCAGCCCCAATGAACAACTGAGCTTCGTCACCGAGTCTATCAATAGACTTCTCTTGTGGTGGAAGATTGCTTTCAAGCAATTCATGGAAGATGGTTGGGTGCTTCGGTTCAACCTTGGATTCTTTGTTCATAATGCTAGCAATCTTGATGCGCAGATCCTGTCCTATTGTTAGTAATATTCTTGATAAAGTCTAAGTATCTCACCTTTTGCAATTTCAAAATCATGTGCAAGTCTGGAGTCATTGCCTCCACCATCGAATTGGGCAATGCATTCATGATCTGTGACCTCGTTCTAGCAGACTTCATGAGAGAGTTGGGGAGGATTGTCTCACCGGGTGCATCATCGGAAACTGAAGGGCCAGATGCCCAAAGGCGCTGACTGCCATGAACGCAGCATGGAAGTTGTCTTTGAACCCTGGTGACTCTAGATGGTTATAGCAGAACCCAAAGCAATAGTCGGTGATGACATCGCCTGCGTAGGCACTAAATGCATCACTCAAAACAAGTACCCCGTCGGAAGAGTTCATGGAATCTGCGATGCCATTGCACATGATCTCAACTTTCTCCAGTATGATGGGCTCGAACTTGTCTATGCTCCGCTTAGAGAACATAGGATTAAGTGGTGCCCGACGAAGAGCGTGTAGATCGCTATTGGTCGTTGTGAACGTCATGGTATTCGCGCCGAATCTCCCTGCCATCCATTCATACTTGTCATATCGAGATGATCGTGAATAAAGCTCATCCCAGTAACTACTATCCTCGACATGAAGCTCAAATGGAGTGATGCGGACAATGGGGCCTGGAACAAGATAAGAACGGGCTGTCACATGATGGAGAGGATATAATACCATATTGTTCATGCATCTTTTGAATTTGGAAAGTAAATTGTCCTTGCTTAACAACATCGTAATAGAATTCATACCATTTAGTCAATGCTGCTAATTTTGGCCCCGGAAATTTTGCCAGAGGACTGTAATAAAGACGGTAAATTGTGATGCTAACGACTCGCAAAATCCCAATCACAACGACCGCTGTCACGAGTGCAGTCGATGGCTTGGTCAGATACGATGTCATTATGAATGGCTTGATTCAATTGGGTTGAGAATATTCAGAATCCTTTCTTTCTATATGGCCGACTGCGAAAGTACAATGGTGTAGAGATATCGGGCGAGCGATCCACGGGAACGACTCTGTTGTCAATCATGTGTGGAGTAAGACGTACAGCAAGCTAAGAATTCTTTTTTGGACGAAATGCCGAAGCAAGGTGTCCGGAAGCTGTGTGGTTTCCCCCGTGCAGCCTGCCAACCCAAATCGAGGTTGTTACGCGATGACATTTACACCGTTATATGCATGGGTCTGCTTTCCAATCTTGTGGTAATGGAGGCACCTTCCTGAAGCGACGTGAAGTGCGTCGATTCAAAATGTCAATTATCATTGGTCGTTTCGAATCGACAGGGGAAATAGTTGGTATATATAAAACCATTATCGAAATACCCAGTACTTGTTGACCGAGTGTATGAACTGGGCTATTTCGTTAGATTCTCGATAGAGAAAGATAAAGAGCACGACTCTACAACACGCTTTGATGCCATGCTTTCCACCAAGGGAAGCATATTTTCCTGAATAATGAAATGCAGCCAAGCTGTATAAACTTACTTCACCACGTGTTCCCACTGACACTAGGAGGTTGACTTCGCTGTGATACTCTTAGCCTAGTCCGCAACATTCTTTGGATCTGGGTACGGGGCAAGGGATTTTGATCATTGTCTTTGCAGACAAGTATATTTGCATAACAGTCATTACAAATAATCTAAGACCTATCTTGTTAGTTGGGATTCTCACCAACTGCAAGTTCCTTGTTGAAGAAATGGAGCTACGGGGGGGGGGGGGGTGTATTAGGCCAAACTGACCTTTGGCGGATGACTAGAAATACAAAGTACCAAGCTTGGATCGGTTCTGATAAGGACGTAAATTTGATGAAAGCACCATTCGTAGCAAATGGTAGGAAATTGCCATGAAAACCAACTGCAAGGATGTAGAGCGAGCCAGCATCACGAGCAGCGTGAAGCAGAGGTTTATCAATGGCAGCTCTAATTCTGTGCGAGAAGAAATCTACAAATTTGCCGGCTGCTTCGTGTAGTAGCTAAGATATGGATAAGATCATAGTTATTGTAAGATGAATTTCAATGGTTACTGTGGTCGAATTATCTACGAGCTAACAATATTATCTACCGTGCTTTCTTGATGACCAATGAGAACGAATTTTGAAATAGAGTGATATAAGCCGTGCGGATTGTCTGGTTATAATATCAAAGGTTAGAGATGCACTGATACTGTCGGATTGCAATGATATATACTTAGCACGTGACCCAATCACGTGGTAGCATTCATTGATGGGATATAACCCTATTTACGATAGACATACATAGAGAA
>JALRME010000063.1:0-16729 GCA_026120035.1 Coleophoma eucalyptorum
GCCTATATCCACCTTTCGTACGAGATTCCGTATAGGAATGGAAGTGCTGAATCCATTCTAGGCCTATTTTATTCGTAGTCCAGCCATTATCAGTCGTTGCAATAACCCAATTAGCTGGTAGGTTACATTCTTTGTACCAGTTGGCTAGGTGGTACTGTGCTGCTAGAACGATAAATGGTGGTATAGCCCAGCCTGTAGCATTGACTCCCTGGATTACTGTAGCCCATTCCCGGTTGCCAGGCTGGGTTAATTTTGCCCTACTACGGCCCTCTGACGTAGTTACTACCATGCCTGCGAATATAACACCTATCATAAACCCTGTCTCGTCGAAGTTATATATATCCTCATCGATAATAACGTACTTGGCTTTAGTGTTCCATACGAGTGCAAACCACTGGCTTATAGCCTTAGGATCCTCGCATAATGCTCTCTGGTAGTCATACCTACGAGAGAATTGTGTTCGGAGCTCTGGTTGACGTTTTACAAAGTTGTGGGCCCAGAGCTTGCCAACAGGTGGTGCATCGCGTGCTTGTAGGAGTCGATTTGCCATATCTTCAACACCACGAAGCCTAGGTGGAAATGATCGCGTTACTAGCTCTATTATATATCGTATAATAACCTCCTCCTCTAATTTAGTAAGCTTCCTCGATTTAGGTAGAGTATCACGTCGTGAAGGTTTTCCGACGCGTCGACGAGTTAGGGTCATACGAGGTACGTTATAGACCTGTGCTGTATATCGAACACTTAGATTTTTATCGTTTTTCATAGCTTCGAGGGCTAAGATAAGCCTACTTTCAATTGGGATTGATTCCATAAGGTAATGTTGATATAATGTAGTGTTAAAGTAAAAAGAGGGTATTTTGGTGGGAAGTGGCCCACTCGCTTATATGGCCCACTCACTTATAAATCACGTTATGTAGCCTTACTGCAAGTCTTCGATTATAATCGAAGACTCAGAAAAAATATACTGGTGTGTTATTCGATGGCTATCTAATCAACACGTCATCGCCAATTCAAGATTGCCGATAGCAACCGATCACACTATGGAAGAGGAGGAAAAAGACGAGGATGAAATTACAACTACTACCCTACCGAACTTTTCCGAACAGAAAAAGAAGACAGCAACATATGGACCAGCCTTTAGAGAATACACGCTCTATTATAAGGGCGTTTATTTCGAGTTCGCACGAACACTCGACTCAAATGGCGACGTACGTAGAGAAACCCTCAGAATAACCTGCTTCAGACGTTCTACAACGCCAATTCAAACTTTGATTGATGACTCTCTATTGTTTTGTTCCCAAGGCCAAGATATCATAACTAAAACCTTCCGCCCACTAGCAAAAACTCAGCGTCATTTCAAACCGTGGACTGAAGCCTCTAGCCGTCGTATTCGGTCGCTGGATACCGTTGTGCTCGACCCAGATCTGAAGGAAAGTTTCAAAAACGACATGGCTAAATTTCTTCGATCCAAGACTCATAAATGGTGTATTACAACAGGTATTCCTTAGAGTGGCGGATACCAGTTTTCTGGGCCTCCTGGAACGGGAAAAACTTCATGTATATATGCTTTTGCTGGCCTGTTTGGCCTTAGCATATATGTGGTAAATATCCACTCCTGTCCGAGGATGACTTTGCTCAACTCTTTGAAGATCTCCCGCCCCGTTGTATTGTTCTGATCGAAGATGCCGATGCTCACGGAACTTTACAAGACCGAAAGTCACTAAAAATACGACCAGAGAGCCATTTTACTCCTGATACTCAGGTCTCGTTGTCTACCATCCTTAATACATTTGACGGCATTGCATCTCATGAGGGGCATATCAAGTAATGACTTGTCACTACAAATTATGCTGAAGATCTAGATGAGGCTCTTACTCGACCTGGGCGTGTAGATATGCACATTCGGTTCACAAAATTGAAGAAATCTCAAGGAAGGGAGTTTTTCGAGCGTATCTGCGGAAATGACTCGGATTGTGTCGAAAGAATTTTATAGATTATGCCCGTCGACGAAATAACTGCAGCCGAGTTGCAAGGCTTCCTTGTTCCTTGTGGAGAAAATCAATAGAAGGCGGTCAAAGAATGGCCAGCATGGCTGAAGAAGAGAAAAGAGTTATGCTAGGAGCAGTGAATGATGATTGTATTTCATATTGAAGGGATACTGTTGGTTTACGTCAGGTAACGTAGTGAGTGATTCTCAAGTCAAATCAGGTTCAGGTAGTGTTCATAAAGTGTGTAAGTTAATTGATTCAATCTATAGAAGAGAGTGTGAGGCAGGGAGGTATAAGTACCTCCCTCGCTAATGATACTATATACATGTGACTAGGTCTCGTAATTGACCTATAATGACATTCCGACAGATACTTTGGATAGCCTCAATTGTTGAAAATTAAGTGATATATTGTCGGGGTGATTTGTAACCCAGAAAGTGACCAAAGTTATCGGTAATTATCACTGTCATCTCCTATCGCGATCAACGTCAACATTGATGTCATTGTTGTTGCCATCAAGCCTCCGATCACTATTGAAGCTTAATTCCGCCTGGTTTGATCCGCCTGTCTTGATCACTCGCAGAGCTATTAGTGATACAGAAAATTTTCTGAAATAACTTGATTTAATTTGAGCACAGAGCTCCTAAACTAAGAGAAACCTATCTGGACCTGACCATGATCTCCATGATCCGCGGTATCCAATCACGTGGTACTAAAAACTGTGATCTCCACTTACAGTTCTCTTGCAGTCTTCCCTGCGGGGCCTCAGGCTGTAAGCTGTCGTGTATTTATTCATATTACCTTACTGTTCTTCTTGCCAGACCCATTTAGTGCCGTCCCAATACTTATTCCTTTGGTAATAGGGATCCCATTCCCATTCTGGTGCTTGTTGATGAGCAAGTATTTTTGAAGCAGCAGACGATGATTCCGCTGCAGCATTAGACGTGTTTATGCGCACCGGCGGATATTTCTTGTTTGAGAATTGTATGTCGCCAGTCCCTGGGTAATAGTGAAAGGATGTTGCCTTCTTGGATCCTTTTAGGTTTTTATCACCGAGTACGCCTGAAATATGAACCGGGTCCTCGGTACCGTCGCTACGTTTAGTAGCATGCGGATCTCCACTAACTTATTGTAGTAGTGCCAGATGACACCTGTGGCTTAGTATCAGCATATTATCTATGAATGTGAAGGAAACAAGGCTGAAGCTGATTTAGACGCTGACTGCATTGTAAAATAGACTTTATATTCTCTATGATTGATGTATTCAAGCCAGACCCGTGTTGTATTCTCTAGACTGAGTCAATCTAATTCAAACTCAAATTTATGCGAGTCATCTGCACACTGTTTCAGACTGCCTCACCACACTTTATGAGAATAGAAGTTTCCTAGATACAGTATTTACCACATTTCCTCTTGATTCAATTACAGATAACAGATATCAGTTTCTCATTTTCAAACCATGTTCTGTCTATTTTCTCGTTGGAGCTCTACAGGCTCATCTTCCACAGGTGGCACATCTTCTAGGACTAGAATGAATTGGAACAAGTTCTGCTTTGGGAAATTAAATAAACTCGAGGATGAAATTGATAACGGCCGACGTTCAGAGGCGCCATCACCCCAGAGTAGCAAGTTCGGCAACCAAAGGACGTGGAATATTCCAAATCAGCTTTGATACTATAAAGTCAAAAAAGTAATGTCTTGGTTTCCAAAGCATGCACAGATCAAAGCTTTATGTGCGGAGGTACTGCAATTTGATTGTTGAATTAAATATATCCTAGCTTGGATTTGACCATACAATAATAAATGTTACTGCCAAAGTAGAACTTAAGTTTAAGCTACGGGATGACCAATGAATTAGTCATTCGTTCTCCAACTGCAGACATCGAATTTCGAAACGAGGATAATTCTTGTGAACTCGCTTTGCACTAGATCCTAAGTTAATAACGTCAACATTTCTTACAGTATCTGATTTGCAAATCCATCTTCTGTCAAATTGTCGGTTTTTTGCCAAGCAGTCATCTGCGAGTTTGAGCTCGCTGACTCCTTCTTGATCAGCCATTAGTTCAACGTCGGAGATGGACTATCTGCTAGGGTAAATTCTGACTGGTTCCTGAATCCGCTAGTTCAGTAGCGTGATTTGCATTATGATCACTCCCAAAGAACTCAGTAAAGATATCATCCTGTATCGCATAGTTGAGATCCTTTGCATCGAGGCTCATGGATTCTTGTAACTATGATTCTAGAATAGGGTTACAATTGCCGCGTAATTACTTGCACCCTCAGCCAGACACTTTTCGGGATTACAAATTGTCATGTTTTGGCATTGGATGGTAGCTGATAGGTCTCGATTGCGTTGGCAAGTTCTTTAAAGCTCACCCGTGTGTGCTGTGCCTTACTTTTCAAGCTCTAATATCGGTGTCTTTTGGGTTTCGATAAAATGATTTTGTGCTTCGCTGAGTTCTTTGTAATTATTCATTAGATCATCTTGCGTCTTCTATTCCCTGAAATCTATCTTTGTATAGTTGCATTCGAGCCTCAAGCCCAGTGAGTTGTCCCTCTTCTAACTTTATTTGCTACGCAAATTTTCGTTTCAGCCGACGACGATGCCTCCCAATCTTCTGCTGTACATCATCAACCTGGAAAATAATGTAATTGGTAGGTCTTCTACTTCGATATATCTGAGAGCTTTGAGCATTTTGCGAGATACGGTGGGGAAGTTATCTTACGTTTTCAATTTTCATATTGGCAAAATATGCTTATGTCTAAAGAATTGTTGGTTTGTGATATCTTCGAATTAACTTTTCTTGGTTTTTGGCAATCTGAGATCGCCTAAACTACTTAATATACTTGATACAGTACCTTCATGATGTGACGCTTATGAATCTTCTTGCTTGTTCAGAAACATGACTATGCTCTCTCTGGACTTGGAATAGTGATTGCGGCAATCTTACAGTATTATGAATTAACATAGCCTTTCCCATCTGTATCACCTCTGTGGTTCCAGAGTCGTCCGTGCTGCGCGTCGATGGCAGCGCTGGAACGTTGATGACGACGAAGTCTAGATGACAATGAGGACTGGATGACGACGAAGTCTGGATGACAAGGAGATCTGGAGATAGTGGTATATTGATAGCGCCGAAGTACTGACTGATGACAGCGGAATATCGATGACTGCGAAGGGGTTGGTACAAGTGATAGTGACGTGGTTAAGGTGAACTTGGATTCCGAATTATAGAGCTGAACATGTGGCATGCGATAGAAAAGCACAATTGGATACAGTATTACGGCTTGGGGATAACCAAGCTACCTTTTGAAATATTTGAAGACGCATCTAAGGAGTATCAAATTAAAGAAGCGTCGATAAGATATAACCGTATAATAGTCCCGAATTCACCTTTACTCCATTTTCTCATTGGAAACCATGTTTAAACATCCCGCAGATAATCATGAATCACAGCCGGAGAAGCGTCGTCGGGCAGATGCCTCTTCTTCAGGACAAATACTACTGTCTAAGACGGCGAGCAAGCACGGAACTGCCAACATGCCAACAAGGACAAACTCCACAGTAGTAACGGAACCAACACAGCCGCCACCATTGACGTCGACCACCCCGTCGGCAACCACATCGGCAACCCAGGCGCCGAAGAGCATATCCACTTTGGGAAAAGACTCAACAGAATCTCCACCAGACATTCAAGTGGATTCCAATGTGAAAGCTGGAGATTCGTCATCTCTCAAACCACCACAGGCATCGTCAACTCCCTTGCCTATAAATGGGTGAGTATTTGGGGATTTGATTATGTTATTTTGGTTTAAGAAGCTCATATAGATTACAGGAAATCATCTCTTCCGAACGGCGGAAACAATCAGCCAATTTCGGATAGTCTATCCTCTGCTCATCACATGCTAAGTATTGATGACAAGCAAGTGATGCTTCCTCCTAAGCGAAATGAGATGGACGCTGCCAAGGGCGCAATAGGAGGAGACTACCAAACTCATCTTGACGGCGTTTTGTGGACTGCTGTAGATGCTGCCGAAACCGTCCATAAGCGGAAGGGAATCGATGGTGACAAACCGAAAAAGAAATCGGCTAAACTGACCGCGATCGTGAGCTTAAACTGCGGCACGAGCGATGAAGCCACTAAAGTCTTTGTCACAATTGCAAAGAATGGTCTGGATACACATTTGGAAGTCACTCAGGAGGGATCAGAATTTTGATATTGTTAAAGGAAATTAAACATCATATGGTTTTGTGTTATGCTAGTAATGATTCAGACTCAAGGTCCCATATTTTTTGAAAGCACGTGCTTTGCTCGACTGAAACTCTCTCTGCGTGAACTTTATGGGGAAGCAACTTTAGCCGCATCAAATCAGCATTCAGGTTCCATATAAAATTGTAAACTCGTTGCAGACTAAGTAATGTTAAGTTAACTTACAACTGTAATTGTCAAGTTACTCACTATCACAAAAGCTGTGGGGTATTTCAGACCAATTACTGTAATTACGGCCGGAGATTCTTCGCATAATAAAGTGGAGTTGTGGATCACAAGAAGCAAACGCTTGATAGTACAGCCAAGATAGGCTTTGTGGAGAACTGTAACCAAGTCATCGAGCAGCACTGAAACCTTCTTAATCCGCAGCGCGGGTTCGGCGCCGCGGCACTGTGGCGCTGTACAACAACATGATTCTGTACTCGTAGTGAATTGTTCCTAGCAGGAATATCTTGCCGAAATTGCGTACTGGAAGCTATCCACATGAGGCAAATTCAAAAGCCGCAATTTTGTTGGACTGAATAAGTTACCTGATCTGTAAGGGCTAGACTATTGTCCTTCCAAAATGGGTTGCGCGTCGTCTTATGTAAGCGAGATGTGCAAGTGCTCCTTGCCTTTTCCTACATAGCCGTACTAATACTTCGACGATCATTGTTAGGACCACCTGTTAGAGCTTATAAATCCTATAGCATACCAATAATCCTATTTTTCTCCGAGTATCGTTCGCAAATGACAGCACCTACTCAGAAATAGCATACTAGAGTAGTCTCTGATGGGGTATGTGGCTACAATGACAAAGGTTGACTGCGGCCAATCAATAAATCGGAAAGCGAGTTGAGCCGGCCTTTACTCCTCTCTTCCATCCCCTCTATTTGAACGATGAAGAGTTGTTGCAAGAAATTCGGGCTCAGAAGATGTCAACACACCGACAGATTATATTTCTCGAGGGAAAGGTTAGAGCTGCTCACCGCGAATATGAGGACACAAGAGAATTGCTATATAGCAGCGACATAGCTCGAAATGATCTAGCTTTATCGTTAACGTCGCTTCGCCGACAGCTGCGGCACGATCAATATACCTATTAGTAATATAGACAAAAAGTAGAGGTCGTCCTCGAACAGAATTAGCAAGACATGGACTTGATGTCCCAGAAACTTTCAGCCTATGAGCAGACAGTTGGGCTCCGACCAGATCTAGCCAAAGAACATCGCTATGCACAATCTCCTTGGCTTGAAATTGCGCCGGTTCTACCTCGAAGAGTGTGCACTCCTGGGTCGGAAGCATCGATTCGGTATGTGGGCAAGCTACCCCAAATCGAAACGATCCAGAGTGAATATATTGTGCCGGCACAGGAAAAGCAAGGAAAGCAGGCCAACGGATCCAGATTTTTTTCAGGTATAAGGGATATGTGGATGAAAACGGGATTACAATCACAAACGAATGCGAACAGTAGCTTAAAACTTAATAAATAATTAAAACAATTGAGTCAGTTGATGATTATTGCATTGTATAAAAATATCACGAGGTATAGATACCATAGATCAAAAACAATGAAGATATAATAATAAACGATCGTATTTAAGTAGATGGATGCCGGAACAAAGTTAGGTACGATCACCGTGTATGCGTAGACACCTGGTCCTAGCAATTAGGTTCAAGTAGCCGGCATGTGGTGACTAGAATGTAGTGACTAGGATAAAGTGACAGGATAAAGTGACCAGGGTGTTCGCAAGCTCCCTGATTGAGTAGGTAGTATGGTTTGAGCAGACTGCCGAGAATCTTGCCATAGTAGAGTAGAGCAAAACACCATGCGATTTCTTTATGAAAACAAGGATCCAAGATCTTATCTACTATTATCTTCTATACATACTTACTTAGGATTCTTACCGGCTTCCCTCCCCTAGCGTTTTCGCAATAGCATCTATCTTATGATTTGTACCCCGCCATTCTATCGGCTACTACGCTAAGTCTCTTCAACAGCATTATACTAGTCTTGCTCGACCTCTATCTGGATATCGTTGAATTTCACCAATGCTTCCCGTAGTGCCTCTAGTACATATTGAGAGTCGTCTCTTAACGATGCCATTGTATGCTGTATCTACTGATGATATCTGATCTCGAGCCTGAGTCGTCCATTTCTTTGGTTAACTCTTCAATTCGGTTCGCATAGGTCTAGGAGGTTGCTCGCTTAGCTGCTACTAGTTTCTCCGGAGTCGCGTCTGTCGCTGCTGTTGTGCCACTAATACGAAGATCCAGATCACTCGGAACATTCGGCTTGTCTGACAATGGTGATCCAATACTAGTTGACCGCTGGCTAAACCTTGGTATGTCGCACTTTCAACTACCGTGATCAGTTTGATAGAAAATATGGGGATACTTGCACAAGACTTAAGTATCAAGGACTTTGTATTAGACAAGAAAAAAGTCCAATATCTAGTTAGTTTTATAGTCGCCTTTCGACGTCTAAACAAGACTCTTGGCCGCTGGTTTGACTCTTCTCCTAAAATCTGTACTCTAACTACGGCCACTTTAGTTACCTTTGTCCCCTGGCATACCTACTCTACTATTTTGATTGTGTTAATAATCGTTTCTACTTCGTCCCTTGTCATATAACCTGATTCACTAATTAGTATCTACTGTGTAACTGTCTAGGGTTCTAAGGGAAATTCGAGAACTAAGAGTTCTATATAATGAGCTATGCATTTGCCGGATAGTTTAGCAAGGTATCTTAGCTTGCTACATAGGTCCTTGCGTCTAGGAAATCCTTCTGTGTCATCCCCTACAAGCGAAGTGATCCGTAAGCTATAACGGTCGAGAGAATCACGGGCTATTTTAGGAATAGGACTTGTATTAGCTATCGTCTACTCTATAGTGAGATCCACTGAACCTTACTAATCTAATGTGTAGAATAGCTAACGAGGGCAAATAGGCATGTAATTAGTAACCTCCACTTCCACTAGACTTAATAAAGATGTACTTCCTAAATAATCCTTATAATTGGAGCTAGTCCCCTATAGACAAAAATTGGGCCAATGTACCCTACCAATTCTTGGATGATCTGGTTCAAGCAACGTTAACGTTCAGTATACACTACGTTAGTAAAGCCTCCTTTGTCAAGAGAAGAGACGGGTTGATAAAGAAACTAGAACAGCTACGACTATTGACCAATGTAGAAGTGGCTTTAACTATTATCAATCGTGACACACATATCTACGACACCTATAGTTCTATCTCCAATGGTCCCTGGACTCGGTTTCTTGAACACATAGTAAGAATTCTTCCTTCGTTCTATTCCCACATACTTACCGACTCATTTAGAAAGATCAATTTCCTGACTTCCAGCACATACAGTGGCAGCCAGACGACTTTACTACAGACGAGGAGCAAGTTCCTTCGCAGAGTAAAGCACCCCGGAAAAAGAATTCGCAATATTCGGCTCAAAAACAGCAGCCCTCAGAGAAAGCTTAAGCGAAGGCTCTAGGCGAAAAATCCAAACGCCAGAGTATGGAAACGGCATATGCAGCTCTAGGTCCTCCACCACAACTACTAGATCATCAGGGGTCTTGCTTTACAGAATCCTGATAGTCAGTATGAATTGATAGATTTCGAGAAATCCTACCAACTTCTGCCCTAACCAACTTTAGCAGCAACTACAGGGGGTACAAATCTATCACAGCCACCGTATCTGGACCTAAACAGCGCATCCTTGGATCCATACTGTTTATAAGCAGAGTGGAGTATGCTAGGGATAGGGCGTAGACTTGTTATCTTTCTTATTTCATTGGCTTAGTTTCTTTGGGTTTCTTCGTACGGCCATAATTGTTTTGAATCGGTAGCGCAAGTTTAAGGCGGCTGTACCTTTTTGGCTTTAAAAAGTCTTATTTAGGCGCCCTTAAACCTGCGAAAGCTATTTCAGCTTGCCTAGTTAGCATTTTTCTAACATACATATTTTAACCGATAGACTGTACAAACTTCAATTTCACACACCTTTTCTCTTCAAATCTATTCACCTGTAAAGGCAAAAATGAAAAACTTGTACGCCCTTCTGCTATTGCTGTATGTTTATCTGTGTCTTGCGTATAATAGCACGAATGCGAAATTTCGTGTAATAGCGTATTTTACAAATTGGTCTGCATGCCAAGCTATACATTTCTACGATCGGTTTTTCTAAGAGCAGCAGGTCTATCTATAATAAACAGTATTATCCTCAAAATCTTCCAGCGAGTAAGCTCACCCACGTTTTTTATGCGTTCGCAAATATCCAGCCGGAGACTGGAGAAGTGTAAGCAGAGGTCCTACATAACTTATAAACTACTAAGACTGCTAGGAAGACACTTGTCTGATACCTGGGCCGACACTCTCGCGCGCTTTCACGGTGGGATCAACACAACGGATACTGGTGGTAACTTATACGGTTGTCTGCAAGAAATCTATTTGCTGAAGCAAAAGAATCGAAACTTGCAAAGCGTTCTATCCATTGGAGGGTCAACATATTCGCCTAACTTTGTCCAACCTGCTGCATACTCTGCTGGCCGTGAGCGGCTTGCCACATCCGCTGTGTCACTAGTGCAGAATCTAGGTCTCGATGGTCTGGAGATCAGCTGGCTATACCCTCGGAATTCTGAAGAGGCGGAGCATCTTGTACTTCTCCTGCAAGAACTGAGACTTCAGCTTGACCTCTACGGGAACTCACTTCAACCGCCTTATCACTTTCTTCTAACAGTAGCTACAGCAGCAGGGTCATGCTTCTACGAGATAATGCGGATATCTGATATGGACAAGTATCTAGACTTTTGGAACCTGAACTCCATGGACTACACGGGGCCCTGGAGCTCGGTCTCTGGATCCCAGGCGAACCTCTTTCCGTCTACCATAAACCCCGAAAGTTCTCCTTTCAACACAAAGACCGCTGTTGAATATTACATATCTATGGGTGTCAAGGCTGACCGTATCGTTATTGGTATTCCAGCATATGGCAGATCTTTCAATAATACTTCTGGACCTGGAGAACCATTCAACGGAACTGGCTCGATTGGAACTAGTAATCCCGATATGTATGATTTTAAGGATCTACCACTTCTAGGGGCGAAAGAATTTTCAGATGCTACAGCAGTATCGAGTTATAGCTACGATATAGTGAAGAAGCAATTGATCAGTTATGATACACTCTCAGTTGCTAAGACGAAAGCGGATTGGATCCGGAAAATAGGTCTAGGCGGAACATTCTGTTGGGAAAGTAGTACCGACGGTAAGGGAAACACGAGTATCATCCAATAACTCTCAAATACGCTTGGACTCGAGGATGGACGGGATCTCCAAAAAATCCCTAATCAGCTCTTATATCCTTATTCTAAATATATAAATGTTCGAGATAGAGTGCTACCTAAAGTTGTAGCTTCATCTTATACACTGCTTAATGAAACTTGTTCTATTGAGCAGTCCGCTAGCAGTACAGGCTCGTCTTTGGTTTCAAGGTTAGCACCTCTTGATTTTTGTGGTATAATGTTAATCTTTTTCATGTCATCTAGCTTTATAACTTCAACGAATTCGCTATCAATATTTGCAACAGAGACGCAATTGCCCCATACATCAAGCGCATTATCTAGTCTATATAATAACACTTACATCTTCAATTTAAGTTCGGGAGAAACCGCTAGTTCAAAGACAACATCACCTTCGACAATATTACCTTCGACAACGTCAACTTCGACAACAACGTCAACTTCGACAATATCGTCAACATCTTCAACTTCGACAACAATATCAACGACTTCGATTTCGACAACTTCGACGTCTTCGATAACACCAACACCGACAACGTTAACTAGCTCCTCAGTATCAACATCATCTCAACTTGCTGATTGCACCAAGGGGGTTAGTTCATGCTCTAAATATAGGCTACTGAAATGTGATGTTGGCCTATGTTACTGTGGTATAGATTCTTCTAAGCAACCAACTTGCTTCAAGAATATAGTATGCAAGGACTTAATAAAGTGTTCGTCGAATAACGACTGTACTAGTGATGAAGCTTGTCAAGTATCGACCTGCTGTAAGAAAAGCCGCTGCGTTCCAACTGCACAAGGTTGTTCGAGCGCTAAGCATATACATTAGGTAGAGGTACGTGTATAGCTTAGTTGCTAATCCTAGATTAGACATACCACGGTGGTCTAGTAATATAAGATGTTAATATTTACAAGTGCTAAAAGCATGAGGGGCCTAGTATTGGAATAAAAAGACACCTTAATTAGCATTCCGCGGAAAGATTAATTTGGTGAGAAGTTCCTAAATAGTGATTTTTCAATCTCTTTATAATCCAATGCAATGTTTGGCAGTTTCAACTGGTCAAAAACGATCTCTTGTCATTCAGCAACGCAACAAGATGACTGACAAAGATCGCGGATTACGCAAGAGAGAGAGCGAAAGGCTAATTCAGCAACGCAGCAAGATGAGTGACAAGGATCGCGAATTACGAAAGAGAGAGAGCGAAAGATTAAGGCGACGGCAGCATACCATTTTCAAAAAGGCATACGAGCTTGGAAAGGACTACGATGTTGATATTGCTGTGACCATTCGTAAGCACGGCCGGTACTACATATTTCGGTCCTTGGATCAAGAATCCTGGCCACCTTCATTTGAGGAAATCGTAGGTCCTGGATGTCTCTAACGATTTCCCTGTACTGACTCGGATTGGATTAGCAAAGGAACTCGTTTGTTGCTACAAACCATGTTCCTCATGACATCCAAGCGACAGTCCACAAATTGAATCGCAATCACCTCGGTCCTACTACTATTACTTATGGTCAGGTAATGCAAACTGTATTCGAGCAGAACTCTCTAGTAAAACCCGAAGACACCTGGAATCATGTTACCACCTCGTAGTGGCAGTTTCTCCGGGGACTAAGGATAGGATCTTGAGCTATTCTTCTTTCTTTGGTGGATTTTGAGTAGTAGTGGATAGAACTGTGTTAGCTACCAAAGGTCTTTGGACTGGACCATGCAATTAGAGCCCATAAATGGTTCCACTGCGGTGTTTTATCTCGGTAAATTCAACTTGCGATAATGAAGCCTTTTGCTAGAGGGGGCTTGATAGACTTCTAGTATATGACAATATAAGCCCAGTTAAATTAGCTCGTATAATCGTTTCTGCTACAGCTGGGGAAGACAATGCCTTTGCTTTGCTTCTACTTCCGGTGGACTAGTTGCTGATCCTTTGGAACCGGGGAAGCTGCCGCCATCACATTCATTTCAAAGGACGATCACCTTCTAGCCAGAGAACTCGAACCACTGGCCTGAATGGAGCCCGGATATCGGATGTAGGGTTTATGTACCCCGGAGGAAAATGAACATGGTTTCTAGACCCTGTCCTTATGTGGATCATAAGATCTTCGTGTGCACATATGCGGTAATATGACCGTGGGGGCCATTCTAGCGGCAAATATCCTGGAATATCAGCTATAGCTGCAGTCGGATCAAAGCAGCCAGAATGACGAGGTCGAATCTCCACTCTAATATGAAAGTGGAGCACAGTCCAAGCATGGTACATGCCGAAGATTCTCAAGATTCAACATGCAGTATCAATCTTTATCGCCCTAGATATGATAGAAGTGCCTGAGGAGCGGCTTTTGCATGTCGTACATGTGTGATGGCTGTTTTTCAACGATTTTCAGTCTTTATAATATCAAGTCTCACACCTCTACTACAAGTCATACATGAATTGTCCACACAGTACTTCTCATCCCATTATTTACACGATGAGTTATGATTTAACTCCGCGCGCACGAGACCCCCTTATTTTAATCACTATCTTTGCCTTTATTGCAGTAATAACTACAATTTTAAGACTTCGTACAAGAAAATTGATAGCTTTCTACTTCGAAATCGATGACTATCTTATGCTTTTCGCATTAGTACGTCGCCAAATTTCCTGTCAGAAGTATCTCTATCTGACACTGCATAGTTCTTCTTGTTGATCTCCATCGGCATTCAATTCACATGTACGAATACGCGTCATTTTTGTACGAATAGTCTGCTAATTCTTAAGGTGTGATTTTTGGAGGTGTAGGCCATTATCTAGAGGATGTTGACCCGGCTGATGTTATTAAAACATTAAAGGTTCTGTTTTGGTCTGCATCTCGTACGGTCACAGCTAATGGTTTCAAGCTTATCCTTCCTTTCGAAATGCTCTATGGAGTAACACTCTGCTTGATCAAGATCTCAATCATAACATCCTACCTTCGGATCTTCAGCATACGTAGCTTTCGAATATACTCCTGGATTACTATTTGTATGATTATAACTTGGGCTCTTGTATTCGTACTCGAGATATTTCTTATTTGTCGCCCAATAGCTTTCAATTGGGATTCCGATGCCAATGATGGCATCTGTGGCGAGCGCACTACTGTCTATGTTGTGGCAGGCTGGCTCAATATAGTGGTGGACTTCATGATAGTAGGATTACCTATACCACCCATCCTACGTTTGCAACAACTTAGCTTGAAGAAGAAGATACAGCTGCTTGTTATGTTTTCTCGCAGTCTCTTGTTCGTTCCGTTCCCTGCCACTTTGTTCTATATTGAAACTAATATGTTGTAGTATCACAGTGGTTTCTATTCTTCGTTTAAGATCTCTTCAGGTCATTTCATTTACCGATCCAACCTTTACCTTACCAATGGTGCTATTTTGGACAACGCTTGAGCCCTGTCTATGCATTATCAGTGGGAATATCCCTATGATACGGGTTTACATTCGAGCCACATTCCCAGCTATATCTAGCTCCTCAAGTGATAAGATAGCAGCGAGTACTGAAGGGAGCCACGTGCATTATACGATTACGACAAGGGGGGTTACCTTCGATATGCTAAGCATTATTACTAGTAGGGATAGCAACGTCTATAGTATAGGGAGCCAGAAACACTTAATTAGCGAGAGTGAGAGAACCTCGATTACAAATAGTAGAATAGCTAGTGCTGAGGATTCTATAGACAGGAGGTACTCTTGTGCTGTTCACAAATTTAGTCATAGATAGATGTGCAAGCTTGATTCTTCAATCGCCTTGTTAACAGGTGATGGATCTATAAGTACTTTGCAAAGTATTCAGAGCAGGCATAAGTTATACACTAAAACTAACCAGGAATACGGGCTTCATGCAACAATCCCTGTAATAATCCCTGTAGGGTAAACGCTCGCGACAGTTCTTATTTAAGCTGTCGGTTTAGACTTCACGGATTCTATAAGTGGGTCACGTATGTAGACAATTGAGACCCGCTTTCACGCATCAAATGTTGGGCATGTGACTAGCAGCGGAGCATACAACCGTACGCACGTGCAACGTCCGTGAGTGAATAGGTTCACATCAAGCACTACTGAGAAAGCGAATGCCCTCAGCAAATATTGCAGAACTCTCCGAGCCAGCTTGAACTTGACGGGCCGGTGTTTGAATTGTCTACTCAATATTAAATGAGACCACTACTCTATATTATCATCTTCATAAAAATGTTTTCTTGCAAGGCCAACTGCTTCGTAAGCCGGTGAAAGATAGTACTTTCCTTGATGAGAACGGACACTTTCGCTTTAGAGTCTGTATTAGTAGCCTCAGCGAGACCTCCCAGATATCTATCCAGCTTCAAGAGGGTTCTGCTCAGCCGTGCAATATCAGCGGGCTACCATTCTCCATTCCCTCGCTTCTCATTTCAAGACACTAGAGCTGAAGCAAGTTATCGATGCTACAGTTACTTGCAAAAGCTGTGTCACCCCTTGACTCACTACATCATTTTAAGGTGCAATTGTTAGATGGATGTGGCTGTGTCGCAGTAAATATCGGCTTACGGAAGATTCGCTAACTGTTAGAGACTATGCCAGGCTGCCAGCAAGATGCTGGTGGTCTTGAGAAAAAAAGCTCCACTTCCGAAGGGCAAAAGGGAAAGCCAGGAATGGTTCATCTAGATTGCATATAGTACTTCGTATGTCAATGCCTGCAAAAAGAGCACCGCTGTAGTTAGAAAGCAACAGCTTATCACATTACCAGGTATGACATCACACTAGCTACTGTGGAATGTTCTGGAAATTCTCACCCAACTATAATCACACCCGCTCCCACGCCCTTCTAATACAAAGTTATTAAAAAAAAAGAGTAAGTTAGAGATTATTCAAATGAAAGGGCTTGTATCAAACCTGAAGACGTACACCTGGCCAGAGCGGCAGCCTACCGCGATACAGCTCGCATGAATACTATGACAAAATGGCCGGTAGCTTGGGGGAAACCACATAATATCATTACCATTGCATCGTATCCAGCTTCCATCTCTACTAACTGAAAGCATTGTGGATGACCATGGAGAATATAGACCAGAGCTGATAGTATGCTGATAGCCCTCGAGCCTCTGCAGCGGCGTGCCTGTCGCTGCGTCCCAGAGCCGCACCGTGCGGTCCAGAGATGCCGACGCCAGCTGCTTGCCGTCGGGACTGAAT
>JALRME010000063.1:16828-27363 GCA_026120035.1 Coleophoma eucalyptorum
GCGGCGTGCCTGTCGCTGCGTCCCAGAGCCGCACCGTGCGGTCCAGAGATGCCGACGCCAGCTGCTTGCCGTCGGGACTGAAGGCCACCGACCTGACCCCATCCTCATGGCCCTCGAGCGTCTGCAGCGGCGTGCCTGTCGCTGCGTCCCAGAGCCGCACCGTGCGGTCGTAAGATGCCGACGCCAGCTGCTTGCCGTCGGGACTGAAGGCCACCGACCTGACCTCATACTCATGGCCCTCGAGCGTCTGCAGCAGGGGACTCCAGTTTCTGGGAACCCGTGGAAGTTGGCGAATCCAGGGCGGAATGTCCTGTATAAACATTTGTCGAATAACGCTTTCTTCTGGAGCGAATATCAGGCTGGAAGTGTAGATTTGCAGTGGCGCTTGTTCAACTGCAGAACGAGATTGGCGGAGTGTTCGAAGTGCATCGTGCAGCAGAGTGGTGCAGGAGGCCACCTTGCCAGATTCGTGGCTCTTTTCTCTTGTTGCTATTATCCGTTCCAAGACTTGTAATGCTCTGATTCCTACGTCAACCTGCTCCAAGAGACTCAGTGCCTCAAACCAGTGGAGAAGATGAGAGCGAAGAAAATGATCGACGACACCTCCGTCTGCGAAATAGGCTGGAATGACTTGGCTACGGGCAGTATCATTGACATAGCGGCAGAGATGGTCAACCCAGAAGCAACAAGCATAATCAATCTTCCTGAGCCGATCACTGATGGTAGCCGACCGTGCCGGCACCCCAGGAGCCTTTAACTTGCAAATGTTTTTCTCCAAAAGCCTTGACATCACATCCAATGATAGCTTTGTAGCATTTTCATGTTCTCCAGGGATTCCGGATGGAAACAGCTCCTTGGCCTCGTCAGAAACGAGATAATCTTTCGCCGACTGATGAACAAAATAGAGACGGTTTTGTCGTATAATAAGAAATGAGCCGCATCGATCAATCAACTCTTTAGCATCGTTGATAGTAGGAATTTCGGCCATAACCAGTAGTTCTTCTAGTGAAAATGGCCGGAAAGCTATGCTCGCTGAACGAAGTAGTTGCAGACAGGAGCGTTTGTCCACTTCATCATCAACACTATTGATCTCTTCTAGCATCCTAGCGTAGAGAGGCTTCAAACCTTTAGGTAACTGCTTGAGAGTGTCTAGCGCTCTTCCACTTCTGGCTTTGACGAGGCTTTTGCAGGCCAAAGCAACCCACAAAAAGGTTGAATCTGCTCGAGCACTAAGGACCTTTTCGACTTCATCCTGGACACTGGAGGTGTAACCCTTGCTTGTAGCAAGCTCCTGGACCTTGCGCTGGATAAAACTGCGAACAGCACGAGTGATGTGCGCTTCATTAAGCTCTAAGCTGAGCATTTGACTGTCTAGCTTTAGGATATCCCTAATTTCGACATAATTGCGGCTGGAGAGGAGCCATTTAACTGGGGAGGTCTTGGCGTAGTCTGATACAAGATTGAGTAACTGATCCCGCTTTTCGCCAGCATTACACTCATCTAGCGCATCAATAACCAAGACAGTGTTCGGACTGCGCTTTAACAAGTTCTTTAGGATGTCGAAGAGCGCATATACAGCGTTAGATCCATCAAGCTGGTTCTTATACGTCTCAAAGCTCGAACAAAAGGTCTCGCCGAGTTGCGGTTGATCTATCACGAGCTTCCAGATCAGTCCACGAAGAATAGATACGGCATTGTTGAGTTGAAGGTCAGTATTCTGACAAAAGAAGAATGTGACAGTTCCGCCGGTACTTTTCCATAGTTTCGACAGTTCACGGATTAGCGCTATCATTAGCATCGTCTTGCCCTTTCCGGGGTGACCGTGAATCCAGAGAAGTGGCCGAGTATCATTACGTTGCCAGTCTTGAAGCTGTTGGTTCTCGAGGACCCAGGTGTAACATTCTTGGAGGAGAGCGTCTTTGGAACCCTCAATTCTTTCCATGTCAAGGGCAGGGTTTGTGGCATGCAGCTCACCGAGGTAAGTCAGCGTAACCTCGTCGACTTGAAGACTCTAGACACATATCAGTTCTACTTCACTAGAAGTTCGATTATGACTTACGCGGTGCTCCGTCTGCGTTAACATATCCTTGATGCGATGCAATGCCTGACTGTATGCTGGCGAGCTCTCGTGCTCGAACTTGACAATCGCCAAGTGATCTTCAGAAATTGGATGTTTGCTCTCTACTTCATCAGCTAATCCTAGCGTAGCACTTTCCATATGCGTAGCTATCACTGGAGGTCCGATACGTGCGAACGACCCGTCATCCTTCTATACAATTATAAGTTTGGGAGCTTTGAGATATTAGGAGTATTACTTACTTGAACTAGCCGCCTTGTAAGGGTGGTCTCATAGAAGCTCGCGATTTGACAATTTTGCTTAATGATATTAACAAAGCTGTCAAGACTCTGGCGCTAGTGGGTTTCGTCGGCAATCTGATTAAGCCGAGTTTGCGATGTATCAGTGAACGTCACCGCATTTAACATGTCTTTAACATCCATTCCACGATGTGGAACGGCGAAAAAGAGGATTCCCCGGGTCGCCTTCAGTATGCTAGAGCCTTCTTCTTGCTGATCTTTGACTAGAAACTGTATACATGAGCAACTGTAGTCTTGAGAGAGTCTTGAGAGAAGGAGCGTACACTCTTCAGGATGTTACCGCCAAAGCTGTGAGCTACGAAGATGAGGGGGCGACCTGGGTCCTGTGGTAGTTAGCATAAAGAATAGGATATACTGAGCCAAGCCCAGCAATATCCATCAACTGACCTTCTTTTGCGCGAGTTTTAACGCGTTTCCAAAGGCACGAGCATAATCCAGTACATGACCGGTGTCCATCCCGGTGAGTGCTGATCTGTGTCCATATATCATGACTCTGGCATATGGGAACTTGTGTTGTAAGAAATGCCGCGGCCACATGCGTTTCTGCCCGGACTTGGCCGCCCATGAGCCGTACGCGTGGCTTCCAATGCCTGAGATGAAGACGATACTAAGAGGTTAGCATGGTAACTAGGAATATGTAGGCCGCCTTACTCGGCATTCGGTTCTCCTTGGGTGGGATAGGTTTGGGTGAGGTCAAGAAACTCGATGTCGAAAGCGAGATCCCGATTCTTAGCCTGCGGAACTGAGCATGTCTTCCGCGGTCCTTCCAGCTCGGAGAGAAAGGATGGGAGGAATAGGAAGTCGACAAGGGCAACATAGGTGTCCGCGCTGGTACAGGATGGTACGATCGTTATATCGTTGATACAGTTGGTGCCATCTGGCGAATGCATCTTGACGACGCTGATGACGCACTCCTTAGCTTGCTCAGCATCGTTGGCTCGAATACTGCTGACACGAACAGTGAAAGGCTTCCTCGTTGTAATCATAGAATCTGCTGTTGTAGGTCCATCAGAACGAAGTCGCGAGCAGGAGTTGCAACATACCACTAGGCAGCGATGAGCTGAGCTCATGCAACCGTTCCTCCTGCTGCAATGGCTTCTGCTTTCGCAACGCGATGACACAAACGATGAAGATGCCGCACAAGAGCGTGAGTAGCAACTCCAAGAGACTCATGGTGGAAGATCTACACGTAAATAGCTCGAGGTTGAGACGGCAGAATTGACGTGAAGATGCCCCATGATAGATGCCAGAGCCTTGTTCCTCCTATACGCATACATCAGCTCCTTCCGAATGTAAGGGGCCACTCCAAGCGCCTTCGCGGCTGAAACGCAGGCACTTGTCATCAGGCATTGGAATTGAGCTGTAGAGCTGTCGCATAGATTAGAGAGGCTGGTAGCCAATAGCTTCAGGTAGCCCTGCTTACTGAGTGCTTGGGACAAGAAGATGCATAAGTTAGTAGAAAAAGATAAGGCAAGCTCGTCGTCAACTTGCCGACAACTTGCCGATTAACCCCCGCTAGGACAGTATCAAGCTTAAATCACGTGCAGTCATGGATTCTACCCCACTCTTCTTCAAAATGACTGCTCAAACAAACCTGACCAGGCATCACAATGTGAAGGTCCTCAGTCAAGTGACGCTCCTTTTTGAGAACCTCCAAATATTCATTCTAGACGAATCATTCCTAGCATTCCCTCGACAAGTCTTGATCTACGTATAGTAACATCGTCACTCTCACCAGTGATTTGAGCTAATAAGGAAGTGGTCCACAGCTTGAAGGCATATAATCCGCGAATCTTTTGCGCGCCACCTTGTAATATGCCTTATATATGACCGGCTTACTCCATTGCAGTACCAGAAAATTGAGCATTTTGCACACTTCATCAAGGAGGTTGACTACCTACCATACCTGTAACAAAGCTTTGTACAACGCATTTCCATCGAGAATTCTTGGACCCAGTCCCTTAACGCTAACAAACTGCTTAGCGATAGTGAAAATATCTGTGGGAACATATTTTGTTAGGAACATCAATAACGTCTATGATCTTGATGGTAATTGTAATGGTACCTTGATAGAATTGCAACGGTATACTCTTTCTGAGCCGGGAAGGCGTCAATTTATTGCCGCGCTCGTCCGTACAAGAACTCCTGGTATTTGAATGAATAATAAACTCTGGCAAGGTACGCATTAATAAGGAGTACAGTCACCTGTTCTTATAGTACAGTATCATAGGCTCCTGCCTTGTACTAGGTATCATAGTACCCTATTCTGGAGCTGTACATTTTAGGAGTAAATAGATAGGTAGAGAAAGTGGATAGATCAAGGGTGCCCTATAAGGTTGTCAGTGGATCAATAGGGTGCTGTTAAAGCAGCATGAGCACGTGCCAGAAAGGCATGGCTCGACAATTTAGCCGAGTGGAAGAGCTGCTAAAAACAGCGGGAGGTAACCTCCTGTTTCAGGCATTGAATTCACCTAGAAGTAGGTAATAGTAGGTATTAGAGACGATACCGTAATATTGCAGGCTAAGTATAACACGATATAATTGAGATTACTAACATAATGGTCCACGTAAGAGTTTTATAACGCTACAAAAACTAATCGCTAAGTTACAGACATATCTATTCTCCAAATCTCTACTTATTCCTTTGCGCCCCGCAACGTAGTTCAAAGTCTTGGATTAACTCCTTTGACTTCCGGAGTACTCGAAAACGTACCAAGGTCGGAACCCAGTCTACTAGATAATATGCTTCACCATCAATATCCTCCTTGCCAATAATTTCATGAAACTCGCGTTCACGATTGACGTCGTCAACGAAGGCGATATAGCAAGGCCGTGCGAGGCCTCGGGAACGGTTACTACTAATCCTACTTGGTCCAAACCGATAAAATGATAGCTGGCGTGATAGCTTATCCTCCGAGCTCTCGTGATCGCTATCAAGACCTTAAGATGCGTCAATTCAATTTATCTCCTTCTTATATTTATATACATATACCTATGCTACTCTCGCGAGAGCTAGACCGAACAAGCTTCCTTCGTTTAATAGGTATAGCCTTCGAATCTTTGTTTGTTTCTATTATGGCCTAGCGCTCAGGTATAAATTCAGATGTATCTGAGCAATAAGCTTCACTCTCATTGGAATCAATAAGGCTCTCAGGTATTTAGGTGTCGCCAAAATTGGGGTTAAGCCTGATGGGATTACGTATATCTTTCTCTACTTCAATGGTTAATTCTGTCCTTGCTTGATTTTAGATCAAACATACTTGAAAGACCAGCCTTGCTATTGCTAGGTTGCTCGGAGAAAATAATTTGGTCAATGGCATCCGTAGAATTGGGTTCCTCAGTGACAGGCTGGTGCTCGTATACCTCAATCATGCCCTTAGTAGATCTGGATTCCTCTGTGATAGGCTGGTGCTCGCACACCTCAATCATATCTTTAGTAGAATTGGATCCCTCAGTGACAGGCTAGTGCTCGTAACCCTAACGGCATCCTCAGCCATCCCCTTAGGACCACGAGGCTCGACATAGCTAGTGCTTGAGGTTTCTGACAAAAGGGCAGTCTCCTAGTTTCCATTGGTGATTTGGCGGGGTAAGCTACTATAAGATCGTTTCATTTTTGTTGGAACGTAGGTGTAAGGTCTAATTCGAAGGACGTCCATTTTAAAATTCGTAAATGAGTTGAGATTTGTAAGGAGTTTGCTCAGGTTGCGGTTCTCCGTCCTTTTTAAGACTTCGAAGACATACGTGTAGCCTGCTATTCAACTGGAACTAGACGGCTTTATATTTCCTGTTTCCAATCCTGCTTCCTACCCCTCAGCTGTATCAGGGTAGCATTGAACCGAATTCCGTCCATTCCGTCTCTAGCTTCGTAATCCTATATCAATACTCGCTGCAAGCTGCCCCACTAACTGAAAGATACAACCTTCTTTTTTAGCACCTTCACCTTAAATCTGCATTTACTAAGTTCCAATATGTAGAGCCGATCCGGTCTCCTTTCTGTCTTTGTACATACCAACCAATAGTCGCTGCAAGTTACCCCTCTTAGCTGAAAAGGGGAGTTAGCTTTTTAGCTCCTTAGTATATTCTGGAGCCACCTTTATCCTGGTCATTCCTGTCAAACATCTCGGCTTCTCCATAGCTGGCTCGTCCTTCGGCGTGAACGAATTCGAAGAGATATTAGCAGTCGATCTGCAGAGTTTACATAGCCAATCGGACCGTAAAAGCTAGGTGTCCATGGCTACCATAGCACAGCATAGGGCAGGCATTACAGTCTCACAAGGAGATAATAAGGGTAGAGGAGGATGGGGCGTAGAGGTGGAACATCGTAATGTTAAAAGAAAGAGCAGCAAGAAGGTATAGAATTGTCGAAGCGAGTAATTCCTTATTCAGGAGATCGTTATTTCCTAATTAAGGGTAAAACAGGACAGTCCCTATACCACTTCAAACAGCGAGAGCGCTAAAGCAGCAAGGGTAGTAAGCGAACAATTTCCTGTTGAGGAAACCCTGTTTCCTGATACAGAATTACCTACACGAATATAGCTCACAAATTTTCTCGTGACACCGAGCTCGAAATAATGGAAGGCTCCTCGACGATGACAAGAGTCAGGTATGACGATTATTATTGGGCTGCAGAAGGCGTCAACTTTACATGGAAGCGGATGCCCAGAGTCGATAGAAAAATATCAACCTCTATGGATCTGGATTGGAAGCTGATCAATCGGGACTTTAGAGAGGTGCATGTGGCATATATTACGAGTCAAGCTGACAGTAGGAATTGGGACCAGGTTCAATTTCGACGCAGCCTCGGCTCAGACTAGTAAAAAGCAGTTCTGTTAATGTTAACACTGGGCACCGTTATAGAGAGACTCAGACAAAAGAAAGCAAGACGGGCAATTTCATCACTAGCATAAGGGCGTACTAGCAAAGTTGAGACAGCGGGAAAGTCATCTGCTTAGTTAAAATGTTTATTTTCTGCACGCGCTTATACCCTATAGTAGATGATATATACTTTTCCTTGACTGCTTCAAATATGACTACCGATGAAGTTAATTATTCTAGCTCTACGGCTGTGATTATTATGGGATTACACAACTGGATCTAGAAAATGTGCAAGTTTCTAGTAAGTAGGGAAATATTTCATATATTCCATTCCACTATTCTAATATGTAAGATTTCTCCCTTATCCTTACTAAACCTAGACCAGGCTGTTTATGTTATTTAATAGCTTAAGTCTTACTTAATTGCTTTCAGTATGTAGAGTGTAGAGAGCCCTCGCACGCCGCCGCCGTCGAGGGATAACAGGAATAGGCCTGTGCTATTGAGAGGAGTTGGCTCTGCGCCAGGCTGCATAAACATTGCTTGCATAGCTTAGACAGTCTCGTCAGAAACTGTGGAGACTGTCGGGAAAGTGATCGAGAAATTGAAGTAGGCTGCGCACCAAAACCATAAAACCAGATCAGACCAGTGGGTGGTTTTTCAATATTTCCAACCCAGTAACCAGACCACTGGTTAACCATTGAGACGAAAAATTAGTGGGGTTTTCCAAAGCCTTAAACCAATGGTTCAGGCAGAACCCACTGGTTTCTTAAATAGCACATATAACCATTACGTAATTTTACACTATAGAGGGGGAGAGGTCCCTAAATAGAGAGGGGGGTTTCCTTGCTTGATTTTAACTCTAGAATTCAACTTTCTATTTCGACTATAGAATCTAACTGTTGATTTTCGACTTTGGATTTTGACTTTGAATTTCAACTTTGAATTTTGACTTTGAATGTCGACTTTGAATATCAACTTTAGATTTTATCTTTAGATTTTTAATTGACTTAGTTTCTCTTTTTTAGGTTTAGTATAATAAGCTTGAATCAAGCTAAATAAGTGAATCCATATATATCAGAGACTAAAGAACCTTATATAAACGAGCAAGTCGGAAGCAAGTAAGAGGGGCCGTTTTAAATTAAAGTCAAAATCAAGAGCCAAGATCGAAAGTTAGAATCGAGAGTTAGAATTGAGAGTCAGAAATTCAAAAATGTTAATTAAGAGTCAAAATCTAAGAGAAGAAATCTAAAGTCAAAATCTAAGAGATACCCCCCCCCCTTTTGACTTTTGAGACCCCTATATACTAGACGAAATCCCTATATTGGGTAAAAAACCAGTGGTTAAACCAGGGGTTGTTTTTTAAATTTTCAAAAAACCAGCCCATATGGGTAGAAACCAGTGGGTGGTTTACAAATTGAAAAACCAGCCCATGGGTACCCAGTGCGCAGCCTAGGTCTTTCAAAGGCACAAGGCTCTCTGGTAATCATATCTGAGGACGCTTTACAAAGTTATGTGCCCAGTTTGCTTCAATATAATTTATAATTAATCAATAGTTCATATATTGTCACGTGATTTCATTTAAATCGGATTTGACCCAGGTTTAAATCCGATCTAAGTCGGCTGTAAGCCGCCGATCACTTAAATCGGCCCTCGAGATATGCCACCTCAGTCGGGGGTTGAGTTTGCAGCCTAAAATATACTTAAGCCCGGCTTGAGCTATGTATAGAGTGATAGTTATTTATTTTTGTAATTATATTTCGTTAAGGTCAATTATTTTTGATGATCATTTTATAGTACCACTAACTCTGTCCATCCTTGTCTTTACGGGGCGACCACTTGATATATGTATCCATCACGGCGGGGTTCTGGTTTCAAATCGTAGATAATCTAGTTATAACCACTATCACAGCCACAACCACTATCACAGCCACAGCCACTATCACAGCCACAACTACCATATTGTTTCTGGAGGGTGGCCAAATATTTTGGTTTGCTTTATTTTATTATTTATTAGTTCAACTTGATAAGAAGTGGGGTTTAACTTCTGATTAGTGAATCAAGAGCATTATAAAAATAAATTGTCTAGTAATTTTAGCCTCTTTAGTCTAAGAAGCTAGTTTTAGATGGTTTCTTGCCAATAGTTATTTATAGTAAGGCTATTAGGCTGCGCACCAAAACCAAAAAAACTAGATCTCCCATAAAACCAGACCAGACCGGTGGGTGGTTTTCAAAATTTCCATCTCAGAAACCAGACCACTGGTTAACCACAGTTGTTAAGGCAGAACCCACTGGCTTCTTGACCAGACCATATAGTTACGAGGTAGTTGTAGATCGAATAGTGTTTTCAATGATCTAACCTAGTTTATTTTACTATTCTTTTGCTTAATAACCTAGTCTAGTAGAGTGTTTTAGATGGGCCGAGTAGAGGGTGGCTAAAGCGAAAGCTAAAAATAAAAAGACTTCATTTGTAGTAGAATTTACACTAAAATTGAGGTCATTAAAAAAGCCGATTTTAACCCCGTATATCACCCTGAGTTTTCCTTTTTATTCTAAGTCAGCTATATAGGATGCTTTTATAGTTTTATATAATTAGCATAAGGTATATTATTCTTTTACTTTTTATTCTAGGTAGTCTGCGCACCAAAACCAGAAAAACCATTAGGACGAAAAACCAGTGGATTTTGACCTTAAACCAATGGTTCAGGCAGAACCCACTGGTTTCTTAACCAGCCCATATAACCATTACGTAATTTTATACTATAGATGGGAGAGGTCCCGAAAAGAGAGAGGGTTTTCCTTGCTTGATTTTAACTCTAGAATTCAACTTTCTATTTCGACTTTAGAATCTAACTCTTGATTTTTCGACTTTGGATATCGATTTTGGTTTCCGATCCTGCTACTAACACCTCGGCTTAAACAATATATAAGAAGCCGCTTATATAGTAGATTACTATTATATAATTTATAACTAATCAGTAGTTCATACGTTGTCATGTGTTTTATTAAATCCGATCTAAGTCGGCTGTAAGTCGACGATCAAGGATGGACGGAATCAGTGGTGTTGTAAAATGATCATCAAAGATAAATTACTGCCACTCTATACATAGCTCAAACCGGGCTTAGGTATAGATTAGGCTCTACTTACTCAATCTCCGACATAGGGGGCCTGGCCGATTTAAGTGTCTTGACGGTGTGAGCGCGTCACATATTTTCATCACGGCAGGGTAGGGTTTTCAGATCTTAGGTAATCTAGCTATAACCACTATCACAGCCACAACCACTATCACAGCCACAACCACTATCACTGCCACAACCACTATCACAGCCACAACCACTATCACTGC
>JALRME010000063.1:27459-104049 GCA_026120035.1 Coleophoma eucalyptorum
ATGCCACAACCACTATCACTGCCACAACCACTATCACTGCCACAACCACTATCACTGCCACAACCACTATCACTGCCACAACCACTATCACTGCCACAACCACTATCACTGCCACAACTACCATATTATTTCTGGAGGGTGGCCAAAATATTTTGGTTTGCTCTATTTCATTATTTCTTAGTTCAACTTAATAATAAGTGTTTTAATGGGGGTCTAACCCTAATTAATGAACCAAGAAAATTATAAGAATTGATCGTCTAGTAAATTTAGCTTCTTTAGTCTCCCCAGCTCTTTTCTTTATAGGCCTAAACGTTAAGGAGGTTTTCTAGCTTTGGAAACGATTACTACGCTAATCAAAATACGGTGGTTGTGGCGGAGTCGCGTCGTGTTAGGTCTGTCGCGCTCAAAATACACCATCGCAGGTCGAACGTCGACTTCTAGAAACTCTGAGAATTACATATTGAATCCTACGTTGTCATGTCGCGTTAGATCTATCGCACTAAAAGTAGAGTGATTACACCGTCGCGTTTCGCCATGTCCAGGCTGCGCCCATCCGAACTCAATATCTCATTGCGAAAAGTCGGACACGAGGCGTCAAAGCGATGAAGAGTAACGCTTTCATAGGCGAATTAGGTAGGGCACCTATTGATGAAGTGCTCAATGTAGATGAGCTTGATGGAGAGGGATACAGCAGAGAAGAGATTGGGTCCAGCGAAGATGAGATTGATGAAGATGGGTCCAGCGAAGAAGAAGTCGATGAAGAAGAGCTTGGCAAACAATTAGACCTCTCAAATAACGAATTTGAAGTCTTCTGGAATGCGATTCTTGCCAAACACACACCTAAACATAAAGAAACGGAGGAAGAGCTCCAGCACCGGAAAGAGGCGGATGATTACCTGGATCGAAACGAAAATAAAGCCAGACTTCTTAATGTCAAGTCCCTGAAAAGTCTCTCAAGGCGGATGGGTCAGTCTATTGGACCTCAACAAAAGTCACCATTCAACAGTGGTGCCATTAGACGCCAGAAAAATGATAACGATGAATCTCCAAGCCATCGTTCACTCAGGCATATTCGAACCCGTTCCCCATCGCGCTGTCAGACTGGATTTGAGGAGGAAAATGGCCCAGAAGCTACGACTGAGGCCTTGCCACGACCACTTACTACTACTACTTGTCGTGCTAAGCCAGCCCGTCGCAGTAATCAAATACGACAGCCATTTATCCCAGGCACTGCAGAATTTGCTGGTCGAAAGGCAATCACTCTTGGTTTAATTAAAGATCCTAAGCAACCTGAGTGTATCGGCTATAATATAGTCACTGCCACCTTTGATGCTAGGGGGCGCTTTGCGATGCGAGTCAATTGTCAAAATATGGGCGGTCATTACATTCCATTACCATCGGGTATACACGCTCCTGCTAGCTTTGAAGACATCAACCTTCTTCCTCAGTGGCGTGAATATTCCTCAGATAATATTCGGGAGGCAGTAGCATCAGAATATGCTCGGCGATTGCGTCGCGGTGATGGCGATTGAGGCAGTGATAGTGGTTGCAACGGCAGTAATCTCTCGATTAAAAATATTCGCATGCAAAAGACTCCTCTGCGTGAAATAATCTCTTTAAAGGAGATAAGTAACTCTCTTCTTATGATCAAGATTCTTCCCTCGTCGTCGTTTGTTGCTTTGAGAACCAATTCCAAGACGAAAATTATCACAAAAGGCAAAATCTTTCCAGCTGAGCAAGGCTGAGTAGTTCTGATCCGTGCGAAGTTATGTTGAAGAGCTAGCTCTACGCCTGTAACATCACGAATGTCTTAATCACTATAATTAGCAAGATTAGAAAGGCAAATAAGGGGTCTTTGAGCTTCACAAGACCGTAATCAAGCTATTGTGTAGTTTTATCTTAAAGTGCACATATTGTCGATTTGCGCACAGGCTAATTGGGCCATTTAATTTGACTAAGTACAGGTGTGGTTGTGGCGGTAATAGTGGGTGTTCATGGGCGTTCATGATGTAGCAAACATTGTGACAATCATCAATTGTGCGATGGAAAAGTTTGAAAGCTACAAAACTTGACATACGCTATAGCCTAATTAGCTAGAAAATAAGGACTTGACATAAGTCTAAGCTTAAATAAAACACGGTTTGTGGAGCTAGTCTACACTTAGGCTTATATAAAACATACTATAAAACCAAGTGTAGGATTCAACCTAGATTACCTTTAAAAGAGATTATAAGTCTATTTTAAATATATAAATTATATAACGTATTTCACAAGCGAATGCGCCACGAAACGCGTCAACACCACCACATTACATTCCACCTACAATGCTGCCACCAAGTCAACCTTTACCTTCGAATCAAGAAGGTCGTATTCTTCTAGCTATTCAGGCAGTCGAAGAAGGCCAATTTAGTAGTATTCGAGCTGCTGCTAAAGCGTACGATGTATCACGTCCAACACTCCAACGCCGGATCAAAGGAATGGCTTCTCGACGCGACTCTATCCCCAACTCTCGAAAGCTTACTCCTACAGAGGAATAGGCTCTCATTCAATATATCCTCGACCTAGATTCTCGTGGATTTCCTCCTAGACCCCAGTCTGTGCAAGAAAAGGCCGACCTTCTTCTCGCCGAACGCGACGCGCCACCAGTAGGCATTAATTGGACCCCCAACTTTATTAAACACCGTCCGGAAATCAGAACAAATTCAGTCGAAAATACGACTATAGAAGGGCACAATGCGAAGATCCAGTAATTATCAATGGCTGGTTTAAGCCTGTATATAACATAGTTACTAAGTACGGAATTATAGAGGAGGATATAAACAACTTCGATGAGGCTGGATTTCTTATGGGAGTTATTGCTACTGCTAGAGTAGTTGCAAGCTCAGAGTCGAAGAATCGTCCAAAGACTATGTAGCCAGGGAATCGAGAATAGGTGTCAATTATACAGGGTATCATCAATTCGTATGGCTGGACGATTCCTCCATTTATTATTTTCAAAGGGCAGAATCACCTCTCGGCAGGCTGGTACGAAGACTCGAGTCTCTCACAAGATTAGGTAATAACACTAAGTGAGAATAGGTAGACTACAAATGAAATTGGATTCTAGTGGATTCAACACTTTGATAAGTACACAAGGAGTCGTACAATTGGGAAATACCGTCTCTTAATTCTAGATAGGCACGAGTCCCACCTATTAGTCTAATTCTAGTAAAATACGTATAGGTGATTCTGCATTAGGAAACTGGGGTTCCTGAACAGGGAACTTCTCGCTTAAAGTCCTGGCTGCTCTAGCGCTCTCGCTGCTCGAAGTCGTACAGGGATGTCTGTTTCCGCCTCGATTAGGAAATTCCCTATTTCCTGATCAGGTAATTGTTCGCTTCGATACCTTCATACTTCAGACGTCGTCTTGCTGCTCTTGTTTTCATTCTAACATCACTTTCCGCCCAAACACGCTATCCCTAACCTCAATGCACCCTTCCGCAAAGATGGTAACGCGTATGCTGAGTTGTCTTACGGTGGGTGCCGCGGGTCTCCTCTTTCGATCCGATTAGCCAACTTCATCCTAACTGCTAATTGTTTTAACAGACCCCCCTACGTCCTAAGCTTCGAATTTTGCTCCAAACACACTTGTGGAGAGCTCCAAGAAGATCGTGTTTCCGCGAGGAATAATAAATAGTTGAGTCACGGAATGCAGGTAGGCATTGCGCTGGTCGGATTGTATATTCACCAGATAGTACTTGTATGATGCAGGTGGATGGACATACAAAGCTAGGACCAAGAACAGATTGACTATTGTCTCCTCAAATTCCCTAAGGCGCCGAGGGACAAGCCAACTATCGGAGAATCCCCGACGCTCAGTAAGAACGACTAGGAATATACGTGGGAATGCAATACTTCGTGGGTTTCGCAAGGCAGAATACATACGTAGGAGGCTAAAAGGAGAGATTGGGCTTTCAGCTGAGAGGGGCAACTTGCAGCGAGTATTGGTTAGGATATACAAAAATGGAGATATGGTCGGGATCGACACTGTCTCAACCTCGGTGAATGTAGTTTTTATGGTCTAGAGGCTAGGGAGAAACATTATGTCTTTCAGCTGGTGGGGCAGCCTGCAGCAAGTATTGATATGAGATACGAAGCCGGAGAAGACAAATCGACTAGGTCACTACTACCTTCTACTTCCGCGATAAGGCCGAGGTTTTGAGGGCAGGATCGGAAATGTAAGAAATTTGTAGTACTCTAAAGCCTACATAGTGGCATAGCTCAGAATATATAAGAAGGGCTATAGGCGCAACTTGGATCACCTATCCTCATACGTTGAGATGGATTCCTTACGAATTATTCCTTACGTTCCAACAAATTCGAAACAAACCAAGCGTAGAAAAATCGCCAAATCAGAGCATAAGCTTGTTCATAATACAGTTATTCCCTTGCCTGAAATCCCAAGCACTTGTCTAGTCGAGCTTCGCAGTCCACTAGATCTAGTTGGAGATGTACTCGAAGCGAGAGAGCCCGTCCCTGTTATCGAGAAGCCTTGTTCTACTGATGCTAGTAACGAAGCATCCTTTTGCGAACAGTCTAACGACAGCAACATTAGCGTCACTAGTATGTTCGACCTAGAACAATATAAGAATATATCGATAATTGAAATAGAGAAAGATATACTTAACCTTAACACGTTTGACCTTAACTTCGTCGATAATACGATACCCAATAGTACTATTAGTTGTGACAAGAGCGATGTATACTTCGAGATGTCTGAGTTCGCGCCCGAGAACGAGGACTTAGAGGATTCACAGATACCTAGCCAACCCCAACTAAAAACGAGTTGTTATAGTAAGTAGATTTCCTTGCATTAATATCTAACAAGCTGTAAGAGCATTCGCTTAGTAAGAAAACCGAAGTTCCTACACCTATGTTAGAGAGAAGACAAAAGCGTACTCGATCTAGCTCTCTCGACAGTTTAGGTAGGTGTGTATGAATCTGATAATAGGAAAAATTAGACTGACGCTTCTCAAGAACTCTCACCCGCTATCAATGATTACAGTGATCACGATAGCTCTTACGATCTTGATAGCGACGATGAGCTATGTCACCGGCCAGAACGGTACCGTTTTGCACCAAGTAGAGTTGATATCAATAGCGATAAGTCTCAAGATTATACAAGGTACTATGTCGCAAGGGTCTATGATATCAATCGAAAACGCGAGTTTTATCGTATTCTAGGTATGGAGTACATTGATGATCGAGTGCACTATATGTTAGACTGGGTTCCGACCTTAGTGCCTGGACGAGTACTTAGAGCACAGTCAAAGGACTTGATTTGGCAATTTGAATCGCTTTGCCAGGATACCTCAAACGATGTTAATTTTACACGCCACATAGCAGAACCCGACAATCCTTGCGCTACTGAGGATAGTTGTGAAAGTCTCGACAGCAATTACGAGAGTATAGATGATAAGCTCTGTCATCCGCCAGAATGGTATCGTTTTGGAAGCGCGATCGGTTCCAAGGACAGGTCTCAAGATTATGCAAAGCTCTGGCCCTGCTATATCGCATGGGTTGACGACGTCAGTCGTGACCGCGAGTTTCACCGCATTATCGGCAAAGAGTATATCGATGGTGAAGCATACTATCTGTTAGACTGGATTCCGAGCTTGGTACCGCGTCAAGCACTCCGGGCACAGTCAAAGGAGTTGGTCCGGCAATTTGAACTTCAGTGCCAGACGCAAAAGAGTGCGTGAACGTTAGGAGAATAGACAGAAGTATAGTCTTGCGAACAATACTGTGGCGGTATGAAGGTCCTAGAGGAACATAATCGTATCACAACTCAGAGGTGCGAAGCTCTTAACAACAAGAGTTTTGCAAACACAATAAAGAGCGTGGGAATGAGGTGATAGCACTCTTACCTATGAAGGATAGAGTGCTCCAGCATTCCGACACAAGACAAATTGTTACGCAATTTTAAGTGATTCTACGTTTAAATTAATTACTATTCATCACTTATTATATCAATTAAATCATATTGTGACTGCCAGCAGCTCCGCTGTGATAACAACTCCAGCCGCCTGTTACTTAAAGCGACTGATAGGTCTGGCTCTAGATTCCGGCAAAAGTTCACTTATCGTATTTCCTTAGGGCCAACCTATATGCTCTCCAAATTCATAGTCTCGCTTCGACCTCTGGTTTTCCATCTTCTCTTATTACGGGTATTAAGACTTATGATCCAATCATCACTTATTCATAGAAGCTCAGACGAGCTGGTGGGTTGGTAGCTGCTGACACCTAGTGTGGTAAAGCTATCATGACATCAATCATCCATGGCAACTGGTGAATCAGTCCGGATATTTCCTACAGAGCACACCACGCGAAATAGAACGGCTCGCCCCAATCCTCTTGCTCCAGATCCTTTTCTCCCCCCATCTAGCGACACCTATCTTAAATACGAAAACAAAACTAGTTGGGCTGACCAAAGAACTCCAACGATGCCAGTCAATAAGAACATGAACCCCATCAGAACACTTATAACATACCAACTAGGACCCTCTATAATATATATTCCCCAGCTAGAAATGCCTCCGTTCTCGAAGCGCTAGTTAAGCTTCTTAGGGAGTCGATTCAGACACCAGTTATGTAGATGTATCCCGGGGTCAAAGAAAGCATGGAAAAATATGTCCTCGGGGACATGGAAGCCTTTCGAAGTACAGGGGATGCAGTGATAGTGAGCTTTTGAGTGGATTTCATCTGCAGGAGGCAGAGAGGCATTGTCGAGGATGGCAACGCTATGGTCATTATTTTGAATCGGGACGAGCTCAAGCTGCCAAACAGACAGTCTAATTAGTTTGTGAAGTTCTTGTAGATGCTTAAATATATACTTACACAAAGTAAAGCGATTTTGGAGTGCGAAGAGAAATGAGTTTTAGCGTCCGCTGGGCGTAGTAATTTTCTCGGATTTTATTGAACAGGAGCTGGTCGTTCCACACCGTTGTTTCGTTTACATCAATATTGGATAGTGTTATTCGATATTTGCCTATTGCCCCTATTCGGAAGGTATTAATGCAGAGAAGTAGAAAGCGTAGCTTTGAGGCGGTTGACTGTGTTGCTGAGTTAGGAGCCTGTGTTGATGTTTTAACGTTTGGGGTTGAAAGATTTTCCAGATTTATAGTACTTGCACTCGGAATTCCTGCCCGTGATGATATAGATGATGTTTCAGAATTTCCAGTTACTTGACTCACAATCTTTGTAGAAACAGCTGTTGTAAGACTACCTGCTTCGGCAAGACTGTAGGATATTGCTTCAGCTTCGAACTTGCGCTCTTCAGGGAAGTCGATTCGAATCTTTTTGCCACAAGTACACGTGTAACTAATACGGATATTTCCATCTTTCAGGGGTACGGTTAGGAGTCCCTTGAAAAAATGTTTAATAAAAAACCACGAGGAGATCTTGGATAACACAGTAGATACAAAGCGCGAGTGAGAAAGCCTTTTCACATCGGATGCCCTAGTCGAGCTAGAAATTTGGGTTCCAGCTATTATGCCGTTATGAATACTGCCTACAGTATCCAACTTTATTGTTTTGGAAAACCCTAGGATAAGCTTGGCGATTGTGTTGTGTCATCTATGTAAAGCTGCTTGAAGCGCGGTGCCGTACTCTCCACCTTGGGCGTTGACGTCGGCTTGCTTGTCAAGCAAGAGCTTGACGATTGCCTCGTGGCCTTCGGATGAAGCTGCATAGAGTGCGTTGCCGTAGTCTCCACCTTGGGCGGACGATTGCCTCGTGGCCTCTGGATGAAGCTGCTTGGAGTGCGTTGCCGTACTTACCACCTTGGGCGTTGACGTCGGCTTGCTTGTCAAGCAAGAGCCTGACGATTGCCTCGTTGCCTCTGGATGAAGCTGCTTGGAGTGCGTTGCCGTAGTATCCACCTTGGGCGTTGACGTCGGCTTGCTTGTCAAGCAAGAGCTTGACGATTGCCTCGTTGCCTCTGGATGAAGCTGTATAGAGTGCGTTGCCGTAGTCTCCACCTTGGGCGTTGACGTCGGCTTGCTTGTCAAGCAAGAGCTTGACGATTGCCTCGTGGCCTCTGGATGAAGCTGCTTGGAGTGCGTTGCCGTACTTACCACCTTGGGCGTTGACGTCGGCTTGCTTGTCAAGCAAGAGCCTGACGATTGCCTCGTTGCCTCTGGATGAAGCTGCTTGGAGTGCGTTGCCGTAGTATCCACCTTGGGCGTTGACGTCGGCTTGCTTGTCAAGCAAGAGCTTGACGATTGCCTCGTGGCCTCTGGATGAAGCTGCTTGGAGTGCGTTGCCGTACTCACCACCTTGGGCGTTGACGTCGGCTTGCTTGTCAAGCAAGAGCTTGACGATTGCCTCGTGGCTATTATATGAAGCTGCATAGAGTGCGTTGCCGTAGTATCCACCTTGGGCGTTGACGTCAGCTTGCTTGTCAAGCAAGAGCTTGACGATTGCCTCGTGGCCTCCATACGCTGCCGCTATAATCAAACTGCTATATGCTCCGTCAATAACCTCATTTATATCAGAAACATGCTTGAGAAGAAGATTGAAAATATGCTCCTGCTGTCCTGCTGCTGCTACTTGGACTGCGTTTCCTACAACATCCCCATATCCATCCGTTATTATGACGTTCTTTTGTATTAATCTTTCAACAATCCTGTTTCTTACTTGGCCATCCTTATAGTGGTCCGCCCAATAGAATGTAGCATATGAAGATAACACAGACATATCTTCGTCGTATGAAGTACGCATATAAACTTCTAACATAGATTCGTAGACATTGATCGATTGAGTAATAACTTCTGGGAACAAAAGTAATCGTATACAAGCCAAAGCCATCTGCTTGTGGGATCCCTCTAATGTAAAGGAACCTTTCCAGATCTGGTCGTTTGATACTTTGAGCTCCTTTTTACGTATTAGGAACTCCTTAACGGTCTGGTGAATAAAATAGACCTTAGAATCGATGATAGAAATGATAAGACCACAACGTCCAGGAAGCGTTTCTTCTAAGCTTTTTGGGTCTTCCAAATCGATATCTGCATATGACGTTGTCTTATCGGAGATACAAAGAGCAGTTGCAATTTCTTTAGGTGAAAGCGGATGATATGCTGCCAACACAATCTCCAAAATTCTCCTTGTACGTTCCTGGTTTTTGCACTTTGCAAGTAGCGATTCATATGCTGCATCTATTCCTTCGGGAAGTGTAGTTATTATCTCCTTCATCGTTGTTACTGTCCTTGGCCATTCTTCTGGAAGAGACTGTAGCACCAAGCGTAGCCATAGATAAGTACGTTGTTCCATTTCGAGTAAGGTTTTTTGAAGGTAGTCACGCACTTCTGGAGGGAACTCGATCTGATCGTCGAGCTCAGTGACACGATATTTTATTACTTCGTCGATCTCCTTTTTGATATCGTCTGATTCTAATGCTCCATCTAGTTGTATACCTACGCTAGTGCGAAGTATACCTTTAAAGGCTGCTTTGAGGTTAAGGTAGGGCCGACTTGTTAGTAGAAAACGAAGGTCACACAATGAAGATTGTTCTTTAACAGTACAGATTTTTTGAACCGACGATATAAGTTCTCTACGCTCATCTTCCTGGCATTCGTCAAGAGCATCAAGGAGGCAGATAACTCGTCCAGTATTAGGGTCTTTGACTGAATTAATCAAGATTGTCCATAAATCAGAGAACGATGCTTCGGTGATTTGGGATCCTTTATCTCGAAACAGTGGTAAGACATACTTGATTAAGCTAGGTCGTTGCTTAATTAGTTGATGTAGCAAGGAGAGGAGAGCTTTACGAGCGCTCCGTTGGTCACTACTAGTATCTTTGAAGAAGAAGTAGAGGATACAGGCTCTAGCTCCGGTCGAGGTCTTTGGCAGATCTTCATCGACAATGTATCTAGCTAGCACCGACTTGCCGCAGCCAGCATCTGCCGAAATCCAAAGCAACCTTTTCTCATTACTGTCTCGCCATTGGAGATAATGTGAATGTTTAAGAGCCCACCAGCATGTATTTGGTACGCGTTCTGGGTTCTGATCTTTCTGATGGCTGTAATCCATCCCAGGCGGAATAAGAGCTTGATGGCATTTCCTCTCTTCCTTTCCTAGCCTATAATGTTTGTAATCCTCTTTTAACAGAACCGTCTTTTGTAAGTCTTTGATTCCTTCCTGGATATGGATTGTTTGAGTTGACATATCTTGAAACTTCTCAGTAAAATCAGCAAAGCTTAGACTTCTCAACTCGTCTGTCCACTTTGCAGAGACTTCATTCTCAAACGTTTTCAGAACAGAAGTCCTGTACGTTTCCGAGTCCTTGATCGGCATGTTCTTGCACTTCTGATATGCAGTTTGGACTCCCTTTATGACAGAGGTCTTTTCTTCGAAAAGTCGTAGTAGTAGCGCGAAAAACTTTTCGTGTAGGTCGACTTGCGAATTCTTATTAGCAAGCTTAATTCTGACCACCGTTTGAGGAAAGAGCCTAGGTAGAAAGACTCTATTGTAGTCCCCATTAAGCACGACAGGAATTATCTTCGCGGTAGCACCCGGATCCTGGCTCTGGGATTCTAGCAGGGCAATCTCTGTTAATACATGATGGAAGCCTAGGTCACCTAGGCTGCTTTCAACAACTTGACGCCACGTAATTTTGACCTCGTCTTGCGTGTGGTTCCCAGCATTGTTGATGACGTCTTGGATATTTTTTTGGTATGTTTCATAGAACTCTGACTCAACGTACTCTTCTAATAATTCAGACCCGCAGAGAATTACTTTTTTGACCGCCTCTGGGTGGATGCGAGAGGGCATTAAGCACATTTGGTTGTGTAAAATGTCATGAACCGCCCTATTATCAACCGAATGGCGGAAAAAGACGCCCTTATCTGAACCATTAGGCAGCTTATCGGATTGAAGGTTGGTACCAATACGATTAAGCCATTCTATGACCTGCTTTGCGATCTCCTGCGATGAATCATTCTGCGATCCCTTATTTTCGTGGGCATAGACCAAAAACACGCTTGACGATTCGTATTCCACTATTATTCTTAGCGTTCGCAAGGCCACGTCGAAAATGAACTCGAAGTCGGCATCTTCCAACTGCTTCTCGTGCTTAGGCTTCTCTATTGTTAGTAAATGAGTATGAGCGAAGAAAAGCCGAACCTTTTGTTGCCTTTCACCACAAGTATGCAGAGTATTTGTGGACTCTTCCTGTGCTTGGCCTGCTGGTCCATCGACCGCCTTACGTTTAGGTGGCTGCATTGATAGATAGCAGATAGATCGGAGTGAAGAGGTTTGGTGCTAGATTTGCAAGCGCAGCAACCTCCGCCCTCATATGAACTGCTTTAGCTAAGCCCGGTCGTTGGATGGCTGTGTCAGACTGTCATAACAAGGCTGGTCGGATCAGCAGCTTAAAGATGGAAAGCTCATCAGATGAGATTTTATCGGTTCGCTGAGCTGCTCCTATTATGCAGATTACATAGCAATTGCTACGCTGTAGCCTGAAACTCAGTCTCAGCCCACTTGCTTGATTGGGTCGCGCTGTATATCAAAGGTGTACGAACTTAGCCAGCGACAGCTGACTACACGCCCTCAAATGGTAGCTAGGCTCGCTCGCTACATCTCTACCAATTAGACCTTAAGTTGAAGCGCTCGTTGAGCTGAAAGCCCTTGTATTGCGCTTACTTGAAACGGCAAAGCCGCATGATGTCAGTCCGTGAGGAATGGATAAGCTGTCCCGGTAATAGATTTTGGTTGTAAAGTTTAGGTGTACTTTTATGCCACTCGTTTGTAACTCACGCCAAGCACTACTTTTTGTGCCCTCCAGAAACGCCTCCCGTGTTCTTTAATTGCTGGTATAACTGGGGCGCTGCCACTGTTGAAAGGCTCTCCTGCCTCGAATTACTCGCTCTAGATCCAATTGCGATGTTTTCTGGCGAAAGAAATTGAATGAAGGTTCTGAAGTTTTGAAGTCTGGCACTAGCTCTCTGCTCAAGTAGGCTGTGAAGTGAAAGACCTCGGCCGTCGACCAAAGGACAGCCTTGATAAGCTCTCTCATTATGTTTTACTAACGTCTGCCCCTGCGTCCAGACAGCGCAAAAGTGGCCTTTTGCGTAACCAATAAAATCGGACACCAAGCTTGTACTACTGTTGGAATTCAACAGAGGCTGATTGATATCTGACCCTCAGAGTCCTGCAGCAGTACTGGGAAGTAATTATCAGCTTTGTAGCTGGTATGGTGCGAGCACCATGTGGATTGGTCTGCACAATGTTGCTCTCGGCTATATTTGCCACTTTCTGATAGGAGCCTTGAGCATATGCTGTGGGAGACGAGCTGAGTGTTTTCACCGTCGAGGGACAATAATGGCAGCATCTGTCACCACCTGTCACCACCTGTCACCACCAGACACAATAATACGAGACACCAAAGGTCGCAATCCTGAACACATCGCTATCTCTATAGACACTGCCCGTAGAAATCGCGTCGTCTCCTGCTCAGCCTCAATTTGGGTCGCGTTACGGAGCCCGCATCCTTCTATGAAGCCTCAATCGCCTCCAGATACGACTCACAATATCGCGATACGGTCAAGTCTTCGTCCGTACCTTGCAAGTCGTTTACTAACTTTGATAGCTAAATGAGATTTTCGTGCCAACACGCGAGCTGCCGCGGGCTCTACTACCTTCAAGCCTAACTGAACCGAACTCTCCATACTTGCTTCCGTCGATTTCGGCGCGCAATAATGCGTCTTCTACTACAAGGCGAGACCGGCGAATTTAGCCTCCGAGAATTTCACGACGATAAGATTCCTCGCTACGCAATACTTTCGCACACATGGCTCACAGAAAACGAGGGGGTAGAGCCAACGTATGAAGACCTGAAAAATGGCAGGGGTGAGGGAAAGCTTGGCTACAAGAAGATCCAGTTCTGTGGAGAACAAGCGAGACGAGATGGCCTAGAATACTTCTGGGTAGACACTTGTTGCATTGACAAGACAAACTACCCTGAACTCAGATATGCTATCAACTCTATGTTCCGCTGGTACCGCAATGCATCTCGATGCTATGTTTATTTGTCGGATGTTACCAACCCTCCTTTAGACACCAATGCTACGTTTAATCTACAGTCGTGGGATTCGGAATTTTGGAAAAGCAGATGGTTCACTAGAGGATGGACACTCCAGGAGCTTCTTGCGCCTCGTTCAGTCAATTTTTTTGGTCGCGAAGGCCGGCGGCTCGGTGACAAAGAGTCACTAAAGTACTAAATTCATCAGATAACAGGTATTCCTACCTCAGCGCTCCAAGATACTCCTTTATTCAAGTTTAGTACGGAGGAGCGACTTTCTTGGATGGATCGCCGCCAAACAACTCTCCCGGTAGATAGAGTGTACTCATTACTTGGCATTCTTGACGTAACAATACCTCTTTTCAATGACACAGAAGCAGCGACTGCCTTTGAACGGCTCCGAGAGGTCATCAACAAACGGGAAAAATGCATCAGAGACTTACGTCTCACTGATCCTTGTCATGATAAAAAACGTATTGAGGATACCAAAGGTGGCTTATTGAAAGATTCATACCACTGGATCCTTGAAAACTCCGAGTTCATGCGATAGCGTAACATCCAGCAGAGCCCACTATTATGGATTAAAGGCGATCCTGGCAAAGGAAAGACGATGCTGCTCTGCGGTATTATCAACGAGTTGGATAAATCAACAGCCGAATCGGCTTCTTTGTCTTACTTCTTCTGCCAGGCTAGCGATTCGCGAATTAACAGCGCTACTGCTGTATTACGGGGCCTTATATATATGCTTGTGCGTCAGCGGCCTTCACTTACGTCGTATATCCAGCCAAAGTACGATCATTCTGGAAAAACGCTATTTGAGGATATGAACGCTTGGGTTGCGTTGTCCGAGATCTTCACCGATGTACTGCAAGATAAAAGCTTGGACAGCACCTATTTAATCGTCGATGGGCTCGACGAATGTATATCAGGCTTACCAAAACTGTTAGACCTTATTGTGGAAACATCATCTGCACCATTCCGTATCAAGTGGATAGTCTCCAGCCGTAACTGGCCCAACATCAAGGAACGACTGGTAAACCCCGATCAGATTCTTAGTCTTGAGCTAAATGCAGAATCAGTTTCTGCGGCTGTCGGCAAATTCATACGATATAAAGTGGATCAGATGGGGTGCAGCGATGAGATTCGAAACGCGGTATTTGACCATCTATCCTCAAATGCAAACGGCACTTTCCTCTGGGTGGCTTTGGTCTACCAAGAGCTCGAGAACATCCCTAAATTAGCTATACTCTCAAAGCTGAACGACTTTCCACCTGGACTTAATGCTCTATATGAACGAATGATAAAGCAAATACGCGAGTCTGGCTATACTGATATTTGTTATCAGATACTAGCCACAATGGCAATCGTGTACCGACCTATTACTTTGACTGAGCTAACATCACTCACGGATATACTTGGAGACACGTCCGACGACATAGAGTCATTACAGGAGATAGTTGGCTTTTGCGGCTCGTTTCTAACTGTTCAAAACGAAACGATCTACTTTGTACACCAGTCCGCAAAGGATTACCTTGATAAAAAGGTATTGAATGAAATCTTCCCTTCTGGAAAGGAACGGACCCACCATGATATCTTCTTGAAATCACTCAAGGTCATGTCCAGGACTTTGAAACGGGACATCTATGACCTAAATACTCCTGGAATCTCTATTGACCAAATCAAACAGCCTGATCCAGACCCACTAGCTATAGCACGGTACTCTTGTCGCTACTGGGTGGACCATCTGATCGACTGTAATAAAGACGATAACTCGGACGATGTCTCGGTCTATAGCTTTTTGAACACAAACTATGTTTACTGGCTCGAGGCGCTTAGCTTAATGAGAAGCTTGTCAAATGGTATCGTTATGGTTATAAAACTCGAGAACTGGCTTCAAGTAAGTTATACTATTCTTTTGAAAATGTTACTAGAGAATACTCCTACTGATATAAGAAGGCCGGTAAAAGTCCTGATCTACGTACGTTCATACATGACGCGAGGCGGTTCGCTGTATATAACCGATCAGTCATTGAACTGGCGCCGCTTCAATCATACTGCTCAGCCCTTATCTTCGCCCCGGAGAAGAGTATTATCCGAGAAAGATTTGAGGGGTGTATTCCTACTTGGATAGAAAGAAAACCTAGAGTTCAAGAATACTGGAATGCAGTGCTCCAGACGCTCAAGGGCCACTCGGGCTGGGTCACGTCCGTCGCGTTCTCGCCCGACGGCAGGCAGGTCGTCTCGGGCTCTCGGGACTCGACCGTACGGCTCTGGGATGCCGTCACAGGAGCGGCGCTCCAGACGCTCGAGGGCCACTCGGACGCGGTCACGTCCGTCGCGTTCTCGCCCGACGGTAAGTTGTTACCATATTTACACGTGAAAAATAACTGGTTAGCCGAAGGTAGTACGAACTTCATTTGGCTACCTACCGAGTATCGACCTACTTGTCAAGCTTTTAGCGGTAATCTAGTCATTTTAGGACATTCGTCAGGGAGAATTTCATCTCTACAGATTAAACTGAGGTTAAAACTTTCACCTAGGTAGTTACTCCAATGAAGATTATCTAATTGAATTCGATATAGATTCTCAAGCCACCCTCCCCGCCCACCTCCATTACCACACCTGGCTCTTTATATAGATTTCCTCTGATTATAAATGCTTAAGTTATTTTATTATAAATACTATTAATTTGAGCTAGCTTAGAAATATTGTATTAGAATATCAGTATTTGAAATAGACGGTACTGTTGAATATTCGAGATTGATAATTAAGGTGCCTCTAATATGCCTTTACAGCGTGCTTATTATATCCTGCGAGAGCCGTTGCCGATATGTATTCAGGGAAAAACGGAATCTTTCGCTTAGAAATCCGCCATAAACAGCCACATGCTTAGCAGCCACAAGCTCTACTGCCCTGGCTGCAACAAGCATAACGATGACTTTCAGTTTTGTGGGAGCAAAAGCCCTCCGATAGCTCCAAAACCCTCTACTATAAGCCAAACCTGCTCCGATACAAGCTCCTGAAAACGCTGGCTCGTCCTCTGCATAACGAGAACTTGGACATAGAGTTCCCATAAGACCCTCGACTTTTTGTTCATTTCGACTTCCCGCTGTGCCACCCGCTCTTTTTCTGCAGAAATATCATGTGACCATCGTTCTTGAAGATGAGCGAGACTGACCTGAAATATAGTCGACTGCAGGGCATCGAGCTCCGCTATGGAACCGCTCTGGATCGTCTAGATTTTAGTTGCCTTATTCTGGATTCAGAGACTCATTTATCCGAGGCTAGACAAGGTTAGTATTATAGACTTACAAAACTATACTTGATCCTATTAGAGTATGACAGTTTTAGAAGTGCTTCCTGAGCTTCTTCATCTTCCGTCAGTGGTAGAATACCAGCGGAAACTTATCGAGAATGAGTTTCGATTCTGAGTTCGGTAGCTTAACATTTAACCAGCGCTCCATATCTTGTATAGTCCTAAAATTTGGCTTTCCGTTTTCGTTCCATAGAAGTCCGTATGAGGTTCCGCCACAGAACGGTCCTAGACGCTCGCCATTTATAGTTGAGAAGTGTAACAAAATCTTTGAATTCTTGGCTATTTGGTCGCTATTAGGTGATTCGAGTACTTTACCATGAATATACTCCATAACGATAAATCCTCTAGGTGGAAAATCCTTGATGTCCTGTTCAAAATAGCGATATAATCGTGGAACCCGAACAATAGGATTGTTAAGAAGCTCGAATGCCTTTCTTTGATTGCTAGCTTCTTCAGCCGTAACCCCCCGGCCAAATTTTAATAACTACATCTTGAGATAGTTTTATAACAAGATTACCATGCAACTCTCCGCCGACGACCTGGCGATTAGGGGCCAAAACCATAGTCTGATGATAGCAAGGTAGAACTAAAGGGTGCGCCACAAAATAATCGAGTTGCGTAGGCAATTAACTAGTATTGACAAGAATCTAGTTGGGCTCCTTCACGAAGGCAAGTACAGTATTTAAGCAACTCGCACTTAACCACGTTCCAAAATAGGTGCAATGTCCGCGTTATTGCTTCGTGCCGAAACCCTCAAATTGTAAGACTGTGCAAATCACTATGCGTTAGTGCAATTTTTCTTTTCGTTCGGTTGTGCCTTAGCTGCAAGTACTTCTGATCGTATAATCTTCTAACAATCTCTATATTTTTGCAACAAATTCTCCAACACCCTTCAGATACGTGAAGCCACCAACATGCGTAGACTTCCAAAGGAGGGAAGTATTAATTGGAAACTTGTTCCTATGAAAGATGCAAGGATTCGAGCCAAGTACAAGGATAAAATCTCCTAACAGACTTAACAATACGTTTGAAAATACATTTGTAAGTCTATTTCTTTGGACATAAAACCTAATCAACTAAGTCGAATAACTCAGCAGTTATCGTAAAAAGACTAAAGTAGTCAAGATTCTAAGCTAGATATTATGTTTATCTTCGTCTATCCGATCATAATTTAACGGATACTTTGTCACCGGCTGCCTTGCGTCTGGTGTATCCTATTGATGTTTTCGCTTCCCGTGATATGGCTGGACAACTAATAACATAAATACCATAGAAGTTCTATGTAAGGTAAGAAGATCAAAGCAATCTTGCCAGACAAAGTGGATGCCGTTTTCTAAAAACAACTTCTTCCCTTGCTCGGCATATAGCTTAGCTTGATCGTTGACGCTTTGCTTTTCAAACGCAACCTGGCCAACAACCTGGTCTTTCTCAACAAACTGTACTAGTATTTCTCTACTCTGACCTTGCGTGTTGCTAGGTGCCGAATTTGGATTGCTACTTGGTGAGGGTTGGGATACATGTACAGCAAATGGGTCGCTCTCGGGTTCAGGGACTTGCGAGTCAACCTGTCCGTTATCTGGTACCGGAGATACAGTCGCCTGCGTGTGGATCAAGGAAGACGTCTGTAGAAGGAGGCCTAAAGATACTTGGCCACTGCCTGATAGGTCTATATAACCAAAGAATGCTATATGTCGTGATCTCTTAACATAGAAGGAGCTGATCTCATTGCCGCCCCTGTCGTAGTCTTGTAGTGGAGCATGTATCTTGCTGAGAAACAGATGATCTAAGTCTTTAGAGTCCATGGTACTATATCCACATCTCCGGGACAAAGGCTCTCCCGGTTCGGCCACTGTAATCCGTGGAGTTGTAGTCTTTGCCTGGTTCTGTAGAAATCGTTCAAGATGTAAGGTAAAGGAGTCGATAAGTGCTCGAAATTCTACAGGTCAAAGGCAAAATCCTCATTAGGTCGTAGAATATAGAGAGCATCTCGAAGTGCTCTTTCCATAGCCACTTCACCTGGGGCCTCCTTGAGTCTTAGCTCAATAATCGCGCTGGTAAAGCCGAGGCGTGACGCTAGCATTGCAATCTGGAGAGAACCATACTCGTTAGGATGCTTGAAGATTCGGTATGCGCACAACCATAACTGCTGATATGATAGGTCGAAGAGGTTGTGACCCGCTCGTGGAATGGTAATATACCTGTCGACACTCTGCTGTAGATAAATGCTGTCCTGAGCAAATTCTTCTCCAGTAAAGTTAAAATACAAACGCTGACGGAGAGTACTTTTGCAGGATCTTGGCTCGGAAGGTATTAGACTAGCAAGGATTTTAGCTGGCTGTTTTAAGTACCGGATGTCTCTGATCAGCGTATAGAGGCTAGGTATAAGCTCTTCAGTAGCAAGGAGATTGCTTGTAATGTTAGCTCGTAACGTTGTGTCCGTTATACTTGGAAAGAGTTCGCCGTTGCGTAGATACGCTTGAATAAAGTTGAAGTCGCTCCAAGACAAAGCAGGAGCTCGTGATTGGATAGATTCCACCGTAAATGGATCAGTCTCCATCATAGCTGCCATATTATCATCAAGAATACGTGACCAGATCATTTTGATTGAATATATGTATTGCGCAATCTCCTATATCTTATTAGCTAGGGCCGTAGTGAATTTGGATTAAGCTTGCCTCGTCATACTTGAGATGTAAAAAAATATCAAGAGAGCCAATATAGAAGTTCCGCCATATGCCTTGAATATGAATCACAGAATCTAGAGCGTTCATTAAAATCTCCCTCTAAGATAACAGCTTAAAGTACCGATCTTGGGGCCCGCTAAGTCTTGCCCGCTAGCGCTGAACCCCTAGATTATCATTCTGGAATCGGCACAATCTAATCGAACGAAATATCTCGCCAGAAGCATACTTCGCCGAGTATGAGTAGCCCTCTCGTAAGGCCATTTTAGTTTCTTGGTTGAGGTCTAAGTATGTTAGCAAACTTAAGATTATCGTAAGGGTACTAACCCGTTGCGTAGAGATCAAGGACCCACGAGCGAAGAGAAGGAGGCAGATGTTCGTTGCTAGCAAGGCATCGATGCTGGCCGTGGAGACATTCTAATTCATACCCAGTCGCAAGTTGAAGATGAGGTGGCTTCGTCTTTGAAGAAGCTTTAAAATCCGTGAGGTTTGTCCTAAGCTGTTTAAGTCCCGCTTCAAGTGTTATATCGTCAATCAAGGCTGGGATACGATGATCCGGTTGTTCAGGTGTACATCCATCCCCATCAAAATCCCTTTTCAATTGCGCGATAACATTTCGGTCAATCTGCCGGATCGGATATAAGAATGTCAAGTGGGAGATCCATATACGAGCGCTACCTCTGTATTTAGTATTCTTCTCAACTGAGATTCTTTCCTGAATTGCCGAAAGAGTCTCTGGATTGGACCCTTCCATCGTCTCTAGGGAAGACCAACAACCCTAGTAATTTTTCCAGACGTACTTGTAGAACATTGTACAAATTATTTGTACTAGGCACCGCTCGATGATCGTAATTTCTCCTTGGCGCCCGTTTACCACCGTATAGTTGTGATGGTTACCACCCGATGATCAGCAAGCGAGACGGATTTCTAGTACTTAGGTATGTTTTCGGACTACTTCCTCAATTGCTTCATTCCTCTCAACCGCATAATGGACTTGCAATCCCACCGTATGACTCGTTTTCCTGGAGACGGGAATGGAAATAGAAGCTCGCTCACTAGTGTCAACACAAATCGACAGACTCGATTTCCGGGAGGGACCGATCTACTGAAGCTCTCGACCCTTGAGTCACATGACAACGAAGAATCCAAAGCACCTCCTTCTCGCTTACCATTGGTGGTGAATCCACCCCAGGCGCCAGCAACAAGACCACTACCCACTATGAAGATTAGCATAGCGACAAAGAAAAATTCTCTTGCAGTTCTTCAGGAAGATCCATGGCTCCGGTATACAGCTCTAAGAGAAATTGAACGAAGTGGTAGGGTCACGGCGGCTTGCACCCAAGATGCTCCAGTTAGGATGGTAGCAATCAAGAAACTCTCCTCTGACCACTTCAAAGAGGTGGCGAAATTTCAACACGAGAACCTGCTTTTAGTCATAGAGATATTCCAGTTTGAAGAATTATTCTTTGTGATTATAGAGTATACTTCTGCGACTCTGAAGCAAATCATTGCTATACCTCTCCCACTCGAGGAGCATCATGTTTCTGCAACGTGTAGACAGGTAAAGGCCCATGTCAAGAAGTCAATCGGCTACCCCAACTAATGGAGCAAAGTTGTTCGAAGGCATGTAACATCTATCTAGATTTGGAATTGGATACAAGGAGCTTGATAGCTCTATGGTTCTTTTTACATCGGATGGGTGTGTCAAAATAGGTACGTCCATGTCAAAGCTGTTGTAAGAGGATAGCTTAGAGTATATAGCGTTCTTTGATGAACCCGGCCCAACAGATTCTGGGTCTGCTCGCTCAATTGGTTGTATCGCTCTTGAAATGATGCAAAACGGCATTCCCCCAGCTGTGACAGACAAGAAATTAAAGTTGAAGCATCCCGAGCGATAGTCACCTGAAGTAACAAATTTTCTCGAGGTATCTTCATGGGGTACCCTGAAAGATATAAAGAAGGTTAGATATTTATAGCTTCTGAATGACAGTGGATGTGGCTGATTTGGCTATAGAACAAATTCCTTCAATATGTTTCTCCTAGTGTAATGATTCCATTCATAGAACATACTCGATGGGACACTATCAAGATCTTAGTTCGTAGATAGAATAAAGAATTTTAAAGAATTTTCTTATATGTTGAAATTTAGAGTCACGAGAATCCTAAATGTAGTAATGGCAGTGTGGAGAAAGACTGGAGACTGGAGGTACTGGTAAAGTCGAGGCACTGATAAATTGGAGGTACTGAAAGGTTGGAGGTACTGAACGGCTGGAGGCACTGAAAGACTGGAGGTACTGACAAAGTGGAAGTACTGAACGACTGGGGGTACTGAAAGACTGGAGGTACTGATGAAGTCGAGGCACCTGCAATTTGCCAGTACCTCCAGTTTGCCAGTACCTCCAGTTTGTCAGTACCTCCAGTTTATCAGTACCTCCAGTTTGTCAGTGCCTCCAGTCGTTCAGTGCCTCCAGTCGTTCAGTACCCCCAGTCTTTCAGTACCTCCACTTTGTCAGTACCTCCAGTCTTTCAGTGCCTCCAGCCGTTCAGTACCCCCAGTCTTTCAGTACCACCAATTTATCAGTACCATCAATTTATCAGTACCACCAATTTATCAGTACCACAAGTCTTTCAGTACCTCCAGTCTTTCAGTGCCTCCAATTTATCAGTACCTCCACTTTGTCAGTACGCCAAGTCTTTCAGTACCTCCAATTTATCAGTGCCTCGACGTCATCAGTACCTCCAGTCTTTCAGTAACTCCAGTCGTTCAGTACCTCCAACCTTCAGTAGCTCCAATTTATCAGTACTGACAAGGTACAAGTACTGACAAGGTACAAGTACTGACAAAGTGCAAGTACTGACAAAGTGCAAGTACCGACAAATTATTTTACTACCCAAAACGAGAAATGCTAGCTCATCTTTACGGACACGGGCATAATATATTCGTTGGCAAGAAGTCGGGTGTTATATCGGCAATGGAAATGCTCAACTATTGAGACTTGCATATTTTACCGAGAGAAAAGCCGTATGAAGTAGTGCATAAATAAATGTCTCTAACCCTCTTCTTTTACCTTTAGTTCTCACAGCAGCTTCTGTTTTCAAATCTTATCTCTTGTTATTTCTCTCCAAATTTCAATGGCACCAGGGCAGTCTTCCCCGAGATTGATTGTACTCAATGAGAATCCTTCGCAGTGCTCTGCGTGGATCAAAGGCCAAGATCGATGCTGCCGCAGAAAGATCGCTGCTACAGACCAGAGGAGGAAGAATGCACTGTTGCAATCGAACCTAGTCCTCAATGCAGATGAGGAAAATGAGTTAGTAGGCCTTTACTTTTGCAATGGGTGGCACCGCCACGGAGGATCGCATCCCATTTCGAGCAGCGAGGCCTCTAAAGTTCTTTGGATCCTCTTCCCAGGTATACCGCAGCAGCAGAACATACCCTTAAATACTTTTGCAAACGGATACCAGGTACCAGCACCGACAAATCTCTTTGAAGAAGAGAACATATCATTACCTCCCGCAGGAAACAGGCCTCCAACACGCCAAAGCGCTCGTCTCCGAGGACAGGAACCTGGAACTCCTACTCAGGCGTCAGCACCAATACCCCAAAGTGCTCGTCTTCGAGGACAGGAACCTAGAGCTTCAGCTCAGGCGTCAACCCCAATACGTCAAAGTGCTCGTCTCCGAGGACAGGAGCCTGGGGCTTCAGCTCAGGCGTCGGCCCCAATACACCAGAGCGCTCGTCTTCGAGGACAGGAGCCTGAAACTCCTTCGGAAGAGGCCCTGTTGCTTTTACCAGTACGAAGGTTTTACCATATTGTTTCTGGAGGGTGGCCAAATATTTTGGTTTGCTTTATTTTATTATTTATTAGTTCAACTTGATAAGAAGTGGGGTTTAACTTCTGATTAGTGAATCAAGAGCATTATAAAAATAATTAAATTGTCTAGTAATTTTAGCCTCTTTAGTCTAAGAAGCTAGTTTTAAATGGTTTCTGGCTAATAGTTATTTATAGTAAGACTATCAATTCTCATAGTAGTCTTAGCCAGATTCTGGGATTTTAACTTGATCTGCTAAACAATATCTGAATAGCAGTAGTAACGTAGGTGGTGGCTAAAGCCAAAGCTAAAAACACGACAACTTAATTTGTAGTAGGGTTTACACTAAAATCGAGGTCATTAAAAAAGCCGATTTTAACCCCACCCTGAGTTTTGCTTGTTATTCTAGGTCATTATATTTATATAGGATGTTTCTATAGCCCTATATAATCAGCGTACAACTTGTATGGCGCACAAACTCTTATTGATGTAGCTTTGTGATGTAATACTATACTTCATCTCCCCAGCTCTTTTCTTTATAGGCCTACACCTTAAGAAGCAGGTTTTCTAGCTTTGGAAACGATTAATTACATATGGTGGTTGCGGTGGCTGTGGCGGTGATAGTGGTTGTGGCTGTGATAGTGGTTATAACTAGATTATCTACGATTTGAAACCCGAACCCTGCCGTGATGAATACATATATCAAGTGGTCGCCCCGTAAAGACAAGGGTGGACAGAGTTAGTGGTACTGTAAAATGATCATAAGTTCAATTCATAGCTAAGCTTCGGTCTAAGCCAAACTCAACCCCCGACCGAGGGGGCCTATCCCGAGGGCTGATTTAAGTGATCGGCGGCTTACAGCCGACTTAGATCGGATTTAAACCTGTATCAAATCCGATTTAAATGAAATCTCGTGACAATATATGAACTATTGATTAATTATAAATTATATTGAAGCAAACTGGGCACATAACTTTGTAAAGCGTCCTCAGTTATGATTACCAGATAGCCTTGTGCAAAGACCTAGGCTGCGCACTGGGTACCCATAGGCTGGTTTTTCAATTTGTAAACCACCCACTGGTTTTCTACCCATATGGGCTGGTTTTTTGAAAAATCTGAAAAACCATCCACCGGTTAACCACTGGTTTAACCACTTGTTTTCACCAAATATAGGCTCTTAGCAAGTCAATTAAAAATCTAAAGATAAAATCTAAAGTTGATAACTTATTCAAAGTCGAAATTCAAAGTCGGAACCCAAAGTCGAAATTCAAAGTCGATATCCAAAGTCGAAAAATCAAGAGTTAGATTCTATAGTCGAAATAGAATGTTATATTCTAGAGTCAAAATTAAGCAGGGGAAACCCCCCTCTCTATTTAGGGACCTCTCCCCCTCTATAGTGTAAAATTACGTAATGGTTATATGTGCTATTTAAGAAACCAGTGGGTTCTGCCTGAACCATTGGTTTAAGGCTTTGGAAAACCCCACTAATTTTTCGTCCCAATGGTTAACCAGTGGTCTGGTTACAGGGTTGGAAATATTGAAAAACCACCTACTGGTCTGATCTGTTTTTATGGGTGGTCTGGTTTTTCTGGTTTTGGTGCGCAGCCTACTTCAATTTCTCGATCACTTTCCCGACAGTCTCCACGGTTTCTGACGAGACTGTCTAAGCTATCCAAGCAATGTTTATGCAGCCTGGCGCAGAGCCGAATCCTCTCAATAGCACAGGCCTGTGCCTGTTATCCCTCAACGGCGGCGGCGTGCGAGGGCTCTCTACACTCTACATATTGAAAATAATTAAGTAAGACTTAAGCTAGTAAATAATATAAACATCCTAGTCTAGGTTTAGTAAGGATAAGGGAGAAATCCTACATATTAGAATAGTGGAATACCCCTGCTTACTAGAAACCTGCATATTTTCTAGATCCAGTGTAATCCCATAATAATCACAGCCGTAGAGCTAGGATAATTAATTTCATCGGTAGTCATATTTGAAGCAGTCAAGGAAAAGTATATCATCTACTATAGGGTATAAGCGCGTGCAGAAAATAAACGTTCTAACTAAGCAGATGACTTTCCCGCTATGTCTCAACTTTGCTAGTACGCCCGTGATGAAATTGCTCGGTCTTGCTTTCGTTTGTCTGAGTCTCTTTATAACGGTGCCCAGTGTTAACAGAACTGCTTTTTACTAGTCCGAGCCGAGGCTGCGTCGAAATTGAACCTGGTCCCGATTCCTACTGTCAGCTTGACTCTTAATATATGCCACATGCACCTCTCTAGAGTCCCGATTGATCAGCTTCCAATCCGGATCCATAAAGGTTGATATTTTTCTATCGACTCTGGGCATCCGCTTCCATGTAAAGTTGACGCCTTCTGCAGCCCAATAATAATCGTCATACCTGACTCTTGTCATCGTCGAGGAGCCTTTCTTTATTTCGAGCTCGGTGTCACGAGAAAATTTGTGAGCTAAAACACGAACTATCGCTAAACTGCTCATCGCTTCCCCCCGTCATAGCTGCACGTGTGTGTCTCCCATGATTAGATAAACTTGGACCCTCGATCGCGAAGTCGTCCATCTTAGCCTCTAAAAAGGTGGTCTTAAAATCAGAACCAGAATCAGAATCGGCATCAGAATCGGCATCAGAATGGAAACCGGAATCAGTATTAGAGTCAGGGCCCATATTTGGATCAGATTTCTGCTCTCTATTTGATACAAGACTTGGGCCCAGGTAGCTATTGAGAGCAAGCGTGAGATCATGGTTTCAGCAACGAGCTTTGTGGAGGCTTTGATGCTGCTTATACCATCGAGGAAGAAGGTTCACTACAGGTATTGCAAGGATAATATTTAGTTACTAAAGATCTGGGTAAGAATTTGTGAAAGGAGACAGACCACATTCTGTTATGAGTTGGCTTATATGGAGGGGGCGATATCATAGAGTAACGAGATGGAAGAGGCATATTAACTGGTGGGGTTGGTCGTTATATGCAAAGTCAAAGATATATAAACCGCAGATGTGGATGATGTGCAACAGGAATTATGTCGTTGTTATATATAAGGCTCTGTAAACCCCCAAGCCCCCCCACCCCACACTGTGCATTGCTTGGTTTGTCTCCTGCTCTAGGCTTGTTGCAGCAGGGAGCAAAATCCCATGTTTTCCCCGCAGTCACATGTAAGTAAGTTTTAGCAAATAAGATGCACTCTGTACCGTTCTAACTGGTGGCTTTTTGGGACTATTAAGCAGAGAATTGCCTATGTTGCTGGAGTCGTTGAAATCCGATGGCGGCATGATCCTCAGGACAGAAAAGGAAATCTCCTACTCATTTAGCAACCTTCGATCATTATTTTCGAGGAGATCTTAATAGACGATAGGGGCAGAGACCTAAAGTTTAGTTTGGTAAGTATAACATAAGGAGGTTTATATGTCCGTAACGCCTCCAGGAAGTGATAGCTTCCACAAAGTTATTCTCTGCTGCTAATCGCTTCCTCTATATCATTCTTAAACGATGATAGTTTTCGTCCAATTATTATTAGGTTAACCAATTATTCTTGTCTATAATCTCGCCCTCTGTGTCTTCTATTATAGTACTAAATGTTTAGATCATTCGGATGCCATATTAGGTAAATATTATGTTTTCTTAGTGAAACAGTTACCTAATTTTGCTAGTACTGATCTCATCCTCCTTGTTATCCCAATCAATGCCTATCTTATCTACGATATCACAAATTCAATTATTATTTGGTCGGTATGTCGATTTTTCTACCTATTACTACAAAGAAACTAACAGTTTTAAAGGAAAATACTCCTTGTAGTTTGTGTGTGTACTGGAACATCTTCGATCGTAGCTGCAGTTATGAGTTTCATAGAGTCCTTCATCTCTCAAGGTGACCCAAGCAACGGAATTTTGTGGGGAAATCGAGAACAAGTAAGCCTTATCTTTTTGTATATAAAATTCTGCTAATTCTCTATGAAAGTTTGTGTGGATTATCTTCTTGAATGCACCCGCAATTGCTTCTATCTTTAGAACTGAGTTTTGGTCAAATGTCTCTAGGAAAGAGATAAGTCAAAACTCGGTATTAAGAGGTTGAATCCTCAGAAAAAACAACCACCGAGTACATCAAAAAGCTCACAAGCAGGGTAAAATCCAGGTACCAACGGCCACATTGACCAAGCGAAGCTACAGGTGTCGGCTTAGAATTATCTTCAGCATGATTTCCTAGCCAGAAAAACACTCATACAGAAAAACATAACCACTTTCTACACCTCAATCGTTATAGCTTAGGTTATAATCAGTGATTTGTAAGTAATAGGTTCATGTGTATTGAAGAGAGTGTGAGGCAGAGAGCTATAAATACCTCTTTCGCTCGTAATGCTACACAGGACATGTGACTAGGTCTCATGATTGACATATAAGTGACATTTTGACACTCATAGACTATAAAAGAATGGCGAAGTATGCCGTACTGTAGTAAAAACTTGGTAGCACCAGAGAAAAACTCAACCTCGGCAATACTCCCACTTTGGTTTCCCTCTCGCCAGCGGCCTCAAGCCCCCTCCAATTCGGTCGCTTCCGGCTACTGCTCCATTGCCCTTAAAACTTAGTAAAACAGCCTCGCGCAAAGGGAAGTATTTTCGGGCGCCTTTCCTGACACTAGCGTATGTGGTCCATAGGAATTGGTGAGTTACTCCGTTAACTTAACATCTAATCAGTAAATCAGCACACTTGGGGTTCACTACCGAAGCGCATTCCGTCATCGTAAGAAAATGTTGCAGTACTGACAATTGAGAATGATCTTTCTAGACTAGTTATCATTGCCGTGTTTGAGGAACTGAAGCGTACGGGACTAGTGGATTGAGACAATTCAAATTCTTTACACAGTTGAATGCTTTGATTATGGCAGGTGGAACTTTCAAGTTCGGTTCGGTGTTGTAGCTGACCATCTGCATTAGGTTACTCTGGAAGCTAAGATTTAAGAGAGGGTAAGTTTCAATAACTGCGGGACATGCTGAATGCTCAACATAGCGTATGCTAATCGGATTGAAAACGGTATGTTATCTTCTCGCCATGTCCAATTGCGGCAGCATTTCTGACCAAGTATAAGAAGTGTGGTATTAAGTGGAGAATGATATTTCTAGAAATTTATTTGGCTTTGTTACCCTAGAATCTTCTGCTTGTCCTCCTATATAACCTCCTTTGCAAGTTTCTATTCGGAGACGAATCTGCGAACTTCTTACAGATTGATGGGCTCTCAGTCAATGTCGCTGTGGGGTGTGATGGTGAGTACTATTTAAGAGAACTCATACTCTGGCAGACATTGACACATCTCCTATCTTGAATTGCAGCCTAGACTTCACTATATGTATTCCATTTTCTCTCCAGTTGTAAGTAAAGCACCAAATCTAGTGATGTTAATTTAGCGCTTACAGCTTAAGTAGCTCAACTGCACCACTCCAGTGTAGCACATGGACATCATGGGTCACGTATGGAAGCAAGTTTGGTCTAAACGTGTTCTGTGATATTCTTGGTATGAGGGGCACAAAGTCATCTGCAGATATACAGACATCTAATAGGATGCAGCCTTTGGTCTTCCATTTTCATTCCTAGGAAAAATGAAGATTAGTAAAAGGAGTCGTTATGGATTAATCGGGACTTTTACTCTAGGAATTTTTACCATACTAGTTGGAATAACGCGACTTATCGTGGGAATATACGTAACAAGCTTTCCTTACACAGGTATTTTCCTTCGACCCGTTTCTGCTTGACTGACATAAATTCTTAACTAGAAGGAATATCAATCTTCTGCTCGGCAGAAATGTGTTCTGCATTTATTGTTATCACGTTGCCTATCCTGCGACACTTGTTAAGAGATTCCAAGGTCGAAACTTCAATAACTAGCGAGATGAATGCACCCAAATCCATTGAGATCTCTATAGATTAGGAATTTTGGTACTAAGTAGCTTTCTTAATTCCATACTTCTTCAAAGTTGTCTCGTCTGCAGCCCACTCACCATTTTGATAAACGAATATGCAAACAATATTCGTGAGGCGACAGACGATAACCCAAAGATCCGTTGGCAGAATATGTTTACTTGGGAATTAACTCGTCATTCGATTACTGAAGAGCTAGTAGCTTACCCCGCCTTTGCAAAGTATCTCGGTGCCAAAGGTCAGGAAATATGTACCAACCTGTGACCTCGATATTTTTCTCTGTGAAAATTCATGATCGCAGGTCAAGGAAGCATTATACAAGTTCCAGAAATTGACGCCATCCAGCCCTGACTTTATACCGACCCTTGAGGCACTTATGAAGGATCTGGCTCAGCATATTAAAGAGGGGGAGAATAGCGATCTTCCAGCACTCGAAACTGCCATCTCAACCACGGAGAGCAAGAGGTTAGCTAAATCCTTTGGACTTACAAAAGCCTTCGTTCCGAGTCGCAGTCATCCTAGTGTTCCAAACAAGCCACCATTTGAGACCGTCGTAGGAATTTTAACAGAACCAATTGATCACTTTGGGAATATATTCAGGAAATTTCCGAGTGAGACCATAAGTCCCAACTCGAATGCCAAATAAATGTACTCTTTTTGAGGTCCAACAAAGACAACTGGATGGGAGGCTCCTGGGTGCGTCAACGTTAGGAGAATTGACAGAATTGTAATTTTGCGAGTTCATAGATGCTTGTACTCACTCTTCATATATCCAGCCGGTTTCTGATATGCATCGAAAATATATGTCGTCATTTACTTCTGATTGGGTCGCCATTGGAGGTCCTTTTGGCTTCAGTGAGCTTAGTATGGGTAGCCGTGGTCTTAGTGAGCCTCGGGTAGAGGAATGTGGAGCACAAAGCTTTTTGCAGATTCGTAATTTGTTGAGCGAGAACTGACAGCCAAGTGATAAATAGAGGTGGGGATTACGACAGCTTCGCCGCTTTGTGTTGAATTTAGGTGTTTGAGGCATGATAAGGACTAGCTGTGAAAGGCGCATGTAAGCTTGGTAAATGAGTCATTATGGCCACTTGTGCCAGTCAAGCGTGCATTAGCAACAGCAATAACTTATTGCGTTCTTTGTATTCTTTGCCCTATTGTCTCATCGAGGTCGTTATTGTACTGCGATTTGTCGGATAATCTTATATGCACCTTGACGTCTTCAGGAACCTCAACCGTTAACCGACCGAGCTAGCCATAATCTGTAGAATGGCATTGGCTCCGAGGTGGTCTTAGGTGGGGCTTACACGTCATATATAGTTCCGACCTCAAAACTACAATATCCTGTTGTGTGCTTGACGGACGTTGCTCCGGTCCTGTCGATCGTATTTAAAACTCTCCCATTTCTAATTATTGCCTAGTTCTTAATTCCTCCTCCGACACAACGTAGCACCAGACCACCCATCACTATACGCACGGCATACAACGCGACAACTACCAAAGCTATTAAACATGGCCTATCACTACTATTGAGCAAAACTCCGTGGTATTGCCAATTATCATTACCTAGACCTCTTCTCTCTATCACTACCTTTCCTTGGATCGGAAAACCTACCTTTGTTCACAGACAAAAAATATATGCCGAGTATGTCAGAGCTACGCTCGTTCTTCTATAGATACTTATAATGATTACTAGTACACGCGAAGTATTTGGGCTCTGGACGAAGAATTACATCTCATCTTGCTAACGAGTAATGATTGGCTACTAAAATCTTGTGCACGACCGGACACATTTACATTACATATCCTTGCCGCTCACCTGGCTTCTTTTGCCAGCAAACAAGAACCGAAACTTGCTAGCCAACTTCCGGACACGAGCGATAATTATACCTCTTCCATAATGGATATATTCCAGGAAAGAGATTTTCAGGATACTATCGACCCAGCTTTCATATTTAACCCAACTTTTGGTAGCAACCAGGAGATGAATGCTAAGGATGTCGAGAACTGGCAGCACGTAATCAACGATAGCTTGTCCTGTTTCCTATATCCTAGAGAGCTTCAACCAAGTGGCTTCACGCCTGATTTGACTAATTGTGGCTTAAGTGCACTGGACCAGCACTGTCAACAATTAGTAGACAAAAGCTTGTACTTCTCACGACTCCCTAGTGCAGCTGAACGTGCTAGTGAGAATGACATCAAATCCCAAGAAGATCCTGACCCTGCCGGCAATGAGTTGGAGAAAATGTGGAAGCAGCCAAGCCCATCCCCAACCAAAAAAGACGCGAATGCCAACATCGAAGCTTGGAACCCACTAGCGGCGAAGAAGCGACGAAGCCGAAAGCCTAAGAAACAGCTTTCAGAAAATGAAGCTAGAGCCAGGCATGAAAGATTCCTTGAGCGAAACAAAGCTGCAGCTAGTAAATGTAGAGCTAAAAAAAAGGAATCTACTAGAATTTTGGAGGATCGTCTTCGAGGATACCAGGTTGAGAGGAAACAAATGGAGTATGATATTACAGAACTGATAGGAGAAATTAACAAATACAAAGGGCTATTGATAGGTCATGCTAGCTGCCAAACCAAGCTATCAGCATCTGGCTAGTAGGCACGGCAAATACCATCGCGGGTCAAGGCAAACAACAATGCTAGCTAGGCTACTAGGACGAAATCATCACCTACCAATACATCCCAGCCACTCTCAAAGGACGGTCTAAGCTCAAGAAGCAATTCACATGCTAGGAGTCGAAGCGATGATGTAGATATCACACCTTCGTCTCAGAAGTCGGCTGACGGTGCATCTTGTGTCGCTATACTGTACGAGCAACAAGCAGACAATTACGCCCATAGATATGATACAACATTATTACCCAGTCACCGAAAATCTCAGCCGAATTTCTGAGGATAGGATACGCTGTGGGTTTTGAAGACTAAGACTACTCCTTTGATCTGCTGGCGTAAGTAACAAGGTGTTACATAGGGGGACAATTATCATGAATGTAAGCCTGTCATTTAGTTATTGTTGCCCAAATAGCACAACATGGCGAAAGTGAATATAGGAATTCAGCTTCATCAAAGTCATACACGTCATTTCATTCTCTAAAATAGCATACTTTGTAACCAGTTGTATAGTGTTATTGAAAATACAGATCATATCTTTAGGAGACATTTGGCAAGCTAGGACAATCTTTTTGAAAAGTGGAGGATCTGCTATGTCCTTCAACTTATACACGATTTTGTCAATCTATAGGAAGACAGGAGAACTATAGCGAAAAGCATGAACACTTGGATGATTGTGTACCTCCGGATTATTTGCTGGTACTGTGGACATACCTGAAGATGACCTTGGCTACTAGATTGGCAAACATTTCGGATGGTTCTGTGACATCCCTCTTCTTCCCCTCGACAGTCTATCTTTTACTCCCCACCTCAACTGCATATTATTTAGTGGATCAGTAGATTAATTGCTGGTTGATCTAAATACCTCGTATTTCAACTGTTATAGACAGTTCAAAATGGTAAGGTAAAATGTAGATGAATCTTCTAAGTGAGTGTGATGGAGGTCTTATAAATACTCCTATTGAGTATTGATTCGACCTCCGTTGTAATACTATCATGATCTTTGCATCCGAGTACACACAGGCACATGCATGTGGTGTAAAGATATCCCAAATGTATGCATATGTAGGTGGTATAGCGATATACCACCACATGCATGTGGTATGACGGTGTTACCTCACGTGCAGTTGTGTAATGATGTTCCAAACGCGTGCAGGTGATATAAAGATGTTCCAACATTAATCTTTACACAGTTTCATATGGTATTAACAGGGTCAGGTGCACCGACATAAAAGCTACGATAACTAACCATACATCTATTAACTGGTTTACTTATTGCTAAGTGGCTTGCTCATTAGACGTCTAGGTAAGTAGTTATCGATAACAATATTTGATTGGACGACTTGTAAGTGAGTTTTTGCTAAGCCGTATTCTATACTTTGACATATAAATTTAGCAATACATTGGAAGAAGGACAATTTAGTTAGTAGATTCGTAGGTGTACGAGTATAGGTGGGTATTCTGCCGATCGATAGGCAAAATTGAGAGGATTCAGTCTTAATAAGGTTACTCGTAGTTACACCGCCATTTCGATCTTATATTGTACTGTACCATTCGCTTTCTACGTAAAATAACTCCTGCGATACTATCTCAGCCTCCGTACAAAATGAATGACAGCTCCCAGTCCCACTTCGTCGAAGGTGCTAAGAACGATTTGATGATTCTTTCTACGAGCACGGAAGCACTAGTAGCAGCTATTGTCGCAGCTCACGACCAGAAATCACATATTAGCCGAATTGAAGCTACCGCTTGCGGTGTTGCATTTCTAGCAGGCGACAAGACGGTCCTTGGTCTAATGATCGAAGCTATGTCCGACCTACAGGAGCTAGACTTCAGTGGAGATCTCGTTACACCAGCCGCGTTCGAAATAAGAGGTACAAGGCTTGTTCCCTTAACAACCGACCATCGTCAAATAGCACTGAAACGATCAATTTTTGAAGGACTCTTTGGCCGCGTTCTGTCCTCTGCTCATAAGCTTAAGTCTCTAAGGATCGATCTTAATTGCCATGAACTGTCGAGCCCGAGTGTAGAAGTTAGCGATATCAACAATATCTTGGGCGAAAATACGTGGCAACATCTGCACACACTAGATCTACGAGGTCTTTGGACCTCTGAGTTGCAGCTGTTGAATTTGATAGCTCGGCATCGTCAAACTCTTCACCAACTTTCGATGGCCGATATCGTCTTAAAGTCAGGCAGCTGGAACTCGTTCTTTCGACAATTGGGAATGCTTTTTCTCGGTACCCATCTTAGCCTTGGCAGAATCCAACTGTCTGGGTCCTTATATGCAAGATCTGAAACAGGTGAAGGTTTATGTTGGAATTTAGAGCATTGTACAAGACGGGGGCAAGGGTCAGGATCTGTATGGCTACACAGTCTCTTCATTGATTCAGAACCTGTTTCCGAGCTTGAGAGCCAACTTGGAATACTTCGTATTAGTACTTGAACACAAAAAATCAATGAATGCGATCAAACATGAGTATTGGAAGGTAGTATTAAAAAAGTGGTACATATTATCATATAAAATAGATCAATATGTAGTAGCTATGGGGTCTATAAAGTTCTCGTGAGAAGTCCGACGCTAATGCCTCTAACATTTCTCTATTCTTGCAACTTGGAATATGTCTTGGAGTCCTTCTGGTAAAACAGATTCAGAGAACACTCTGCCCCTAAGCCTATTAGATAGGTTCTCTGGCACAATGCTTCCAACTTTGTTACATCTTCACCCGGAGCTAACGGGTAACAATTCTGAGTGTCCTTCGAACATGTTACGAGCTGGAGCATCCTAATCGCGGGTTTAATCTTCTCTTTCAACCTGTTGTTTTGGTAAGTCTGACCTAGAGAGCATGTTTCGTACCTGAATAAAGAAAATTTAAAGAAGCTTGTGTACTTCTAGCTATGACACATTCAAACAAGGCCAATCAAATAGCGTTCGAGCTGCTGCTAAATTGTACGATATACTACGCTTAACACTCTATGGCCGAATCATCGAAATGACTTTCTCGACGCGACTTTATCCCTAACTATGAAAAGCACGGCTCATCTCTTGGCATGTAGGTAATCGAGGAGCCGGACAACCATCTGCTCGATCATGTATCGGGGAGTAGGACAACCATCCGCGCGATCATCCTGCAGCCATCTGCTCGGGCTTTACATCCCTCGAGGATCTTTCGACCTCTCGTAGATTCGCGCTCTCCGTGAGCCGCGTTCTGTGGTACAATAGTTTGATGGTTTCACCAGCGATACTGCTCAGCTCGAAGTCGTTTCGTGCCCTTCTTTTTTCGTTAACTCCAGAACAGGACCTCGTGTATCCTCTTCGCGCGATAGTGACCGAAAAAGCCATATTCATTGTCATCACGTTTGTCGCCAATCAAAATGTATCGTCCTCAAAGCATGGATCGCGACCGTAGTACGCATCACTCGCCCTCGGTGTTATTTCTTGGACGTCAGTAGCAATTCTGATAAGATGGTTACGTTGGTCATTAGGTGTATGACGACCTGGACCCATGCCACCTAACTCTTGTTCCAAGTTACGATCCTAGCCCTTGGCACCGCGTCGAGCACTCCGAGCACAGTCACTTAAGCATCATAACGGGCAATCGAGGGGAGGGCTGTCCTAATCCCTGATCAGTGGTGATCAAGCGAATGGCTGTCCTGCTCAACAAAATGCGGAAAGAAAGGAGAGAGGGGTACCACAACCAAGCAATAGACCACTTGTCAGCTTTGAATCATTGATCAAAGCCAAACTTGAGAATCCTAAGATAGAAGACGCAAGAAGTCCACGAAAGTTGTATATCATGTCATTTCGCCAAATTCGCCCCTGGTTCGGAGAGAGAAACGCGTGCGCGAACAATTCTAATCCATCAGCTGCCAAGTCCGAGGGATCTAATTCATGCCGAGACCGCGACAGAGGCCCCGCTTCCAAAGATGGCCAGAATTTCATAAGTCGTTCACGCGTGCCAGAGTCAGTAACAAGACATGCTTGTTCGAATTGCAGGAAGTCTCGGGCCAAAGTAAGGAAATATTCAGTCTTGTCCTAAAGTGAGGTTCCAGCGATACTTCCTTTACTTCAATAGCTAACGTCCCTTTAACAATATAGTGCGACGGCAAGCAACCATGCGAACGATGCTACATACGAGCAAAGACATTAGAATGCGTCTACGAAGCTCATACCAAGCATTCGAAAGGAGAATTGATCCAGCAGATTAAAGAGCTGAAGGCGAAATACCACTTGTCCGACCAGATCCTCCAAGCGCTTTCGGGCAGCGATAATGAACACGCCACCAGTATCCTCAAAAAATTAAGGAATGGGGAGTCGTCTCAAAGTATAGTCGAATGGCTAGGTCGGCCGTTAGCAGTAGCGGACGGAGTATTCACGCCATAGAGGTGGCAGCACTCTGTAGTCGATCGATGGAGTGCTTTGTAGTTCATTGTTTTGGTCTGCTCGACGAGGTATACCTCTTGTGTTACATCCATCCTCAATCATAGTGCGAGATTCCCGGCACGATCTTTATCAACATTGCTAGCCGCTGCGCAGTATGGCCACATCGATACGGTACAAGCTCTTCTGCTAGACCATTGGAGCCAGGTAAATGCTCAAGATGAAATTGTTGTACAATCCTATGCTGTACAGCATAGTCATCTTGGGGTTGCCCGCATACTTAGAGCATTGGTTTGGGCAGGCTTCTATAGAGAGATCGCAATGGTCGCAACAAGGTATCATGCAAATCCTGTGTCGTTTGCCCTTCATTACTCATGAATGTTGTGATAGTATCTTCGAGACGAAGCAGCGGCTGTTTATTTGTTGTTGTCCATGACTGAAGATTGACCAGCTGTTTCTTGATCCGATCTTCCCGAGCCTTGCGTAAATTGTCAGCGAAGTAGTGATTCATGGTGAATAGATTGCCCTGCTGCTCAACCTCAACTAGAAAGCTGACTTGGTCCAAGGACTTCTTGTATTTCGGTACCAATAGCTGAGGTAATCTATCCCATAACTTCTTACTTAACACTGCATCTTTGCAGCAATACTGAAGTACTTTATGATTGAGATGGTGAATTGTCTGAACCACGCTCTCTACGTGTCCACTAGCGAAACGTTTCCAGCTCTGAGATTGTTCTAGGAACAGAGAAGGGAGGAGGGAGGGATTCAGAGTCCCTATCTCAAAGCCTTTGGACCTTTCGTACTGTTTCGTTGTCCATCGCATAATATCCTCTTCGGGCATTGTAGGTGCTGAAAGGGGCGGACCCATAATAGCCTTTGGTTCTGGGTACTTATGGAGAAGCTGGTTTGTCACAGCATTGTCAGGAGTCGCTGGCATACTGAGAACATCTGCCGAAGAAACATATGTTTCAGGTTCAACCTCTGTATTAGTAGTATCTTTTTGGCCAAGTCCAGAACGGAACCTCCTTGTGTACCCTCTTCGCGCGATCGTGTCCGAAAAAGCCATATTCATTGTCATCACGTTTGTCGCAATCGAAATGTATCGTCCTCAAAGCATGGATCGCGACCGTAGTACGCATCACTCGCCCTCGGTGTTATTTCTTGGACGTCAGTAGCAATTCTGATAAGATGGTTACGTTGGTCATTAGGTGTATGACGACCTGGACCCATGCCATCTAAATCTTGTTCCAAGTTGCGAATCTTAGCCCGTACATCTTCGGCCACAGCCTAAAAGTTATGCCTCGTGACCTCGACCAGTAGATCTGACTCCGGTTGCATACAATAGTATAACCAAGCTCAAAACGAGCGTTGACAGTCTGGTTCATTACAAGTTCTATGACCTAGGACGATTAGTAACCCTTAGTTAGTTATGGTGGCAGGGTTGTGCATACCTTTACTTCGGCACCTCGATCTACTAGAGCTGGTTTTGTGAGTACTCCTAGTGTTCTTTGACCATCAGGGTCAGCATCTTCGGCCATCTGAATAATTTCCTGCGTCGCAATATCGATATTGGCAGGAACAACAGCTCTTTGCAACTATTCCACGAGCAAGAGCTATATCCTCCTTGCTAGTCTGGCCTGGAGTTGGTTCTATGGCCTTATATTAGCTGTGGTATGGTAGGAAATAGAGAGCTTACTTCTAAACAGACCCGGGAGATCAACAACGCTAAAGTTTTCATACTCTGGACCCCAGAGTTTAAACTTGAGAATGTTGTGAGAGGAGGAGTCCATCTTGTCATCCCGCTGCTTTCCGTGGTAGGGCAATCCCATACATTCCGACGCCTGTGCCGCACAAGTTAATAAAAGGCAGTGGTGTCAAAAAAACAGATTTCTATACCTTGGCCAATAGGTCCGAGAAAGAGTGTTCATCAAAGCTTGTCAATTGGATCTTACCAAACCTTGCAATGGCATCTGCCTTGGATTGCTCTTGGCCCAAGGACAGCCATGATGCTAACCTCTTTTTTGGCTGTCGCTGAGCGCTTGAACACGATCTGCGTAGGAAATCGAGTACATAGACCGGAGTCTCGTGGAAATGGGAGATTAGTCAGACCCTCGAGGACGGAACTTTTACCACTTGACTGATCACCAACGACGACAAGCTATATGCGCGTCAGTTGAGCCCGGTTGTAGAAGAGCATCGCAACAAACCTGAGGTAGGGACACATACTGGTCAAGACGGAGCGCGTATAACTCATCGATTTTCTGCAGTCTGGTAGCATCTTCCGCCAACATGATGTGCAATAAGGAACTTTGAGATTCAACTGTAAAACTGTGTGTAATTCAGCCTATAGAGCTTCCAATTAGAGAGCCCAAATGAGCGTATATATACAAGTCTTATCGAAATTAATGAGATCTCGGAATCGCGGTAAAATAGAGTTCTGAATAGCCTCAAACCGAACTGTGATGAGCCTAGTACGGTGCATATACGAGGGCCGACAGCGTTTTCTTTTTTAGGTTATTGAAGTTACCTTTCGGCTTTGAAAGAAATGACGCCTATAAAACCAAATCAGATATAATCGAATTTAGTGATTCAGCTCAGAGTGTCAAGGTGTCTAGGTGGATCTATTAAGGTCTGGCTCTCGTTCCCACCATTAGAGCAGAACCTCGCACTATTTGCTAGTAGTACTAGCGATCAAGCAAAATTAAAATCGCCAGTAATATTCTGTTGGCCAACTTGTTGGCCCACTTTCGTATTATCGTTATTATTCCAGATATTGGTAATAGAATCCTAAAGTACTAGGTTAATTTCATAAACCGCAAATATATAGTGAACAACACCGACTTTGGTTTTGATCTCTGTCGCCTTCTCGGCCAATTTCCTGATAGCCGCCAGAACACTCTTATACCCCTCGTCATGCTCACTGGCAAATTTACAGATCTCACTGTGATTCGCATGGATGGATATGTGGTCACCATAGCCAATAATCTTGGCATTATTCTCAGGTACGACCTAGGTAGATTTTAGAATGAGATTGATGGTCGTAAAAGTAGAACTGGACATAGGGCATTCGAACCAAAATTCCGTGCGTGGGTAGTGTCTCCGAGAAGAAGAAGACTCCCAATTCCTTGCCCTCCGAAGCCGCTGTCGTAACCTCCTAGCAAACGTCTCGACCAAGATTTCTAGCTTTTCGGATCGTTCCTTAAGGTCGCCGACCTTCTTTGGATTTGTGCGATGGAATACATCAATCATTCTACGGAGAACCTCCATGTATTTTGCCGTAGGAGAACCGTGGAATGGGGTCCCAAGAAAGACAATGCCGCGAATACGATTGGCAATGATGTATGCATTGTCAGTTGGCACTCCAGAGGAATCTAGCTGCGGGGATAGTATAGTACACGTAGATCCCCGTGTCCTTCCTTCCCTAGGTCAAACTCCTACATGTACGCTACGAACCTCTGGGTCTGCTGACGTGGGCTCCGAATCTTTGAGTCACCCATCCAGTAAATGCAATTGCTGACCATAGACTAGATTTGACTTACCACCAGTACCGGCAGCCAGAACCACCACCAGAAAATTCATATTGATCGCGTTTATTTTGAAATATGAGGTTGTAGATCTTGGCGACAGTAAATCCTCGTCGTAGAGGATAATCCCAGTGTTTTAAAGCACTAGAAGTGAGTTGGTATCCGTACAAATTGCATTCCAACCTCCCAAATATTTCGCCATACGACGCTAACATATTCATACGAACTAACACGCCATTAGGGAGAAGATATATTGAACAATAATTTTCGCTTACACCTCCCCCTAAGTCTTGAGAAAGATGCGTAACTACTCGGACACTTTGAACTATTGCATTGCTAGATAAATTATTCATGTTGCAAAATAGGTTGGCAGTTGGGATCCTTCATGAAGGCAAGTACAGTATTTAAGCAACCTGCACTTAACCACGTTCCAAAATAGGTACAAAGTCCGCGTTCCTGCTTCGTGTCGAAACTACTCTCAAGTTGTAAGACTGCGCATATCACTTTGGAAAGAGTTCGCCGTTGCGTAGTTGCTCTTGAATAAAGCCGAAGTCGCTCCAAGACAAAGCAGGAGCTCGTGATTTGATAGATTCGACAGTAAATGGATCAGTCTCCATCATAGCTGCCATATTATTATCAAGAATACGTGACCAGATCATTTTGATTGAATATATGTATTGCGCAATCTCCTATATCTTATTAGTTAAGGCCGTAGCGACTTTGGATTGAGCTTGCCTCGTCACATTTAAGATGCAAAAAAATATCAAGAGAACCAACATAGAAGTTCCGCCACATGCCTTGAATATGAATCGCAGAATCTAGAGCGTTCATTAAAATCTCCCTCTTAGACAACAGCTTAAAGTACCGATCTTGGGGCCCTCTAAGTCTTGCCTGCTAGCACTGAACCCCTAGATTATCATTCTGGAATCTATACAATCTAATAGAACGTAATATCTCACCAGAAGCATACTTCGCAGAGTATGAGTAGCCCTCCCGCAAGACCACTTTAGTTTCTTGGTTGAGGTCTAAGTAAGTAAATTTAAGATTATCGTAAGTGTACTAACCAGTTGCGTAGAGATCAAGAACCGACGAGCGAAGAGAAGGAGGCAGATGTTCTTTGCTAGCAAGGCATCGATGCTGGCCGTGGAGACATTCTAGTTTATATCCAGTAGCAAGTTGAAGGTGAGGTGGCTTCGTCTTTGAAGAGGCTTTATAATCCGTAAGGTTTGTCCCAAGCTGTTTAAGTCCCGCTTCAAGTGTTATATCGTCAATCAAGGCTGGGATGCGATGATCCGGTTGTTCAGGTGTACGTCCATCTCCATCAAAATCCCTGTTCAATTGCGCGATAACATTTCGGTCAATCTGCCGGATCGGATATGGGAATGTCAAGTGGAAGATTCATATACGAGCACTACCTCTGTATTTAGAATTCTTCTCAACTGAGATTCTTTCCTGAATTGCCGAAAGAGTCTCTGGATTGGACCCTTCCATCATCTCCGGGGAAGATCGACAACCCTAGTAATTTTTCCAGACGTACTTGTAGAACATTGTACAAAGTATTTTTACTGGGTACTGTACCACTCGGTGATCGTAATTTCTCCTTGGCACCCGTATCCCGCCGCATAGCTGTACTGGTTACCACCCGATGATCAGCAAGCGAGACGGATTTCTAGTACTTAGGTATGTTTTCGGACTACTTCCTCAATTGCTTTTTCCCTCTCAACCGCATATTGGACTTGTAACCCCACCGTATGACACGTTTTCCCGGAGACGGCAATGAAAATAGAAGCTCTCTCACTAGTGTCAACACGAATCGACAGACTCAATTTTCGGGAGGGACAGATCTACTGAAGCTCTCGACCCTTGAGTCACATGACAACGAAGAAACCAAAGCACCTCCTCCTTCTCGCTTACCATTGGTGGTGAATCCACCCCAGGCGCCAGCAACAAGACCACTACCCACTATGAAGATTAGCACAGCGACAAAGCAAAATTCTCTTGCAGTTCTTCAGGAAGATCCATGGCTCCGGTATACAGCTCTAAGAGAAATTGAACGAAGTGGTAGGGTCACGGCGGCTTGCACCCAAGATGCTCCAGTTAGGATGGTAGCAATCAAGAAACTCTCCTCTGACCACTTCGAAGAGGTGGCGAAATTTCAACACGAGAACCTGCTTTTAACCATAGAGATATTCCAGTTTGAAGAATTATTCTTAGTAATTACAGAGTATACTTCTGCGACTCTGAAGCAAATCATTGCTATACCTCTCCCACTCGAGGAGCATCATGTTTCTGCAACGTGTAGACAGGTAAAGGCCCATCTCAAGAAGTCAAACGGCTACCCCAACTAATGGAGCAAAGTTGTTCGAAGGCATGCAACATCTATCTAGATTTGGAATTGGATACAAGAAGCTTGATAGCTCTATGGTTCTTTTTACATCGGATGGGTGTATCAAAATAGGTACGTCCATATCAAAGCTGTTGTACGAGGATAGCTTAGAGTATATAGCGTTCTTTGATGAACCCGGCCCAACAGATTCTGGGTCTGCTCGCTCAATTGGTTGTATCGCTCTTGAAATGATGCAGAACGGCATTCCCCCAGCGGTAACAGACAAGAAATTAAAGTTGAAGCATCCCGAGCGATGGTCACCTGAAGTAACAAATTTTCTCGAGGTATCTTCATGGGGTACCCTGAAAGATATACAGAAGGTTAGATATTTAGAGCTTCTGAATGACAGTGGATGTGGCTAATTCGGCTAATAGAACAAATTTCTTCAATATGTTTCTCCTAGTGTAATGATTCCATTGATAGAACATACTCGATGGGACACTATCGAGATCTTAGTTCGTAGATAGAATAAAGAATTTTAAAAAAATTTCTTATATGTTGAAGTTTAGAGTCACGAGAATCCTAAATGTAGTAATGGCAGTGTGGAGAAAGACTGGAGACTGGAGGTACTGATAAAATCGAGGCACTGATAAATTGGAGGTACTGAAAGGTTGGAGGTTGAATGACTGGAGGTACTGAAAGACTGGGGAGGTACTGACAAAGTGGAGGTACTGATGAAGTCGAGGCACTGATAAATTAGAGTCACTGAAAGACTGGAGGCACTGAAAGACTGGAGGTACTGAAAGACTTGTGGTACTGATAAATTGGTGGTACTGATAAATGGGAGGCACTGATAAATGGGAGGCACTGAAAGACTGGAGGTACTGAAAGACTTGTGGTACTGATAAATTGGTGGTACTGAAAGACTGGGGGTACTGATAAATTGGTGGTAGCGAACGACTGGAGGTACTGAACGACTGGAGGCACTGAACAACTGGAGGTACTGAAAAACTGGAGGTACTGACAAAGTGCAAGTACTGGCAAATTGCAAGTACTGACAAGGTACAAGTACCGACAAATTATTTTACTACCCAAAACGAGAAATGCTAGCTCATCTTCACGGACACGGGCATAATATATTCGTTGGCAAAAAGTCGGGTGTTACATCGGCAAAGGAGATGCTCAACTATTGAGACTTGCATATTTTACCGAGAGAAAAGCCGTATGAAGTAGTGCATAAATAAATGTCTATAACTCTCTTCTTTTACCTTTAGTTCTCACAGCAGCTTCTGTTTTCAAATCTTATCTCTTGTTATTTCTCTCCAAATTTCAATGGCACTAGGGCAGTCTTCCCCGAGATTGATTGTACTCAATGAGAATCCTTCGCAGTGCTCTACGTGGATCAAAGGCCAAGATCGATGCTGCCGCAGAAAGATCGCTGCTACAGACCAGAGGAGGAAGAATGCACTGTTGCAATCGAACCTAGTCCTCAACGCAGATGAGGAAAATGAGTTAGTAGGCCTTTACTTTTGCAATGGGTGGCACCGCCACGGAGGATCGCATCCCATTTCAAGCAGCGAGGCCTCTAAAGTTCTTTGGATCCTCTTCCCAGGTATACCGCAGCCTACAACTCGGCCGGCACCAAACTTGCACCAGCAGAATATACCCTTAAATACTTTTGCAAACGGATACCAGGTACCAGCACCGACAAATTTCTTTGAAGAAGAGAACATATCATTACCTCCCGTAGGAAACAGGCCTTCAACACGCCAAAGCGCTCGTCTTCGAGGACAGGAACCTGGAGCTCCTACTCAGGCGTCAGCACCAATACGCCAAAGTGCTCGTCTTCGAGGACAGGAACCTGGAACTCCTACTCAGGCGTCAGCACCAATACGCCAAAGTGCTCGTCTTCGAGGACAGGAACCTAGAGCTTCAGCTCAGGCGTCAACCCCAATACGTCAAAGTGCTCGTCTCCGAGGACAGGAGCCTGGGGCTTCAGCTCAAGCGTCGGCCCCAATACACCAGAGCGCTCGTCTTCGAGGACAGGAGCCTGAAACTCCTTCGGAAGAGGCCCTGTTGCTTTTACCGGTACGAAGGTTTGCAGAAGCACCAGAGCACCGAATAGACCCAAGGAATCATAGACCAATCAACGCACTCGATGACTGCCCAATTTGTATACATACTCTTGGGCCGCCAACAATATCGCTAGATGCAACAGTTGCTGTACAGATTATCATGGTAGTTGTATTGCCGAATGGCTCAATTCACAAAATACGGTCAAGAGTTGTAGTTCCTGGTAAGTTGACTATAATGTGAACATCGAGCAGCTGCTAATAACATTCTTACAGTCGCGCTACAGTTTCTCATACTGATTTGCTTGGATTGATGGAAATCGCTGAACATGTTGGAAATCGGGAGAATTTAGCAAGTGCGTCTGAATGACGAAACCAAGAATCAATGAAGTGTAGTATAAATAAAATCAAAGGCTAACTATCTGAATCCATTCTTAATCGCTTATTACGCGAGCTCATGCGAACAGTCAGTGCTCGCTTATGACCCCTTTCCTCATTGGTCTCAGTTCTTCTCCGGCGTTGCTGCTTACAAATACAGGCTGCGGATGGTCTCAGTTCGAGTCGACTCTTATGATCAGGCTGCCCAAACTTCGAGTTGAGTCTCTGTCGCTCGATGAACCATTCAACAGGCTGTGGGAAAGCACTAATACTACGGCGAAATAATCTGTTGAAACCAAGCTGGAGGTTGACCTTGTCAGAAGGATGTCGATTCCTAAAACTTACAGCCTTTTCGAACCGTCCACAATGCTCGCAGACATCCCCTGGCGAGAGAAAGCCGAGCGATACCCCGTCCAACAAGAACTGGGCATATGGATAACTGGCCTCGAGGCTACGTAAAAGACCACCACTATCCGGGCTTCGTGATAAAATGGAGCCACGACAGAGATAAGAACCATTCGTCAAATCCAATGGTCCATCTAGCTCAAAGAAGAAGCAGACTGCCTTGAAGGCCCTGGCAATGCCTTCGATGTCTCCAAGGTGATGCTTTATCTGGCTGTGGAGGTACTGCATTTTGTCGACGTCGTCAATTGCAGGCTCCTTTCCCACCAACGGGAGATTCAGACGGAAGTGTGTCTTCCTTGCCTCTTCCTGCAGGCCATACCAGTGGTCATCCCAGCTCACTTGGCCGTTGAGCCACAGTGATTCCATAGACGCTTGGTAAAGCCGGGCTAGAGCTCCATCCTGGAAAAGATTTCGGACATTTGCAGCGACTGGTGATAGTGACTTCTGCTCAAAACCAGTCCCGATGGAGAGTACTATATCACATTCGCCATCCTTCCAGATCCTTTGGACATCTCGCATCCCTGGACGCACAGGATTGTTACATTTTAACCCCCCGTCTTGGAATTTGCCAAAAGAAGGAAGGCATTTTGGTTTGAAGTATCTACAAGGGGTTAGCTTTAGTCTGTCTCCATGCTAGAAATGACTCACGTAGGTGCTGCCGTCGTACATCTTGCACTATTCAGTGTCAGAATATGAAAATAGCTATTGGTAATATACTAACGCTTCCCAAAGAGATATCTCGTCTGCGGTATCTGCAGCCCGAAGTAGCTTGTAGCCTCTACCGTGGTCCCCGACGCCATTGTAGTTTGTAATTAGACACAACGCTGCATCCGTGATCGTCGTTGCTGTTACTGCAAATCTCATCCCGGACGGCCCAGAATGCACTACATCAAATACGAGACTGGTTCCAAGTGCCTTCCGAAAGATCTCTTCTAAGACTGTTGCACTATACTTGCCATCAGCGATATAGAAGGCTAGGATACGCCTGATTACCTTGTAAAGTGAGAGACGGACAGGGGTCCTGGATTGGAAGATATCCTTAGCAAAGCGGCGAAAGAAAGTAAGGCATTCTTTGGGGCTCCAGTACTTTGCGAAGAGTCCGATAGTAGCAATGCCCCCTTAGATAAAGTCAATTGTAACCCTGAGCTCTAGAATATCACTAAACTTACCTGAGCTTGTTCCTATCGCAAAGTCAAAGTTTTCCTGGACGGGATATGGCAAGTCTAACGCCTTTTGAAATTCCTGCATAAACCCGAGTGATACAATCCCTCGTGAACCACCTCCATCCATGCCCAGAAATCGGACCCTGCAGGTCGACGGTAGGATTCGTGCTTGGAAATTGATTGCTGAAAGACATATGTAACAGGTACGAATGTCGTAGCAGAACTCCTTTCCCGGGCTTTCCGTGCCAAAGATCGCCACGCAGGCATCGCATATTGCATGACCACAACCCAACACGTGTTCAGGCTTCCTTTGCAGACAGAAAAGGCAGTCGATGTTTGACTTCAAAGCTTGCCAATAACGGAGGTTGTGTCTCAAGTACTCTATACGGACTTCAGCTGCCGAAAGACCACCGAGTTTCATCCTGGAAAACAAGGAAATCAACTGCGCCTCGATGTCTGCACAAACCAGGTCTCCACATAAGCTCTGAGAATTCAAGAACGGTTGAAGGCCCGATAGGCATGGTTGCCGGTACAGGGTGCGGAAGACCTCGGATGGATTGAACACTAGGACTACGATCAGTAGGCAGACTTGCTTGGTGTTGAAGAGACTTACTATGCATGTCAGGGGGGTATGCATCTAAGAGTATGGCGGAGGCAATAAAGCCCCATGGTATACTGGATGGTAAATGGTGCTTTGAACATAACGCTAGGTACCTTTCTAGATGATGACAGAATCCTAAGGAGACAGCATTCGTCTCCCTCGAATGCTCAATATAACCAAACCTGCGCTGTGGCGATTCCACAAAGTTTTGAACGGCCATTATAAAGAATGCTTCGACGTGCGTCATAGAGAACAGAGATTGGGTATTGATTCTCTCTTGACGCGCTGTTTGTACCTCATTGCGTAAGACCTCACCGGCAGCACTAAAGAGCTCTGGCGACGGCCGGAGTTGCCCTAGTATATTTATCACATTCAAAGACGCAAATGACCCCGAGAAGTTAGGGATTGAGAGCACCTTCAAACGGAATTGCAACACTTCCGAATCAAAAGCTGTTCCTGCAAGGCCCGTGACGATAAGCAACCTGGGCCGGACACTGGCCGGCAAGCTCGAAGCTGAGCCAAATGCAGACCAGAGTGTCAGTCTTTCGGCGACATTTTCGAGGCCTCCATAATCATGAGCGAAAAGACACAGAACATCAGTAAACAAATAGAGTAGTCTTGCATGGGCTTGTTCAACTAAATCCGATTTCTCAGACGACCCTATGTCCGGAGGCAACCAGGGCAATGAATATCGAGCGTTCTCGTGGCAGGGGTTATTTCTGTGGGATAGGATCTGGGCATGTTCAGGACAACCATCTGCGATCAGCATAGGGAAATCATGGTCTTTCGTTCTGGGATCCAGCGTTATGTTTGCGATACTATTCCGTCGACAATTGGAGAAAGTGTTATTTGGAAATAGTGCGCGAAGCGCCCGAACCTTGGATTGCTTGCCAATGAAGAAAACCAATGAGGGCCATTGATTCGTAGGTCGTGCAAGGGACTTGGAAATACTTCGAAGTCGGTTTCCATGCTGTATCACAAGGCCACTCTCCTCTTGCTGGATTTGAAGCCACTGCCGATGTGTACATGGTGTCATTGTAGTGAAAGCAGTTCAAGATGGTGATTTGATACAATGTTTGACTTTGTTTCTTACATACTTGAGCTTCCCAAAATTAATACTTTGGTATCTATCTCGTGATATAACTTTGAGAGAAGCTAGACGATATCAGGCGAAAGACATCTAGATAGAGCCCTGTGGGTCGTCTTTGTATGTGGGTCGTGCTGATCGACCTCCTTACCAATCCTTGACTAGGCCAATTGGCTCTCGTCCGTGCTGTCGTAATTTATCCACTTCGCCTGATCTACGAGAGGCACATTTTTGATGGTTATCATCTTAGAATAATCCATAATCAGACAGCGGTTTATTGTCATCGGTATGATCCGTAACCAACGCCAGGAATTTGATGGTTATCATCGTCTAAATAATTAAACTATAAAGCATGCGCCGTTTTCTTACCTCAAGACATCTGGTATCCAACCTCGAGTACCTGTTCCATAGTAAAGAATAATCTTCAACAACTATCTTCGCGTAGAGATAAAATTTTCAGGAGAAATGGGTGCTATAGCTTCAGTAAGATATAGTCATATAGTTAAGACACAGACTAACAAATTCCTAGCTAGAAGATGTGCCAGCCGAGCTTGGTGATAGACCTACGACTCCTACACAGTTCAAAGACATTAATGCAGCGGATATTTTCGATCGTCAACAACGTGCTCAAGAAGCAGAGCAGGAGCTTGCTGCCGAGCGTAAGAAATTTGAACGCGAAGAGCGACGAACCCGAAAGCTACAAACCTTAGTCACGCAATACGCAACATCTTTGACAACCACGTCGCAATATAGCAGCCAACTAGTTAGCCAGAATCAGTTCCTGATGAACACAAATTTTGCTCTCTCCAGAGAACTTGCGAAGGGAAAGGTGGCAACCGAGACTCTAGAACGCGTGATCATGATGCTACACGGGTCTCCCACCAAAGAGTTGAAGCTCCAGCAAAGGCGGGACACGATTTGAATGCGGGGGGTAGAGGGGGGCTTAGCCTTAGTAGACGCTCTAATATGATTGTGACTAAAATTGTTGTGGATAGTTGAGTAGACTTGTGGCCGTGATCGATGCTTGAGTTTATCGTTACTACCTATACTTCTAAATTCACTTAATTCGGAGAGAGATATTGTTGTATTCGATTATATGGTTTGTGAAGTCTAGTTACTGATTATCTCTTGTGTCCCACCTAGCGCATCGTTCTAGCTTTCAAACCACCCTCTTCAATACAACTTAGCAAACCATTTGCCAAAATATCTGCGAAACCATCGCTTATATACCACTCCGCCGGCGTATTGTTGGTATCATAGCGCTTGGCCTATCAAGACCTTGACACCAATTAACCTTGTCAAAAACCAACACGTGATACAACAACACCCCTGTACCACCTCAACCTCGTAGTTGGACGTCAATCTGGGCAGATATTTCTTTTGGGATTCTTATCCATTTATATTCATTTATTATAAATGAAGTCAAATCCTTGGATATCACAAGCCCGTTCATTACAAAATGCCCTCCACGAGTTACTTTGACTTCTCCAAGTTCTTCGTCGCCTTTTGTTCTCTCGCCCCACAGTCAATAGTAAACGCCTTCAAACTCATCAACCTGGCCCTTCTCTCCAAAACTGTCCGAATATCTGTAGCATTGTCTTCGAGCATCCTCTCAATCTCTGAAGGGTTATGGTTTATCCACAGACTCTCATTATATATATAGTGTTGGAACACCTTCGGACGTTTGCTTCGCCGAGGCTTTGAAGTCTCTATTTGGGATTCTGGAAATAATAGTAAGTAATGTGGCTACAAAATTGGAAGATTTTTTACCCGAAGAGTGTTGTAGCTGACGCTTGTGCGTATTCGTAATACGAGGTTCAGACGTATGCAGGGATTTGTCTGATCCAGACGGTGACCACAAGCGCTCTGGAGCCGAGTTTGTCGACACGCTGCCAGGCTCCTGTAAGAGATACTGTGTTTCCTTTGATTCCGACTGGTCCAAGACAAGGGGATCTGATTCCGTTCCCGATCCTTGGAGGCCTTGGTCCTTATGGTCCAAAATGAGGTTCCATTTCTCGATCAGGCTTGTCGTTCGCTGCTTGAAGCAAAGTTTCTTGTCCATCGGAATTTCCTCCAGTCGTTCGATGTTTCTGAGAACCTTGTGGATTTTGGTAGCTCGAATGAGGTCCTCTGGCAGATCTTCCATGGATTCGAGACACTTTAGGCAGCAAGACATGGTGTTCATGTCCACCACACTCAGATTCTGACCAGTGGTCAAAAGCCCAGTCTGCAGTTTGTATCTCAAGAACCGAAGCTGCTGCTACAGGATGTAAGTTTAGCGTTCGTGGAGCTCTATAGCTAATCATACCTCAGTATTTGCAGCATGGCGCTCAATAAAGCTTTTGATTTCACGGGGCATTGGAGTTTGATATGATTCTTCAGCGGCAGCAGAGCTAGAATTCACCGCTCCTTGACCGAGAGTCAGATCAGCTCCAGTTGAGGTCGATGCCTCACTGCAATCCTTCTCATCCAAAGGGGGAGTGGATGGACCTTGAGCTTGTGCATACGCAATTATGGGTTCAGGCTCCTTTGCGGATTGTTGGCCCGAACTTTGCAGTCTGTCGGAGAATAACGGATCCACGCAGCCGTGGTCAACTGGGAATTTGGATGTCTGAAGAGGAGACTGAGCTGTTTCGATCTTGATCGCAGGTGTAATTTTGTTTGGAGGCAACGTTACAAAGCTGTCGAGCAGTGGTATCCAGTTGAGTTCAGATCCGGACTCAGAAACTTCTGTAGAAGCTGCCGAACAGCTGTCATCTGCAGATGCTTCGAATGTCGATTCTAGGGCAATGACTTGATTGAAGGGCATGCTGGGAAACATTTCCTGAAAAAATGAGCTTGCACTTGTGCTTGCATCGATGAAGCCTTCGGTATCTGTCATCCTAAGAACCGAGGGATCAAGTTGTGACTGCCACTCAGCACACATTATCAATACTGTTGTGTTTTGAAGTAGAAACGAAAAATATGGTAAAGATTCAGAAATGCTGGAAGGGGAGGAGCAGGATGCATCCTTTATATAGATTTTCGAAATCCACTGTGAGAGAACACTGCCTCTCTCTATCCTAAACCGTACGTCAGGCTAATGTATCCATCTGCATGGCTCGGAATTGGACGCGTATTCAGACACCCTGGCATACTGTACTGCAGAGAAATTCATGCTATGTCTTCGGCAAACTTGCTGAATTCATCCCAAGACGCTCGTCCAAGCAGCTGATGCACTGCGAACCGGACCTCTGAGACTTTCCAACTAGGTTCTCCTCCATTTGAAAGCCAGTGTGAAGTGATGAGAGCAGGGGAGATTTCCTTGGGTTGGTATCGGTGCATTGGTGTTCAACAAAACTACATATGAGGATATACAAATATACGTACGAAGGTATTTGGCGCATGGTTCAAGAGATGGAATGGTTCCATTGTGGTACGCTACAACTCTACTTGAGCTGTTGGATTTGGCCGCCGGTTTTGAATGGTTTCCACCTCCATTTAATCAGTAAATGTATGGAGGTTATTCTCGACTGTCACTCTTAGCCGAGATCATCCCTACGGCGAGTGCAACAAACCTTGGGTGGCAACTTGTTATCCTAGCTCACTTGGTTTCTTTATAAAAGTCCAATAAGCCTTTCGGCTACTCTATCTTTGGTTTCACAAGCTGTGCTTCTCCTGCTATAAAGTGACGGACTATAAATGAGGCATTTAGGTAACTTTGATTTTTACCAAAAACTCTTTACTGGTTTCAAAAATGAACTACATCTGCTCCTCCATCTTGTCTCCAGAAGATTAATCACCCTGCTGATCTATAGTGCAATTAGGTTAAAATCCTTACGCTATCTTTTACGAAGACATGTTTCTTGGATTTGGAGTCATGTGGGTTGGGCCAAGGAAGTCTGACGGCAAGGCGCGAACGAAGCGCTATTGTGTTGCTACCTTGAAATTACGAAAGCCAAACTGGGGTAGTTCTAGGGGAAAGATGTCAAAAGTAGCATGCGATGGAATTTTATCCGAAACTCCTCCAAGCTACTCTAATGCATCTGTCCAAAACAACCTCCAAAGCCTGCCTAAGATCTTCGCAGATTTTGACCCGGAGGACTTTGACCTGAGAGGGCTAGTACAGCAATTTGAGGATGAGATGAGATCTCGGGAGACGTATAATGGATCCAAGGCCAATTAAGGAACATGGGTTTATGTGTGTATAAATGAATAGTCACCGGAAGATTTAGATAGTGAATTCGATAAGGAGCTTCTGGGGATACAACTCGTATCTCCCATCATTCCATCTTTCGGAATCTGTCCTCTCTACTCTCACTAATAAGATATGGTGGCAATAAATATTGAAGGGGGGATCACAAGAAATTTTTATCTTTTTTAACAGTACACCAGGGCGGGAGGCTTGAGCGATCTATCCTGGGCAATCGGGGAGCAGGACAGCCATCCGCTCGATCAAGTATCGGGGAGCCGGGCGGGAAACTACTGTACGCTTAAATCATGTAAACAGCTCTCGGGGATGCGGACACATACCCGCAATTATGCGCAAGATTCGTGGACATTTCACATAAAAGCCTTGAAGTCCACGTTACTTTACGTCGATCCCTACCATGTTACTTTCAAAGTTCTGCCACGTAATTTGAAGCACTGTCTACCATTGTTACGATTATGGCATATTTTCAGCAAGAAGACTCGCTTTTCTACACTGAAGTAGACAGGGTGTACATGCTTCGAATTCCAGATCGAATTGGACCAGTATCAGACTACCTTAGGCCTGGCGTAGCAAACGTTCTTTTACGATCGTCTCTACTCGTCGTTGGCACAGTTGATTCCTTAGGGAAGCTATGGAATTCCGTCTGGGTAGGCGAACCTAGCTTTACACGATCTATTAGCAAGTCAGAAATTGTTATTAGGGCGATAGTCGACAGCAAATACGATCCGGTAGTAGTGGCGCTGATAGGGAATGAGCGTGGAGAAGTTGTGAAAGAGGGAGACCATGCAAGAAGACTTACCATTTTAGGATTAGACCTAGGAGCAAGTACTAAAGCTTCCGTGTGCGGCCGGCTGGTGTCCGGTGCTCTTGCTGAAGGCCTTACTAGTACAGGCGAGATTCTTCTGGTTGTGAGTGTTGATAGTAGTTTCAGTTCGTAACCTCAAGTGTCTCTAGAAGGTCTGCTAATTTGATTTAGTAAGCCGACCTCATACATTTATACCACAGCATTTAACGCCAAACGTCATGTCACCTAACCTTATCTCGGCCTGTGCGCCTTTATCACAGCAGGCAGTTGCACTTGTTGCTAGAACAGAGATGTTCTTTATATCGTCTTTAGGCTGTGGCGACACGCTAAAGACATGTACTCGAAGTGGGCCGGCTGGATTTCTACAACTCGAAACGAACGATCATATTTGCTCTACGCTCTTATATCCCGCTGTGTCAGGACTCCAGTTATATCAAACTCGGAGAAACTCACACGAACGTCTGAAAGCTGCCTTATCCATTCCAGACTTTGGAACTGGAGACGTGCTCTTAGTATCAGGATCAAAGGGATTCTTTTTCCATGAACGTGCCACCCGCCAAATATTGCAAAATAATATGGCCATTAGATTTTGGATCGAAGATGTTCGGTTTGTGAAAAGCGCCTTGTCCTTTCGTGCTTTCCAAGAGTCCCCACTGTAACTCTTCTTATCTAGCCGTCTCGCAAAGCTACCGGCTCAACGTCTTATTAGTGCCAACAAAGCATACACGAAGCTTCGAAGACAGAGATTTTGAGTTCTACAATTGCTTGCATGCACTCCAAATCACAAGCACTGTGTAGATGAAAATCGGGACAGTATGCTGCCTTAGATTTCACAAGACAATTGAATGCCAACGAGAACGATAAGCAGAATATATTTTTCTAGCTTACAACTAGAAGAGTCCATATCTTCTTCATCGGGCCATCCATGTAAAACAGAAAACATTATATGATTGAAAATGAGGCTTGATAACCAAATAGTGATAAGAAGCTACCCTATTTCCAAATATTGCTTTGGAACTTGAAATGGTCCTCAGTAGTGCTCCTCCCAGTCAAGCAAGAGATGCAGGAACTGAGAACATCGCCAGCTCCATACATTCGTCCCTCTTTCTGCATTCCTTCAAGAAACCACGAATGACAGTATTTCTCCAAATACAAATCAAGCTAGAGCTAGGAAAGGGCAGACCCAGGTCAATCAACATTGAACTCCACCACAAGATGTCAGCGCCTAATCCCCAACAATGAGACCGCCTGCCTATTCGAGGCTATATAACAGGCTTTACTTTGCCTTGCTCCTGTCTTTCAAAAGAGCTCCGATAACTTTGAATGACAATGGTTTTGTAAAATAATCGTCTATACCACTCGCTTCCGCCTCGTCTCGATGCTCTTTCGAGCCTAGCCCAGTAAGAGCCACAATGTAGCAGCTTTTGTTACAGATTGATGGTTTGGTCGTCTCTCTGGTAGCTACCAGTGCCTCGTGACTTCTTATTCGTCTAGTGGCTTCAAATCCATTCATCACTGGCATAGATATATCCATGAAGATTATATCGTAGCATAAAGACGATTTTTGAACAGCAACTAAGGCTTGAGCACCGTCTCGGGCTAGCTCAACCGTATCAAGAGGACGCTTCGTGAGGAACTTTTCTAAAAATTTAAGATTCACCTCATTGTCATCGACAATGAGAATCCGTAAAGGCGTCAATTCCGGATCTGTAGATTGGTCCCGAGGAACTATGACTGGAGGCAACTGAGGGCTCTCTACGTGACTAGCTGCTCTCTGGAGTGATCTATACTTTAGAGTATCAACTTGGGATGCCGGTTCAGTGTGGCCGGAAGTTGTGAAATAGTTGATCAAATGCCTGGCTAACTTATATGGCCCTACTGGCTTTGCGAGATAGCCAATAACACTAGGAGGCAAGGGATGCTGTCTTTTCCCTAAGTAAGAAGATAGACTGCAAACCAATAGTAGCGGCATGTCATTGACATATCTAGGAGAGTCCATCAGGGCGTTCGAATAAGATTCATCTGCGATAATTAGGTCGGCAGCATGATAATCGCTCCAGGCGGAGAAGATTTTGGTTTGAAATCCAAACCAGTGCTTAAGATAATATTCTATCGTTAGAATCGTCGAAGGTGAGTTCTGCGGTGATCCATGTCGTAATGCAATACTAATCCCTGAAGATAGCGTCCGGATATGCTGTATACACTCATCTGCTACGCTTGAAGCAAATCCAAAGTCTTCAGGCTGCAGATTAAGCATACGAATATTGTTCCACGAAGGTCTACGTCTCAGTGGAATCTTTACCACGGCGTCGGTGCCACGTCCTTTTACACTCTGGATATTGATTTCGCCAGAAAGCTCCCGTACGATACCACGCCTAAGGAAACATGAGCTGGGTCATTATATTACGCAACACAACTTACACGATAGAAAGGCCAAGGCCAATGCCTGAGCTAAGGCTGTCTTCCTGTCTAAATGGTGCATAGACATTCCGCTGTAAAAATTCGGAGGACATGCCCCGGCCGGTATCTCGTACCAAAAGCGTCAGAATAGTCTCGCTACTGCCAGGTTCTTCCAGTTCAGTATCGGGAGTGGTGTCTTTGGCCGTAAGTAACACTTGAATGGATCCGGAAGTCGTAAACTTTTGCGCATTGCCAAAAATGTTCATGATAATGCGACGTATGGCTCCTGGCTGTATCATGAAAACCCAGTCCCGTGATTCAAAGTCCAGCATAATCGAGACGGAACTGGATGTCACGTTAGGATATATTGACGTTAATGTCCGAGTCGGCGACTGAGGGGCCCGGAGGGCACTATCTTCAAAGAAATTGGATGTGACCATGCCATCAATAACTTCCTCGCACAATTCCGCGACATTAGCCAATTGATATTTTGAATCACCGACGCCAAGGTCATGTGATCGGCCACCACTCCTTGGCAGCATGATGTCTTCCAGTGAATTGATTTTAGTGTAGTCAAGAACATGATTGATGGTATCAAGAAGCGTCGTCCCACAGCCGCGGACCGTGGCAATCAGTTGCGATTGCGTGTCATCGATCTTGGTCTCCTGGAGAAAGTCCACACCAGCAAGCATGCCGTGCAGCGGACTACGAAACTCGTGAGAAATACTGCTTATGAAGTTGGACTTCATCCGGTCAGCGTTAATAGCGTCAAGCCTGCTTAGCTCTACCGTTATCGCATTCGTAAAGCTAACGAGATAAGCAATTTCCGAATTGACCGTGAAAACGGGCACAGAAGACTGGCTCCAAATAAAGCATCCTGAAAACCAATCCTTGTTTTCTGCACTCCAAAGTGGTAGAAAGATCATCTGCCGGCAATTGCTAAATTTCTTCGCAATCATATCAGCCTCTGCATGACCGTCATTTGGTGTCTGACTAGATGGCGGAGATGCTTCGTCATTAGAACCTGATATTTCAAGCTGCTCTAAGCTTGAAAAGTATCCGTGGTCGTCAAAATGCCACGCGTTTCCATTGGGGTATTTCTCCACGACTTCTCGCACAAGATCAACCCCTACTGAATTCAAATCGTATGAATCATCATCAGAGCGTGACAGGGCAAGTATTCTAGCGGGATTTCCATGCTGATACGAATCTCGAAGATTCTTTTGGGATGTCTCAACTTTGATTGATGCCGTAGATCTGGTCTTGGCTATATCAGACTCTTCCCTTCTTTGATCGTGGTTTTCTCTTCGAGTCCCTCCTGCGGTATTGGTAGCATCAAAAAACACCACCCCGCCGCTTGATATTTCCAGTGATTCACGTAGCAGGTTCGCTGCTAGATGAAGTGTCCGGTGTAAGTGATCGGTAGCGGGCATCTGATCAGAAATAAGATCCGACTTTTTACGGCCTATACTCTTCTTCGGCGACCTATAACGAATGCATGCTAAATGTCTGTTAGCAAACACGATGACAACTGCTAAAATGTCCTGTACCTCATATACGTGCATACCTTGCGAGAACTTAGCGATGCCTTGGCTCATTAGTGCAATCCGATGTTTTTCTTTCCCGTCTCGTCGCATCTCTAAAAATTCCATGACTATATGCGCGCATCTTCTCAAGACTAAAGCATTCATTAGTATCTCAGGCTAAGTCTTGCCGGAACCTAGCAATCGAACCTCCTTGATGAATGGTGGATAGGCCATCATAGCGTGGCTCATCATCCAACACAGACACTGTCCCAATACAGATACCTCTTTCCGTGGTTACCGTCGTTCCCGCGTAGAAGCAATAACTTGCTTCTATGCCAGCCACATATGGTTCATCAGAAAAGCCTTCATCCTCTCGTAGATTCTGGGCCGACGTGAGCTATATTTTATTCACAGATTTAGATCTTCTACCTTTACTACATATATCGCGGGTTCATCGTTTGTCGCGTGCGCTTCCAACGTGTTCTACTACCGTAAGCTTAGTGCTTCTTGACGTTTGAGGTGGCCGCTTTTCACCTTACAAAGCCTAGTTACAGGAGTGGTATGGCACCCGAACCAGGATGAGTCGCTCACTAAAAGCCCACCCTCTTTCTCTGCTGCGCCTGCGATAAAGTACTGATGGTCTTGGTCTACTAGACTTTGACCATTTAAGCAGTTGTAAAGGTGTTCGAATTGAAGAGTCGTACCTAATCAGGACCCGCTTGCCTCCCACTCGTGATATCAGAGACTCTGCAATGAAGGTGAGCGTGGGATGATCCTGAATATTATTGTTGAAAACGGTTCGCGTGGCGGCATTCCGCACTTCGTTGGTATTGACCGGTGCAAAGAATCTGTCGAAGTGTGAACACGTCAGCTACTTTATAATACAGAAATGGGTATGATTACCTCCGAAGTTCCTGGGCCTGCCAACGATGATCCTGCTCAGTGTCTGCGTCTGCCATTGCAGACAAATACATTGAGCTCTGATTGAACTGCTGCCAAGATACCCGTTGGGGGTTCGCGGCTTCTCGCGACGCTAAAGATTAAGCGCGATTGCACTGATGTCATTGATGTCATTGTTGGTTTTATGTTTTCGCTTGATTGTGCAAACCACACTTGACATGCCGGGTAAAGTCTAAAGCAGTTTTGTAGAACTTGTGAAGGTGGAGCATCTTGCCCTCTACATTCACGTCAATATCTTCAAACACTTACTACTTAGTCCCGATACCATTTTCTTTGCAACTATTTCGCGAATAGTATGGTGATTTTCGCACACGTAATGATTTAGTTGGCGAGCCAAGATTTTCAATGTGGGTTCGAGCCATCTGCGCCTGTAAATGTCGCCGCGTATGTCACAGTTGGCAGAGCTCTGATAGGGTCAAGCATACTCTACCACATTCATATATGATGTCTATACCCTTGCGCTGCTAGGGCTTGGGCAGCAAGGTGCTTTGTACTTTATCCTTCACTGCAAAAATTGCTAAGTGAATAGTTGCCCCTACAGCTAGTAGTTCAAACTCATCGAAGCATAACAAGATTCCTAAGGTCAAGTGCGACATGGACGGTTGAGTTGAAAGGGACAAGCCGCAGCAACTACCATTGAGAAGCAAGGGTGAGCAGTCGTGACGTGTATCCTATTGTCAAGAACGAAAAGCATTCTAGTGTAGCATAGCATGACATAATCTTTGAAACTCAACTTATCGATGCTCCATCCCTCTTACATACATTGTATTAAAAGCAAGCTGTGTCACAATATTCCCAGTAAGTGTTAATAAAACTTAGTAGCCATCTATATCGTCAACCGTAAATCAAGAGTCTATATTTTGCTCGGACAGGACCAGACAGCGACAGAGAAGGTAGTCGTCTTCCGTTTTCAATTCGATCAACGGTTGGCGGGTTATAGAATTGCTTGGGATTATGACTGCTTCAGTTGTGCTATAATCTGCAGAATCTCTGATTCCAGCTCTTTGCTTTTCCTTCTTAATGCTTGTATCAGCCTCTGTTTCTTCTCCTCCAGCTCGCTGACCTTGTTCTCAAGCTCGCATATGTGCTTCATATCATTCCGTATCCGCTGTGATCGTATCCAAGATAATTTCTATTGGGTTAGAACTGTAGTCAGAAAAGAAACGGTGCTTAACTACTGTTTTGCGAAGATGCACCACAAATAGTTTCCTAGCAAGGAGCTCTAGACAACCGTCAGTCTTGGACGAGTGATAGAAGGATATGTAGTAGACAAACCTTTCGGCATTGTCGCTTTGTGATAGGTTGAATAAGGGGAATGACGCCGACAACGTACTATCTGACCTAATCTCTACTCAGCATTCAGTGATCACTAGAGGTAGAGTCAAGATTTGCAAAGTAGGCAATCCCTAATAATAAGAGAAAGCAGTCGTTTTGAGAATCGTTTCTGAAGGGTTCAGAGTTTGTAAAAAGAGAGGCATCCGTGCCTTATCTATATAACAAGCTTGCCAATGCTATCAGGCTTAATTCTGATAGAGCGATCTAGGCACTTTTCGCCACTCATACCGTCCGAATTTTCGATAAGTTTTGTGTCCCTTTGTTAAGATTTCCCTTGCTTCCTTTTGACAAGCCCCTTGCAGCGATTGCAGCGTTTCTCATAGCTGAAAAATTTAATAATATCACTTTCCGCTCCTAAAGATAGATATCCATTCTTAGCTCGTAAAGATAGCAGATATGATTTCTGTGTAAATGAATCAGTCCACCTGGCATTCAAGAGACAGCTCATAAAAAAGAGATGAAGTTTGATCTAAGTCACAGAAGTATAGCCCAGAATAGATAAATCAAAGCATAAACTCGCGTTTTGATGTGATATAGATAGATGTCTCAAAAATTCGTGGAACATGCTTAGGTTGGTAGACGGTTTTGAAAAGGCGCAAAGAGCACTTTACTCATAACTGTCGATATTGCTGTCTCTCTGGCACTCAACGGTCTTAGAATTCCTCTTCTCCGACTGAGAAAGCCTAGTATTGATTCTATGCATCTTCTCTTTATATTCTAGGAGGCAATCTTGGTGTCGACGGAAATTATAGATTTTCTGATGGTCTGAAAGTTTTACTTTATGCCTACTTTGCTTCTCTGCTGCAAGAGATTTCTATACAGCCTTTTCATCATGAGAAAGGAGAAAGATACTGTCATTGTTGACCAACAAGTTTCGCAATATCGGTTAAGGGCAGATTGGAAACTTGCGGACATCAGGGAACGCGAATCTTTTGGCCGATCGCCACAGGTTCACCATTAGAGACCAGTGCTCAAACCTAAACCTTAAAGGCTCGCAGAGGAGGAAGTACTTCTTAAGTGGATAAAAGTGTTAACTATGAATGGCATTCTTCAGGGTATCAGTTGGTTAGCTAAGGAAATGAGGAACTTCGTACGAAACGGACCTACGACCTACCACGATTGAGTTTTTGTAAATAGTACCTCCAGATGCAACAGACCTACAGAAGGTAATTATTAAGTTACTCTGGGCTTGCTGAGACTCTATGAGAGTAGCTCGATAGCTGCGTATATGAAAAACCACAGATGTGTACGACATGCACGACATGCAACAAGAAACATCGAAATAAAGCTGACATAATGTTACTTTATCATCGGCGATTGCAAACCTTAAGAAGTTGAGCGTGATCGGAAATAGCGCGTCTCCGAGGCAACGTCTGCTGGAAAATGAAGATGTGTGAAATAGGTGTGCATTTACCTCGCAAATCGCTGAAATAAATGCTACGTGTTCAATCTAAAACCTTCTATTCCAGCTCAGATTCGATAAAAGAAGCCGCCATCTTCATCAATAATTGCCTCCCTCTACAGGTTCATTCGCATGTAGCAAAATTAATTGGTATGTGGTAGAAATACTTTATTGAGATCGCGGCAGGATGGGGCAGTGACGGGGAGCCGGGTGGGGTCGCATGATGTCAATTCCACAATTATCTTGTTTCCAGGGTTTTCATGAACTACAAGGGTCGCGCACCGTACCTAGCGCATCATTTTCGCATCAGTTGTCCAAATCATCTAAATTGGTAGTATAATGTGTCTGCCAACCGATAGTATGTGCAAAGAATTAATTTAGCACAAGACTGCACTAACATGCGTATAGTTAAGACAATCAGTTTTCAAGTTATTCTTTCAAGAATATTACCTACTCAACGGCTTGAACATGCAATCTTCCTCGGGCATCATAATTATGCGACCAGTCATGGCTGTACTCTCATCCGATGTAATTCTTATTCTTGTCATGTCTGAGATGGCTGTCGACGACCTTAAAGCGCTTCGACTAGTGGATCGCCACTTTTACAGCATTGCGTCCTTCATCCTTGCAAAGACCATCAGCATTCGCACCTCAAGGCAATCTCTCTCGAGATTTCACTCGATGGCGGGGATACCCAACACTTGCTCTCAAATTCAGGACCTAGTCTACGATACACGTGTAATCTACCGAAGGCGTTATGACTATGCGCCAATCCCTCTTGTGCCCAACAAGCGCGCCCTATCAACAAAAGAGCGATATACTGAGCTCATAAGTAGAGGTCCCGTTCGGAGTAATAACAAACCAAGAATGAAACAGATCAAAGCCCAGCGGCGACTACGGCTAAAGTCAATACAGCATTGGGAACGATATGAAGAGCAAGTCGCAATCTTGACTAGGTATGAAATGTATCATACACTTATCACTAGCCTGCCCGCTTTCTCCGCCTTACGATCTGTTACTGTTACCGATTATTCGCATCCTAATATACACGAGCGCTATTCCTGTCATGACCTTACTCTTCCTCATGTCAATGAAATCGCCGATACAGGCTCAAGCCTTTTCCTCCTCCTACGTGCTCTCTCATCGACCGGTGTTCGGCCAGTAGAGTTCTTTCTCGCTCCGCAGAACCAAGCATATTCACAACTACTAGCTGGTTCAGATTCTCTTCAGACCGTGGCCAGATACCCACATACGACTTTCTCTGATTGGCTCGTGCCATACGATCTAATTTGTGCCCGGCGCGCGTTCAGCCGTCTCGAGGTCTTCGAAGCCACATTTCATGGCCCAGATTTAGAAGCGGTAGGAGACGAGGAAGATCGCTTTTTAAACTCTCTATGGGCGTTCATAAGCACCGCAGGCAGGGACTTGAAATCCCTGAAGATATCACTTTACGACGCACCTATCTCCTCAAGTTATATGGACCAACAGCTGTGGACGTCCAAGCTCTTCACTGCAATCCCGCTATTCTGGCCTGGTTTAAGAGAGGTCTGCCTAAAGGGTGCTGATATATACAGTGCTGATCTTACTACGCTTTTCCTTAGCTTCCCAAGTCTTATCGTCCTCCGACTGGAAGACGTGTATCTTACGGACAATTCATCGAAATGGGCGCGGAATTTGGACGTCTGGCAAGAGCAGGCAGCATGTCGTGACTCTAGGTCAGAACGTTGCATCCTAGCATTGCAGTGCACCCTTGATCGGGTTTATGAGCCCATGGATCACTTCCTTCATAATCCTCTTCACCTAGGCTGCCAGGAATTCAATGACTTCATGTGGCGAAGAACAGGAAACCCATTAAGTCTATTAGACTGATTTGAATGATTTGGATAGGCTGAGTTCTTCCTCCACGATTTACAAGATATATTCTGTTCCCGAGATAACCTCAACTAATAACAATCTATTTCTCAATGCTTGATCATGTCTTATTTTCCTATACTCTTATTCACGCGGAGAAGATCTCTGTTCCTATATCCGTTCTTACCTTTTTGCTTATTTTGAGTCTTTCACTTACCTATAGGTCTTTGATGTCGAATCCCAACCGTCCAACTCCTAACTTTCCACATTGGTTCTAGGTTACTCCATTCAGCGACCCATACCACGTGACTAGTAACGACACCATAGAAAAGCCATAGTGTGGTGTGGCCAGATCTCGGCAAGTTTGAACAACCACGAATCAAACAACATTGCCCCTGCGCAAGGCTTTTTCTACTTCTTAGCCTTTTGGTGTCGCCACTAATTATTCCATTGAATGTGATCAAGGAAAGAAATTCGTCTAGAGGATTGAGAAGATAATAAGATGTCTTTACGCCAACTTCCTTGTTGTAGCATCATTGGCGGGATGAAACAGCATAGTGTATTGGTTATTTAGCCGGAGATGTGTTACTGAGAGGTAAATACGGCCTGCTACGCAGCTAGCATTCGGATTTCATTTCGTCATAAATCATGTCCTTCGCGCATGATTCATTATGATGTAATAGGAAAACAAACGGAGAAGATATTATCGACACCCCACCCCCGGTTTTCGCAGAATTTTGCGATCCCGATTCAAATAATTTATGGGGAACCTTGACGCTTTTCAACAAATTATATTGAAGGATTGGACTACCACTAAAGGAGGTGTCGATGATATCTTTGAACTTATGCACCATACCATTCTGCTTGGTTTGGTGTAATTTAACATAGATCTGTTCCGCAGAATATCTATGGCCGCCAGCTTGAAACAGTGGCTATCAATACTCGGATTGAATGAATATTATGGAGCTCTGGCTGGAGCGGGCTTTGAAGATGTCAACTCACTTTGCGATGTTCGCGAGCTGGATCTACATATTCTCAATGTCAAACTGGGTCATAGAAGAAGGATACAGAGAGCGCTTGCTACCTTATTAGGGTGGCCTACCTATGAGAAGTTGCCCTCAGACATCCAGTTAGTGGGGGTCTACGATGGTTTGAAAGTGAGTAACTCCATATGCTTCCATATACTAGCTAAAATGCTTTTTAGTCCAAATCTGAATCGGTGCTAATGTCAAACTCTGCAAGGCCTGATCTTCCTTCACCGGAATCGATTAGTTTTATCTTACAACATGTTTAATTGTCACAATTCATTTCTAGAAGCATAGTTCAGGTAGTTATCTTAACTTGACTTACTAAAATCACTTCTAACAACAAGGATAGAAAGGCTTCAATACATTCTTTAGATAGAGTCTTGACGTCGAATCTGCTCGAAAGAGATCAGGAACGACTGGCTCTATCCTCAAATTCCTTGCTAAGGAGCTCGATGACCTCTTCCTCTTGCTTTGCTAGAAGTGAAAGATCGTCTGTGAGTACTCCACATCACAGAGGATATAGGGTGTAGGTTTGCAAGACTTAATACTTGGACCCCTATATTCGAGAAGAGCTAGTAAGGAACACCCTCCCACTCGACAACATCTGCCTTCACGCACGTGATAGGTTTATCAAGTGATCTCTTGGTTATGCAAAGCCAAGGATGTATAATCCGCAGATGTAGACGATGTGCATCAAAAATAATGTCGTTGTGCAGGAGGGCTTGTAATCTCGCCCCCCACTATGCATTACTTGATTTGTCTCCCTGCTCTAGGCTTGTTGCACATCATCGGTACAGGGAGCAAAATTCCATGTTTACCCCGCAGTCACGTGTAATTGTTAAATGCACTTTGAATAGTTTTGCATCTTGCCCGTGTTTAACAAGGTCCTAATCAGAAAGATCTGAAGCAGATATACAGCGCTTTTTTATTTGAATTTGATCCTCGCAGCAGGTTTCACCCGAATGTTAGAAAGCTCTATGGCCATTATCGTCCCGACTGACCTGTTGAAAACGACCATCTATTAATCTTGCTTCCGCCAGTATACCTTAATAATACTACTATAAGACTTTTCTACCTTTGAAAAGCTGAAATCCGATCGTGATCGGGGAGGGCACGTGAAGGAGATGAGATTTGATTTTGATACCTAAAACCTTATAGAATGAGTTCGCTGGTGCACGAAGAAACGGCGTAGCATTCACTGGCCTTGAAGTTTGAACACTAGACGAAGCGGATTCAAGAGTTTAACGTATTTCTCCAATACTTAGGGGGGCTTTGTCCCTAAATCCATAAAATCATCTTGAAGGCGCAATAGAATTTGAATCGAGTGCTAGAATATGAGCATAGGACAGTTGTAATTTCTGTAATTCTCTAGATACCTTGAACATATTCTATAGGTGAAAAGTAAGTCGAAAACAGCAATGGTTAAAAGGAGGATGGGTTTTACCATAAGCAGGATATGTGGGAATGCAAAAGCAGAACTTTCGCCAAGATCCCGCGCCATGGAGTCTTGATACCGGAGATCCAGGCATAAAGCGCCGAAAAGACTCAAGCCCGTCTCGCTGCAACCGGAAAAGACCACATTCCATCTGACGAACTAGATTCAATTGGACAAGGCGACTTCAGTACTACGCAATGCTGACTAGTCGTTTCTCTCTATTTCCTTCGGTTTACACTGTCGACTTTGCCACGAACAAATGGTAATTTAATTGAACAGCTTTGTGAAATTCTACCCATCTCGATTTGCACCACAGTCCTCGCGCGCCTCTAAGCACGGTCGAAGAACTTTATTTCTGTCTCCTCTTCCAGCTTTCGTGTTTGCTGAAATCGATTAAGCAAGGCTTCCTGGCTACATCGCAATGCAATGGTTTCAATCCTTCAAGATTGAATCATGGACATTATATTCTGTTTCGATGTCCGTTGCGCTGTTTCGAACGTGAGCAAAGAGATTCACTTTTGCAGGTCCAAGTCAGACTATGCCACTAACAGATTTGAAGGGGACTGAGAATATGGCATCTCGGGATCAAGAAACAACAGCTGGATGATTATTGGATGGTCCTATCATTAGTATATGGAAATGATCTCTTTGATTTTCCCCCAAACTAATCGAGCATTTACAGTTATTATACTCTGCGTTATTGGCTCTTTTGAATGACTTGGCCACAGGGACTGGGACATATACGGATACCATGTACACAGATCCTAGCCCGGATGACATTCGAACGATCCAAGAATCCGCAAAAGTCTTGATAGCCTCAGAGCAAGTATGTGGAATCCTTTCGCATTCTTAACGTAACCGTGCAACAGTAATAACCAACTACCAATAGGTCATGCAACTTCTTATATATTCTCTCAAAGCTTGTGTGCTTCTAATGTACTGGCGCTTGAGGTATGTTAAAGGCTTCGCGTGTCACTAATACCGAATGGTGCTAATCTAGTATGAGTTAGAACTGCATTAAAGCAAGAGATACAAATAATCTTTAATGCTATTGCAATTTACACTTTCCTGTGTTTTACAGGCACAACGACCGCATTGTGGACATTTTGTACCCCGCCCAGTAGCTACTGGGCCTACCCACCACCAACACGTAAGGGGCCTATCCTATGCCTGTAGGAGGGATACAGATTAAAAGAATTTATACTTACGAGAAATTTGGTGGACAGGGGATTGCTCAACGGGAACTCGGTACTACATTGTCCAAGCCTGTCTCAACCTTTCCTCTGATCTCTTGATCCTGGCGATTCCTCTTCCGGCCATATCCAGAGTTACCCTACCGCTCCGGCAGAAACTGTTGTTAATCTGTTTCTACAGTCTAGGAATATTTGTGGTAGGTAATGTTGGACTGAGAAAGGATGGTATAGAAACTTATTAACTTGAGTGTCCACGTCAGGTCGTTGCGTCCATATTAACAAAAGTTTTCAACTTCAGGCATCCAGAATCCCTTCACTACGTCTCCTGGTATGTCCGGGAAGCAAGTACAGCGGTATGTACCGGTTTCTATTGGTCCCACGTTGCAGAAGCTATTGAATTTGTTTCAGTTTGCCAATTGAAGCTAACATTGGTGCACTTTTAGGTCATTCTTTCTAATCTCCCAGTCATGCTCCCGATCTTGCGCAAGGTGTTCGTGGATGAAACGAAAGTCGCTAGTGGATATAAGCTGAGGAGTATAAGTGGCAGCCTCTGAATGTTTTTAATAGTGGTAGAAAGGATATAAAAGTTACATTGCTGCTGTGTTTTTGAGATGTGACAGTAGCATCGGGTGAAATACCATCTAAGTACATGGTAAAATCAAAAACAAGTGCTTGCGTTGCAGAAAACAATTGACAATGCAGACTTTCACACCAGGAAAGGACCTATAGCTGTAAGCCTATGGAAATATTGATAACCCTCGTACCCTTCCTTGATATCAATAATTTTGAATTGCATCATCACATGTCGTTGGCCTTTGAAATTTGGGTACACACCAGTAAACTATGTGCAGAGGAACAGAGAGGCTAGAGGATAGCGTTTCAATAATAGGTACAGATTTGATTTTTTAGACCTTATAGAAGCCTAGATCCCCGTTGGTGATCTGATTTGATCAACTTAATACACTCCTACCGAGTATAACAGCTGCCGTAGCTCCTCTGCTGAATACTCCTCGATTTTTATAATTGGACAAGGTGTTTTCCAATCTTTCGTAATCTGCCTAATCATTTCAAAAGCCCAATTTGAATCATCTTGAGTAGAACATAGCACGACGACGCATGGCTTTCTCCAGATATAGTGGAACATCAGACAGATAACATCGTCTTTTAGACGACAATCTGGTCCAACTACTAGACACAGCACGATACTAGCCCCTCGAGAGATGAATCCGAGATGAGTAGACGTACATCCAACTCTTTGCTTATAAGGCACCTGGCGGACTCGGTTATGTCGAGTAGCTAGCTTACGTCCAAGTAGCTCGAATGGATCTGTATTGTCCCGACTGGTTGGGTGGCAGACAGGCGTAAGAAGGATCAAAGGACCATTTTCTGCAAGTGTCCGAAGCTCCGACAGTCTGTCCTTATCCCAAACGATCGAAACTGACGAGGCTAATTCTTCTGCAAGCGCCGAGGTTGGTGTCTCTTCCTTCGGTTGGCATAGCATAGAGCTGATTTCCCTAAACATACCTTCGTGAGCCTAGACCAATTCCCGCAGTACTGATACTCACATTTTCGAATGTTTTTGAGAACAAGAAACCTAGTCAACTTCAGTGGAAGATTGGTGAAGTACATATATTTCACTAGGTAGGGTATCATGCTCCTTAAATATCCGCTCCTTACAATGCTGCTGCACTGGTCAGCGTGCAGCGGGGCTTAGCGGCGATAGAAATCTTGTACGACGTGACAAGGCTACAGTATATCGGCAGGTGACCATTTCTGATAGGTGAGTCAATCCTTGAGTGCAGCCTTATCACCTTTGTACTTCTCGATACTTTACTAAGCTCTGTGATTTGCTTCTTATGGTAGTGGTTGCAGATCTAAATTAAGTCTTAGATGGATTTTTGTTAGAGCCGTGACTGTCCAGGCGCGAATAGGGAAATGCAGGGGAAAGGCGGTTGAATGAATAACAACATCCTGGCGGACAATTATTTGATATGATAATTCCAACTACGGAGCCACAGGTTGTCGTAATCGTTTGGTAACCTGTAAGAAATACGGAATCAAACCCATGATCTGCAGTCAAATGATTATAAAGTAATAAAAAGCCATCCCACAACTACTGCCCACATAACAATGTATAGCTTATCTACATTATCACTCCCATTGTACTACAAGATCCCCCCTACTCTCTTCTAGCCCGCTTTTCACTCTCGCCATCGGTGTCTGGTTCGGTTGTATCCTCACTAGTTCCTCTGTTCCTCTTCTTACTCGAGCTCCCTATACCTAATTCGGTATTCTCCTCGAGTGTACTACGAATGGCGTGAAGCTCCATCTTGAGACGAATTTTGTCGGCTCTCAACATCTCATTAGTACACCCTAATCGGATCATAATCGCTTCTTGATCTTTCAATTTCTCTATGCCGAGTAAGCAAGGAACGATGTATGTAAGGGATGGGTTTACTCTTTTGCTCATGGTTCTCTTTCATTGCATGCGCGTAATCGATGCACAACTTATGCAACTTTTCTAGGTGATCAATTCGTCTAAGGATCTGTAAAATGTCTAAGGACATTGAAACTTACCTTGCATCTCTTTCTGGACTGTTTCTTGCCGCTTCATATGTTCTGTAGACAGAGTAAGAAATTTCTGGGCAAAGCTTTCGGTGGGAAGTATCATTATTGGAGTGCTACTCACCTCCGAAATCATCCACTATAAAGTGTAGAATATCAAGATTCTTGTAAGTCAGAGCTCTGTTTGAGCTTCGTAGCATTCTCCAAAATATCGTTCTTGAGTCCTAATTACAGGCCAATGCAAACAGGCTATTACGAATATGAATGACATACTGGCTTATCGGTGAGAACCGTTTTCTTCATTGGTCTCGGCCCTTGCAAAAGATCTTCATCCGCGGCCCTGAAAACTGTTCAGTTCAATCAATCTAACAAATATTGATGTCAACTTACAGCACCGCCGCAGAGGTATCAATAATCTGTTCAGCCAATGGCTCTGGCACTACATTTTTCACCTTGGCAAAATCCTAGTCGATCAGCGTATAATGTTTGACCAGGCACCTGTCAATCACCTACTCTAACAGAGGATTTTGGCAGAGGGCCCTCGATGCTCACTTCCGGCCGTGTGAGTGAAGCCATAGTATGATTGAGCTTGTAATGGTGTGATCAAGACAGAAAACAGTGAATGAGGGATAGAGTAAGAAGGAGAATTGGCAGCGTTTTATGTTATTGGAACCCAGGTCCAAAAAGAATCCAGTCTGCCTTGAGGTTCGAGTTCCCCTCTCCTTTCTCCACTTTCGTACTTCTCGTCCCTTGCACAGACAGGCTTGGGTCAGCTGAAGTTTCCTAATAAGGTTTACGTTGCCATGCTAATATCCCTGATATTTTGATTTTGATTACAGTACTTGATGAGTCTAATTAATTTGTTGGAAACCAATTAAAAGTTGTTCAATTTGTGAATAAACCTAACTATAAAACCCAAAGCAGAACAAATCAACGAAAGCACAAAACAAAGGATAATATCTAAAGAAACGTTTCAAGTCTTAAGCTTAGACCTTGATTTCGCCCGAAGTTTTCTTTTCCCAGAGCATCAAAAATTTTGTTTGTTGTTCGGGTGTCATGTTATCCCCATCAATCTCTTCCATCTCGCAAAAGTCCTTGAATCTCTTCATAGGACTGAGTTGCTGTCCAGAGGCTACCTTTGAGCTAGGTTGCCGGCTTTGCTTCCGGCACAATTCCTAAGTGCTCTGAGGGTGGCTCTAGCTTTACTATAGGCATCGTTCCTAGCATCCCTGGGGAGGCAGTTGGTGACTTGTCTCGAGCTACACGATCACCCGCCACCCATGCATCATACTGCTGAGCATGGTGCTGTGCTACAAGGTATATATACTCATCGCAATAAGAAGGATTCGACCAAAGGTGCCTAATCGAAGACTTGACCTCCTAAGATCTTAAAATCTCACCGTTTATCTCCCATTTGACGTATAAATCCTGCAGTGGAAATGTCCTTTTCTCGCCTGGCTTCTTGGGTTTAAGATCATCAAGTCTCTTGATAGCTGTCGACCCTAGGATACCCTTGAACTCGCGAAACTTGCGTATATATCTCTTGCCTTCTTTCTCATCGCCATATCTGGCATCCGGTCCGAATTTGGGGGTTTCTTCTTTATCAAAAGCCAGTCCGCATTTGAAAGCTGTACTGCGCTCATATCTTCTAGCGTTATGAGGCCCATAGGCGACAATGATGGGCTTATAATAGCCTTGCTGTCTCCAAGCGGCTACTTCACCTTCTGCCCTGCTCGTCGCTTGTCTTGCTTGCTCAGGCGTGAACAAGGTGGCATCCTCAGAATCTTCAGAATCTTGTCCAGATGACGCGGCTGGTTCTTTGCTAGTATTGCTATTGCCTCCATGGGCTGGCGGAGTTGTACCAGTATTATTGTTATTGCCCCCTGCTGGAGGAGTTACAGTGTTACCGTTGCCTCCATGGTACGGTGGAGGGGTTTCGGTGTTTCCATCTTATAAGCCAAACGACACCACTTTGGGCCAGATACCTCCAGCAACAAGATCGTCCAATAAGGCGCCTTCCTTTGTTCGCCAGGATAACACCCTTACCTTTCCTCGGGAAACGAGTCGATGCGATCGACTACCTTCGAAACGAACTTTGCCGGTACAACATGACGATAGAGCATTACCAAGCCTACCCATCTATATTTCCAGAAACAAACATGGCTTCCGTTCACTTTCGAGGGAAGCTTTGTGCTTCGCTGGCTTCAATAGCTGTGAAGTCTCGCATGCCAGCTTCGTAGACAATCAAATATGAGGTCTCGTCGAATGACATGTTATGGCGCCACATAAGCATTAGTTGGTATGAACAGTACATTCGCACCATCACTTTTGGAATTGTAGCAAGCCTGCTTATTATCGGTTTTGCGATGCCCGTTGCATTCATCGGAACGCTTTCACAGGTCAATTACCACTCGAACCTAGTATCATGGCTTCAGTGGATAAACTCTCTGCCAACCTGGTGGATGGCAACTCTCCAGGCAGTTCTGCCATCAATAATGCTCGCTATGGTTACCGCAGAAATACCGCTATTTCTGCGCCTTCTTGCCAATATATTAGGCTTTCACTCTCGACAAGCAGTTGAAAAGCATATCCAAGCATATTATTTTACCTTTCTATTTGTACAGATCTTTCTCGCCATGTCATTATCATCCGGTATCACGGCCGTCATAGGAAACCCGGCAACCACGGGTGAGCGAGTGGCCACAATCCTGGCAGAGAACTTACCTAGAGCGTCAAACCATTTTTTCTCATATACGGTAATTTTCACATTGACAACGGTTGCATCTGTACTTCTCGACTTTAAGAAGATCCTTACCATGTTAATTATATCACCTGCGCTTGATAAGACTCCAAGGGATACTTGGGAGAGAAAGTATAATCTATATCTCAACAGATGGGGGACATTTGTTCCAGTGCTTACCAACATAGCTTGCATCGGTTAGTTCTCTGAACTCAGAGTGAACAGGTTCTTACAAGAGTGATAGGGATTGTATATTCGGTGATAACTCCTTTGATCCTTGTAATTGGCGCATTTTGTTTTACAGTCTTATGGGTGCTGTACCACTACTTCCAACCGAGACTGTGGGATACAGAGTTGAGGACAAAATGGTTGTTCTACCCCTCGGCCATTCAACAGTTGTTTATTGGCCTCTATTATATAAAGCTTTGTCTTGCAGGTCTGTTTTTCTTAGTTCAGGATTCTTCTGGAGATTACGCCTGCACTATGCAGGGGACAGTCATGATTTGCTTTGCAATTTTGACGGCACTGTTCCATTTTCTTGTGCGGACTGGATACCTTCCTCGGTGTAGCTATGACAAGCTCCGAGTGGATGGGAGCGGTGGGTGGCGACATTGGAAACGAGGTAGGAAAAGACGGAGAGCAGAATTTTCAGCATGGAACAAACCAGCGGAGGCAGATATACTTGAACGTGCTTATCCGCTTATCTGGATACCAAAGGACAAATTAGGTATTGCAGATGATGAGATTGATCAGATGCGCATAGTTCCTGGCTGTAACAAAGGGTCTTCTTTGGGTGCTAGGCTTGAAAAGAGGGGCCGACTAATATGTGACACCGCTCCACCAGATCCACAGAAAGATTCAGAGATATAGAAATCGCACACGGGGTATATATTTGCGGTAGTTCAATTACGGTATAACGTAGACGCTGTAAGAGTGCACATTTGACGCGTATTCCTTACTCGGCAAAAATTTCTTATGCTAGCTACACGAGGATTATTATCTTTAAATACCTAATACGGCGCCTATTTGATACTACGCTTCAGCATCAGGCCTCCGAAATTTGAATATCTGGCGATACCTACGGTATAGACGTTTTAAGTTTGGATTACCTTTTCCATAAGTTAGCCAGTCTTCAAATTCCCGTTCACCTAGTCCTCTCGGTACCTTCTCAACAGCTTGTTTCCAACTAGTTGAAATTCCGTACAGCCTATGATCAGCAGGTCTCTCAGCAAGACCTTTGAGTCTTATCGATATTGGGCTATCGTCACCTTCAAGAACAACCCTCGAAGCATACGCCCTCTCTGCAAAGACTTTAGTTCTCGCCTGATCTCCATTTGCGATTGTGATTTGTAATGCATCATAGTAGAGCCTCGGTATCTTAGCATCGACGACACGTTCCTCCTTTAGCAGTTGTAACAGCGCGTATGCATCATGTAGGCATGCTAACGGCATGGAAATGATATGCATACCATCTCCAATTAGGCCGTCAAGTCGGGTAATCTCATCACGTCGTCGATCGCTCTGTCGACGCTGTTCTAAGGGGAGTGAACAGAGATGACAATCACAATTGAAACCAAATTTGTTCTTCAAGACAACCTGCCGCATTCCATAGCTTTCTGGGCCGTTGAGGTAAGTTATTGTGATTTCTTCTCCTAATTCCACGTCCTTGAAGACATGAATCGTGAGCTGATTTGAATTGGTATTCCAGGTATTCTGTGCGTTGTGATTACAAGAGTGATTGAGACGAGATGCTTCAAGAAATAAGCTGCCTTGTTGAGCTTCAGAGCTAAGGGGTAAGACATTGGTCATAGCAATGCCAAGAAAAGGGCTTTAGGTCTTTCTATGGGAGTTATGAAGGGAGGAGAAGGCACGTTGTTGGTCTTTACTAATGGTCTTTGGTCTCTCCACAATAATGCTTTCCACCGCCCTATGATAGTCCGTATTCCTTGGCACCTTGAAGATTGGGGATTTGGACAGCAAACGTGTACCTTTGGGGATCTTTGAGATGGCAATGAAACCAACGCCTTTGCCAAGTATGGGTTTGATAGCATACAATCTAATCATCTACCATATCGTTCTCTTACTCCGCCTTTCCCCCTTGTTTTATCTCTACCATGTGCTTCGATTCGCCTGATGTATTCGATGTATTAACCTCTTTGTCGAGTCCCGATTCCCTCGCGTGCTTTTGCGCTGCACGTATTTCATTCCAGTGATAACAGCCCCATTGACGATGATGACCAGTTTCCGTCATTTCGTGCCAAAACTTAACGCAGTCACCCAGCCACTTATTTGCAATTTTTGAACACTGTGTCGATGTATGGCCTCGCTGTTGAGCTGCCGCTAACTTTGGAGCTGAAGCGCAAGAAGTATTCGCAATTATGTGGCGTAGTTGGGTGCTCGCCAACCATAAACTCAATGTATACCCCTTCCTACTTTGACTCTTTGCAGACGTTGCTATCTTTTTCGTATGCACGCAGAATCTCGTCCAGAAAACCCTTTGTATTTCTCTTTGTTTGAGGGCGTCGGTTCAAGGGGCGGACAGATGTCAAAGCCACAATCGAATCCCATTTTTAAGATAATTCCACAGGTATTTTGGAATTAGAACTTCGTGCACCAGGCGAAGAGATCACTCGTAATAAGATGTTGTCTTGGCCGAGCTGGGAATTTACGTTTTGGGCAACGGGTTTAGATATTTTTTATCAATGTGCAGAACGGCTTCAACTTCATGGTTTGTTTTGACACCTATTACGGCAATAACCCTTGACTGCTGACTCATATGACTTGCGGCTTTTTGGCCAGTGATCCCGTTGATGCATGGCATGCTTCTACTGGCGAGTGCGCACATCGCACATCAATCGAGGCCGTAAGAGTGGAAACTCGGTACCATCCCTATTCTCCACAGCAGAGGAGAGATGTCTCTCCAGTCTCCAAGTTTTTCGGCTTGAGAAATCACAGTTTGCTCGCACAATCTGTGCCGTTACTAGCAGCCACAGGGGCAATACACATTATCTTGCCTCCCAGCTTCATTAAATTGCTTGAAAATGAATGGCAGAGAAATCAGAATGTGGTTGGAGGAATGCGAAAAAGCAATGCAATACGATCCACGATTCAAAGGCGGGGTAAGCTACGCATACTTGTCTGTCTGGTTTTGTACTCCCACACTCTGTGGAAAGCAAGTTCATAGGCTGGAATGAAATCAGGGGTGGTGTGAATTGCAGAAATGTAAAGGGTAGTCTAAATTATAACTTACAGCACTGTATGCTTCAAATCCTCTTCTTAGTGGAAAATCCCAAATTTTGCTCCTCGAGAATTGCTAATACCTCAGTCATGACACAACAAACCCCGCAACAAACCCCGCAACGAAAACCACAACGAAAGCCGCAAAAACCAAAATGGTCCATGTTTCCCTTAATGCACGAGAATGTATCCCGCTTGCTTGAAGTTGAAGGCCTTAATTTCACTTTCCATGATCTCGACGAAGATGTTGACAGCATCCAAACCTATGACACCAATATCATGGGCCGATTTAGCTGCTACAATCAGAAATGCCGGTCAAGTGGGTGGTCAAGCATGCGAGTCGCCATCACTATTCGCATGTACCAGGGTAAACGATATAATGCAAGAGTCTACCATCAACGTTGTAAGGTGTGTAACTTGCTAAGCAAGCCAATTCTAGACGATTCGTACGCAGAGAGGGTTGCGTATCGTCTTAAGAAGTGGTGCGGATTTAAGCTGGAACGTCCAAAATTCTCGGGCCAAAGCAAAGGTCCACATGAAACCAAATTCTGTGAAGGTTGCAAGGCTGGACATTGCAACGAGGGCCGCCAGATCGATGCACTAATTCACGTATTTTCATACCTGTCACTGAGAGAGACATGAATGGAAGTTTATTGAGTTATAAAGTAAGAGGGAGCGAGATTTAAGGGGGACTGAATACCTGGTGCTGGTATTTCAGACTCGTGCATCTTATCTACATCATTTTCAAACCAGTAAATGATATAAAATTTCGCTTTATAGTATAGTTACAAAATCATTTCAAGAGCAAGCAGTCCAAGAGAACGAGCTGTTATCTACATGATTGAAATGTACAGAGCTCAATTAACTTTAGAAAATTGATATTTTTGACAGCTACTACATTTGTTGCCTCAGCCTTTCTAGCAGCTAATATAGTGTCTCTACCATGGTAAAGAACACGAAGATGCTGATATCTTTGCCATCGATCCTCATTCCTGACTGGTGGCGCAGTTGTTATCAGACAAACGCGATCTGTTTGGATTTTCAGGATGGCCGAATGGAATTCAGTGATTTGTCGGAGCTAGTCGTGCGGACTCGAGAGGTATCTTACTCTAGAGGGCAAGCAGAGACAGGAAATGCGAAGATCCATTCTTTATTTATTTGGTTCTGCTTACGATCCTGAGTGGCGGAGATGTACAATGATGTGGTTCAAAATTCAATTGGTTGTCAACGTACGTCGCTTTTACTCTGCCCTTTCAAGCTCGCCTCCAGATGATTCTCTCTAGAGGAGAGTCCGCTTATCTGGATACCAAAGGGCAAATTAGGGATTGAAGAGGATGAGATTGATCAGATGCGCATATTTCTAGCTGTAACAAAGGGTTTTCTTTGAGTGCTAGGCTTAAAAGAAGAGGCCGACTAATATGTGACATCGCTCCACCAGATCCGCAGAAAGAGTAAGAGATAACTATAGCAATCGCATACAGGATCTTTTATTCTAGCGCGATATGCCCAACCCTTCATCTCTTGAAACAATATGTTGTCTTTGTGCTTGATATCAGACCTGATCAGCTGCTCGCAGTTGAAGGCGAATTCTGGCCGGTTCTAAAAGCGGTAAAGCATCCACACCATTAAGAAACACAATTTGGTTCTGATAAATACTGCTAGTAGGTAGGTCATACTGCTGGCCCTTCGCCAGTCGCTGGAAAAGTAGAGGAAGTGCTGGTAGGCATGCACAAATGACGCTAACGTGGACCTCTACCGTACTCCAGTAGCCAACGGGTACATAATCCCCTGCATGTGATTAAAATCTGTAGTCTAGAGAATCCTCCTCAAACTTACATGTAACGTTTTGCGTGCAAATTTGACGAGTGACGTAAGCCGTAGAATGCTAAAAATCATACTGCTACGGCATCTTAGTTGCTGTACAATGGCAGAAATTTGATTTACAAGACTCCAAGACTAAACATCGACAGGATATATATCTTCCGCTACCATGAAATATTGAGCCTTTTCAAATTCGCCATCGGTAACATTAATACTATAACATCGAGGATAATATTCAAGCCAGCGCTGGTCCAACCAAGAGCGTTGGCATTTTTGCATTTTCCCGTTTTTGTACCATCCCAAGCCCATGCACCCTCGATGGGAAAGCACTGAAAAGCAGAGAGAAGGATAAACATTATGCCGTTTATAACATTCGCTGCCATTACAGCATAGACTGATCTCTGAAACGCTTTTCGAGGAAACACCCTAAGGTAGAAGTATAGCACAGAAATCTTGATTAAGGTAAGGCTCCATAGATAAAGCAGCTCGTCGATGTAGTAGACCTAAATCTGCTATAGAACAGCTTTGGTAAGTAGTAGAGGTCAACTTACCAGAAGTATACGTGTAATATTGTCAAAAGAGACCATCCAGATATCCTTCTGTTTTATTCCGAAGACGAGGTCGCGATATGACATGATACGTAGTCACTGTTAGCGGGGTCCCAATACACTGACCCCCCGGGGTCAAATAATGTGCTTAGTAAGCAATTTTATTATTTAGATTCGCGGATTTCGGGTCACCATACCCAAGTGGCG